>JBCFYV010011172.1:134733921-135052172 GCA_039000515.1 Timema cristinae
TTATTTAATGATCAGTAGAGTAAGGATAAAGTAGTAAGATTAGATTTACAGTTAGTAGTTTTAATTAGAAGTTATTCGTAGTTCTAGATTATAATTTTTTATAATTGAAAGTAGTATTAGTAGAGTTATATGTAGTAGTATAAGTAGTGTTATGATTAAAGTTGTAGTTACTAATTATTGTTAGATTTTTTAATTATATTTATATGTTTATAGTTACTTTTTGATTAGTGTACTTATGTCATAATGTGTAGTATTAGTAATATATTAATGTTGTAGTTATTATAAATAAACTATTGATATATGATGTTAGTAAAAGTTGGTTTTTAATAAAGTATATAATTTAAGTTTTAGTATTATTTAATATATTAGATTCAGTTATATTTATATTCTAATTAAGTTTTTATCTAGTTTACATAATATTATACTCTTATTATTATTATTAGAAGTTTTTAATGGTATATTAGTAATTAATATAGATATTTCGACTAGTATGAACGAGTTATAATTGAATGTTGACTATAACGTATGTTAGTGGTATGTAGAGATTAGAGTAAGTTAGTACATGAGTTATTGTAGTGTAGTATTTCTTGTTGTTCCTATTCTACATAAATGCGGTATAGTAATATAGTGATTATATTATATTGATTATATAATTGAAATAATGGTATAGGAGAGAGGTAGAAAGAGTGTTAAAATAAAGTATTTGTATAGATTTAAGAGTGTATATATTATTATATAGTAGTAGTATTATTAGTATTATTAGTAGTAGTAAGTTAGTAGTAGTAGTAGTAGTAGTAGTAGTAGTAGTAGTAGTAGTAGTAGTTAGTAGTAGTAGTAGTAGTAGTAGTAGTAGTAGTAGTGTAGTAGTGTATAGTGTATAGTAGTAGTAGTAGTAGTAGTGTAGTAGTAGTAGTAGTGAGTATAGTAGTAGTAGTAGTGGTAGTAGTAGTAGTAAGTAGTATAGTAGTAGAGTAGTAGTAAGTAGTAGTACTGTACATATAACTCTTTTGCCTGGATTATTTGTATGAACCTGTGTTCCAATAATAAAGCACCGACACGTTCTTGGAACACTACATATTCATAGCGGCCAGCTCAATCTCCATGTCAATATGTAGTCTGCATATAAATGTTCTTTCCATGCGCTTTTCATATTTTACGGCACATTCATTTATATTAATAACTGAAAAAGACACACAAAATGAACCTCAATAAAGTGCTGGGGTCTAAGTGGTAAGCTAATCGTAATTTATGTGTCCTCCAAACTAAACAAAGCTTGAATACAATCACGAGGCGGGAAGGGGTATGATGTCTTTGGATGCAGGAAAACGTCTTCAATATTGTTCTTACAGAGTTTTCAATCCAGAAAATGAAACCCAACCACGTTCACGTGCTTGGATTTTATATTTTACATCAAACTCGGGTTCACGTAAGCCCCGCAAGCACGTTTTCTCTCTAGTAGATTTTATAAAAGTAAATATTAACTGAAAATGATATTTTAACGAGCTTCGTTTTAACTTTCTTTCCTATACATTTTAAAGAATATTTCGATCTATTAGGAAAATTTACTATTGGAAAGACTGTGAGTGTTTTATTGTGTCTGAATGTGACACTTTTGTATCTTTCTCTGGTTCGCCATTCTATTTACATGGATTTCAAAAGTTTCCAAAAATTGGTCATATATACATAGTTTTTGCCAAAAATGGGGATTTTACAATGCTTATGTTATTATATATTAAGAGTAATTTTCTGATAGAAAAACTCAGGGATTATCAAAATACTCTATACATCAGAAATTGGGGAATATATTTAAAAATGGGATGGTACCACTTCTTATTACATTGCATTTGACGTTAATGTCGTAAAGATAGGGGAAAATAGTTTAGAGGTAATATACCCGCATTTTCATGAAGGAGAGTAGGAAAACATTTAGGAAATATTACCTTCAGTACACCCAACCAAGATTCTAACCTCAACCTCCATGTCTCGACAAAACAGGCTATACTTGAATGAGCCCGACATTTAGTCCATGTGTCCACCGATGCGAGTAACACCCAGTATAATTAAATAATTAAGGCCTGTGTTCAATTTTCCCTCAAATATTTTTTGTGCATCTCGTTTTAAATGTTTAAAATAAAACTACCTGAAAAAACAACAACTATTGGGCGTACCCAAATAAGATATGAATCTAAGATTGTGTATCTTTAGAAAAGGAAACATAGTTGCTTCAGGCATTTTCATGTTTCCGTGATAGCAAGGATGCGTGGTCATGTTCAGTTTCCAAGAAACAAATGGGCTCGTTTCAGCGGTAAAATTACATCACCCCTATACTTCGATAACAGGTCGGCCGATCAGCCCAAACACGCTAGCTAGGTTTCTTTCTCACAATACTTGCTGATCTCGTATAAACAGTACACAATCTACAGGATGTTTCGCTCGCTTTAAAACCAATAGATGTAATTAGTGTATAATAAGCATTCAGGGTCCAAGAGCGAGTGAGCCATTCTTTAAAATACACTTGGGCCGCATTGCATCGATTGGACTTTAAACAGTTTTTGTAATTATTTCACTATAGCCTATTTTGTTAATGCCATGTCCTTCGTGTCAGTACTCTTCTATCTTCATACAAACATGAAATATGTGATTAAATGTGATTATGTGTATTACTTATTAGGATATTTAACATACAGTTAGTATACACACAATTTGATCTCAAAGAGACTTACAAATAATTTAAACAAGGATGGCAAAATCAATACTAAATATTAGAAGTAAATACTATAATGTTTGTTTGATAGCACATTTTTTGGAAGGATTGTTACTACATATACATACAATTATTATGATGGTAAGTATATTTTGGAAGCAACATAATTGACTCTTGCCAGTGAATCAACATATTCCCATAAGTCGACTATAGAAAAGCGGTTTGATACATATAACTATGTTTCTTTGCTGTCAAAAAGATGCTAAATTTTAAAACAAAACAAGAGTGTAGCCAAATATACACGGGATGCATAAATGATGTATCTGGGGTTAAAGAAAAAAGTTTAGAGCCACTGAATTAGAGGGTTCGACTTGAATAAAGGAAGTTTAGTTTCGCAAACTATGAGTTCAACGTACACAAACGCATCTCTCTATTTATATCTCTTTTAGCTATTCATATTAAATATATTATTTAAAAGGTGATTACTAAATATGACACTTAAATAAGAGCTTAAAATTGCGCATAAAACAAGAGGTTTTTGTTTAAAGTATTTGTTTAGTTATTTTTCTAGTATAACATAATATTTGCATTCTTGTTTTAAGTGGTCCTATTTGGGTTAAGGCTGTGACTACAAAATTTGAGGTTTACTATAATGGGGTAAGGATGGGGAAAGAAGCATTTTAGATGTAATCCACCCGCATTTGCATGGAAGGAAAGTGGGTAGTCATTATTTGAAATACAGCCTCAGTAGACCTTACCGGTATTCGAACCCCCATATCTCCGTAATCGGCAGGCCAGTCCAATACGAGAGTGACGTTTTAGACCGTCCAGCCACTGAAGTGGGGCTTTCAGAAATTAGGGTTGTGTTAATAAATGAATGAATTATTTACTAAATTAGCCAAAGACAACATGTGAAAAACTATATAGTACATACTAATACAATATCACCAGCAATTCTACCAGCCTAACTAGGTCTCTTCACAAATCAAGATTTTACAAGTGTAGTGATTTTTGTTTATATTTATTCCGGTTATAACTGGCCATTTGGAGTAGCTGAAAATTACACAATCTAATCAAAGGGCATATGAATGGATTTCATCAACATTCATCTGAATAGAGGTTGAAAAATCGCGCATAGAAAACAGACACCTTGATTGTACCCAGTCAAGACTGAATCTCGTGTATCGGGAGTACGAACCACTTATACTTAATATACTAATTTTAGGCTAGTAAGTATTCGACTCTCCCTAATACCCGGCAACTCAATTGAAAACTGTCCCTAAAATGAGGCATGGGAGTAATATATATGTTAAGCAACCAATGTATGAATAGCATACTGAGAGTGGTATTGTTAAAAGTTTTCCCACTCTCCCTCCACGTAAAAGTTGGTACATTTTATTTAAATTATGCATTATGCATATGCATTAGCGTAATTACAACGTTTATAACCAAGATAGAAAATAAGACAGTAGAAAAATAATATTATTAATTTAACTCTATATATTTACTATATTGCATTAGAAACTTGAACGTTCATTGCCGCATTTACTAAAGTACGCCACCTATACCTATATTGAGCTAGTTCTATCCAGTCCACCTCATTACACCTTACCCCTATCTTGAGGCAGTTTTATCCAATCCACCTCATACACCCTATTTCTTTCAGGTCAACTCTAATATTATCCTCCCATCTGCTTTTAGGCCTCTGCACTTGTTTTCACCCAACAGGTTAGCCAGTAAACCCATATATTTAAATGTATACATTTTTGAGTATTACTGCCCCCCTTTTAAATGGATTAAACAAAAATATGGGTAAAAAAAAAGAAATATTACATCTTCATGATGTATATAACCTCTTCAGGGTCATGTAGGCCTATGGTTGGTATTTTTTTATGCCACAAGTCATAATGCTAAGGCCATTGTGAGGAATTTTTATATGATTGTATTAAATTGATTTTTCATTGCTACCTCCAATAAAGATGGCCTTTTTATTTCCTTAGCTTGTGTATATTCATCCTTTGAAAATGTTAAATTCCATTGCGTTGATATCATCTTTATGTAAAATTAGCATTGATTTTTTTTAAGAAAGCGTATTTATAATAATACAAACATAGATTTTCTGAATTTTCTGAGTTGCAATTTTTTGGATATACCTTTTTGCCTGGAAATGAATAGGCATATTAGGAATTTGTAGGAAGAACATTTTGGAGTTATCCACCCCTTCCCCTCTCCCCATTAGTTGTGGATATACACCTGGGGCGGTAAGGTGGATTGGGGATGTTGGAAGTCTTAAGCCTGTGGGTAACCCCCACCCGAAGTTATACTCCCTAGACCAGGGGGTTCCAGAGATACGATAATGGATAGGGTTGGTTTGGTCGGTGGGGTTTTAAAGTGTAGCTCCTGTGGTATCCTCCACTCAAAGGAAGATTCCATACCACTGTGGTTCAGGAAATACGTCTGGGGGCGTAAAAGGGGAGGGTTGGTGTTTTAGCTTAGTTAAGCCGTATACGTAATTTAAATTGTCCTATATGTTAGCTGAACAGCTGAGTTATACCTACGTGAAATTTCAGCTATTACTGTTTTAGTTATCTTTGAGTGAAAGGGTAAAATAAATTTGTTAGATTTTACAGACTTACCACTTCATAGTATAATAGTAGATAAGCAAATGTGAGATGAATATATAGGGCCTAATAATATTATGTATAAATACTTAAACCATTATGCTATAAATCCTAAGATTATATCTAATTTTGTGAAAAATTACTTTCTGTAGATGATAATGGAACTCGTGACATTAGCTTTGAGCGTTAATACTCTACCACTGAGCCATTCTGTTTCGTCTAAACTCCAAGACCATCTTTCACTAGTTGTTGTATTGAGTCTAATTGTTATAATGGGTGAAAGAATCAGCCACTCACAACCACAGCGACTCGTGTCTGGCAGCAGTTTGTACTAAATGGCTCTATTTTAAGATAAACGTGAGAAAGTCTGGGTGCACACAGTACCGTTTATTTTCTTTCGTTCTCCGAGTCTTACTACTCGCTAGGGTTTGCCTTATATTTACATTAAAGGAAAGGGAGGTGGGTGGGTGGGATAAGGGATATCTAATTTTGAGGAAGTATACTCGTTTTTACGGGGAGGGAGAGTGGGAAACTATTTAGGAAATACAGCCTCAGTGCACTCAACCAGAATTTGAACCTCAAGCATTGTCACTAACCGAGACTGATTCCCTTATGAATGTGCCAACTGGTGTGAATTTTATTATATTAATGTTTACTGAAGTATTATTGGTTTAGAGTTTTTCCCTCACAAGTTTTAATTTATTTAAATTTATTAATCACCATTATTGATTTGGGATTGCCATATTTAGCTCAGGATTGGACAACGAGGAACTAATAAAAAGTGGGCAACTGGATGTTGAACTTTCTAATTTTCTATAGTTTTGGTTCTGTTTATCCGTGCGAAGAACGGCTTATATAGGCCTATATATATATTGAAAACAGATAGTTGGAAAACATAGCCCAATTATGTCATGTGCAGTAAAAATAAGTCACCACAAATCTGTACTAATTCGGGCTCATAGATGCGTTTAAAATAGTTTCAAAGATCATCCGCAGCACTACGGACTCAAGGGTATGAAAAATATATGTTGCCATCCAAATAGTATGTTGCGGTCTTCGATCTCAGATGCGTGTAAAGTGTAAAGTTATCAAATCTGCATCAAGTCAAGTGTACTTGACTATTCGGATACAGCCACTGTCTTTTGCACGACGTCATAGAAAGAATGTGAGCGAATGAGCAGTTTATAAAGAAGGAGGATTCAATCTATACTAATATTATAAAGAGGAAAGATTTGATTTTTTTGTTGTTTGTAATGGATAAACTCAAAAACTACAGGACCGATTTTAAAAATTCTTTCACCAATATAAAGCTACATGTTGAGCGAATGAGCAGTTTATAAGAAGGAGGATTCAATCTATACTATATTATAAGAGGAAAGTTTGATTTTTGTTGTTTGTAATGGATAAACTAAAAATACAGGAGATTTTAAAAACTTTCACAATATAAAGCTACATGATCAGCAAGTAACAAGGTAATTTTATTGAAAATTAATTTATCTCATAAAATGTCATAGTTATGTATTAGTCGTTGGAAAAAAAAGTTGTTGAAGGGAAAGTGTGGTTGGTGAAGGGGGTGGGTCGGGGGTAGGGGTGAGGAAAGAGGAATGAGATGAAAATAGGAGGGAGGATAAAAAGAGGGAGGGGGCTATAAAGTGATTGTAGGACTGTATTTTTAAAAAATAAGTAAAAAAAGTTTTGTTCTTATATTGACATTATGGATGATTTGAGGCTTTGTTTTACGGGGGCTAGTTATGAGATAATTTGAAAGAAAGAAGAAAATTCTGGGGGTTTGAAGAAGAGGCAGAAGACAAACGCATTGGCGTTCGAAATTCATCGACCAAAGGAATGGACCTGTCGTAAGACAGAAAACCTAATAGTAATAATATAAAACTCATGACCAATATTATAAATGCTTTAAATAATGCGTTCGTCTTTCAACTTAAAGGTGTTTATACATTGATGGAAATTGTAGGCCTATAAAACCAACAAAATTCGTAGAGTGAAGTTAAGTGGAAGTTTTTTTAATACGACACTAAGAGCTAATTAAATATTTATTTTAACTTACTTTCGTCTTTTGAGTAAATATGATTGTATGTAAAAAAACAATTATACAGCATCAAATTATACCAGTGAACTAGGTCACTGTTATTCATATTTTTTACTTTTTGGCCAAGCTAAGCTCTGGACGAGCCACATATTTATTTTGTAAGATCCATTCGAAACCTCTACCAGAAAAACTATTATTTAGTTAACGCTTGCAATTATTTTTTTTCAAACATAAGCTTGTCCATCAGTAATGGTCAAAATGAGAGTTGTTCAGGTTCACTTTCTCACATAACGTTAACATTGATCTACCTCACTCCTCAGTGAGGTGGATCACTTTTTCACATAATAATACCATTGATCCACCTCACTGAGGAGTTGGGCCACTTTTCCCACAAGAATAACATTGATCTTCCTCACTACAATGGATTTCATCGCTGAAGGAACTGCATGGTTACTAATGAGAAACAGCGTTGTCATTCTCTCGTTTTTGTGCGTTCAATCTCCGCTCAAATATAACACAAGTTTTGTAACGCTGGATAGTCGATGTTACCAGTTGCTCCTCATTACCCCAGTACACCACCTTAAGACATAACTGAGAGCGAGGAGATTTGGCAACAGTTAACTGAGAGAGAGCGAAGATAAAGCTTTTCTCCATAAGACCTGCAGTTTCCTAAGCATTGAAATAGATTATATGGTGTAGGAAGGCAGGCCACTTTCTTTGACAAGAATTACATTAATCTTCCTTACTAAGTACACGGATCACTTTCTCTAATAAGAATAACATTGATTTCCTCACTAAGGAAGCGAGTCACTTCCTACAATAAGAATAACATTGAATATCCTCCACGAATAATTTTTTGTTTTCCTGATGGTTTCTATTCAAATGACTGAGTAAATTTATTCTTAATGAAGGGAATAGCAGATTAACATAATTTTATTTACATGATTTTCCGTATATGATTTTTACCATAGAGGTTTTTAATTCTGACAAACAAACACTGAAAATTAATACCGTATCCCTGTATGGAGTAGAAATTAGGACTCGTAAGAAGTTTGAAAAGAAATACTTGGAGAGCTTTGAAATGTGGTGGTGGAGAAGACTCAAGAAGATCAGCTGGAAAAACAGGGTGACAAATGAAGTCTCCAAGAAAGTGGGTGAGAAGAGAACCATTTTGGTTGTGATTCTTCAGTACAAAGCAAACTGGATCGAACACATCCTTAGTAGGAACTATCTTCTGCATTACGTCATAGAAGGAAAGGTTGAGGAAAGAGGAACTTAGGAAGAAGGAGGATTGAAATATTGAATGAATAGAAGGAAATAAGAAATGGTGACGGCTGAAGGAGGAGGCAGAGGACAGGGCGCATTGGCGGTCTAAGTTCACTCACAAAAGGAATGGACCACTCGTAAGACAGAACACCTAATAATAATCCTTAAACATGAATTGCACCCACCTTATCCACAATGATTAGGCCTACATCAAAAAATATAGTTTTAAACAGATTTTTCAATAAATTATTAGAACATTTGTTGTCAATTAATACTTAACCTGCTTGGTTAGATAAACGCAAGGTCTAAGGTATCACTCTCGCAATAGACTAGATTGCTGATGACAGGGGCATTGGAGTTTGAATCCCGGTTGGGTGTACCGAAGGTAGTTTTTATGGATGGTTTTCCACTCTCACTCCACGCTAATGTGGAACACTTCCTCTCAATTCAACCTTCATCACCCATGGCTCATTAGCGTAAATAGTACATAACGCGTATAACCTGAACAAGTAATAAGACGTGGTGCTAAAATAAATACATAATCTCTTCTAATGAGTAGTAAAATACAGTGGGACAAGATCTTTCTCGGATTAAATTTGTGATTTATGAACTTTGATTTGTAATGAGTGGGGCTATTATATATAAGGACACTAGAAAAACTTTCAGATTGGCCCCTATATGTCCAATATAGGCAGCGTAGGAAGTCAATGAATTTAAAACTGTCCTAAAAATCAGAAAACAAATGCCAGTGAATTTGGTATTTTTAAGCACCGCGTTCTGGTCATAAGCTTAAGTACTAATTACGCTTATGGTTTTAGGGATGAGGTAGGTTATATTTATAGGAAATGTTCCTCGCATTTAGTGAAAGGATAGTGGAAAACAATTTTGGGGATTAAAACCTCACACAACCGAGATTATAACCTCAATACTCCCGTCATTGGTTTGGGCTTGTCTACTGTGAGAGTGACGCCTTAGACCATGCGGCTACTGAAGCGGATAATTTGGTAATTGATAGGAGAAAATAGTTTACCGTATTTGATTAGCAATGAAAGAAAAAAATCCTTCATTGCGTCTTATTCAAACATTGTTTATATAAGCCCTACACGCATCGGTGGCCATTCTCGTGGTTGAGTTGTCGGTGACAAGAGATCAGGGCTCGGAACACGGTCGGGTGTATTAAGGGTGGTTTTCCCTAAATGGTTCCTCACGCTCCCTCCATGCAAGCTTGGGCTCATTTATATGCCATTATACTTTACTCTCCCCTTAATGTGTGGGTAACTTGGTAAAAAAATTAAGTAGATTAATGTTTATATATTTTTGAATCCTTTCCAATAATAATGATTTATAATAAATAGTGTTTACATTTTTTAACACACATATCTCTTTAGGTGGAACTTAATAATTGAAATATGGATCTTTAGATCGGGGGAAAGACAAGGAATTATTTTGTGTGATTTTATGGCCACAATGATACACTGATACAGTGTAGTTAGCGCCTGTTACAGTTTAGCTATACGTTCCCACTTTGACGCGATGTAACGCGGAAAAAGCGGACGGCTGAAGCTATTGTTTTGAACACAAATTTTCAACTGTATAGCACATCTCAATAAACTGTTATTAAAATTATAAATATATATTACAGTCTAATAAATTAGGCAAGGTAATAAATAATGTATACTAGAATGTTTTAATCAATATATTTCAATAATAGTCTTATTTATTTTACATTATAATTATATTATAATATTTTTATATTTTTATGATTAACAACCTTTCTGTTTTCTTCAAAAAACTTTTTCTCAGGGGTAATTACTATGAGCAAGTGGTATAAATATATGAAAGACAGATAATATACCTCTCATGCAGTCGGACCCTACAAAACACCTACAGACAAAATGAATCAAACTGTCGACTAAGTCTAATTTAACAAGATTTGTTTTATGTTACTTAGGAAATAGAGATAGAAAGTTGAGTTAGTTAGTTGTCTACTAAAGGGTTAAAGGAAGGATTATCATATTTAGAGAGCCTTTATAGCGATTACTGTCAACTAGAGGTAATAAATATAGCATTGAGCACGCAAACCCAGAACTGAATGATGAGATAGTACATAGATAATTTAAAATACATGAAATATGTACACTCAAAAGGCACAACACATATTGAACCCCTTCAATTTAGACTAAATTTGTCGTAATAAAATTATTATAATAATTTTCAGTATTAAACAATTAAAACACTCCATTGCATCAACCCGCAAGCGAGCTATACCATCCGAGAAGCCACTGCATGTTGGCGAAGCTAGTGCCAATATTTGCGGATAAAGGCTGTCCTGTGGTCTGCACAACAAACCCGCCTGCCGTTAATCCTAGTTTTCTAGACAGGAGCACAGAAAGATCTGGAAGCGCCGGGGATTGAACCCGAAACCTCTTGATCTGCAGCCAGGAACTCTAACCACTAGAGCACAGAGGTGGTCACTAAACATATAATTACTCTTAAATACCATCAGTAATATTTTATATTGTATATGCAGACGGAAATAGATTATTTTAACACTGTCCTACTTGAGCATTCAAACGCGATCGGCTTGTTTCAGAGAAGCGAGCAAATTGGCTCGATTGTCCTATAAAATAAGCTACCAATAAGTGTTAAAATCAGTATTCACGATGCTGTTATAAATGGAAAATGCATTTTTCTGTCGGAGAGAGTAAGTAGGCAAAGTGTATTCGTCAAATAACTGAACGAAGATCAAAGGAAAGATTTCGGAGAGATAATTTGAAGCTCAATTGCACCATTTATATAAATAATCGAGAAATGATTAAAGTACTAACTTGTTCTATGAGTACACTATGATGCTTATTGACATATTCGATTGTAAATATTTTATGGTAGTTTTGGTTTTTCTTATCTCAAAGTGTATTTTTATTTTTACTTCACTAATTCCTAATTCAATTGTTTCTAGCATTTAAGTAACAAATACAAACACTAAAATTAAAATTATAAAAACTGAATTTGAATATTTGCAGCAACAGCAGTGAAATGGGCCACGCGTGATTTGTACGAAAATGTCAAATAATCTGATCTCATTAACAGCTCGGGGTTCTCCGCACTTACACAGGACACTTCCTTGCCAACAGTGCATTTAATATTTCCTCTTTTGTTTGCTCGTTCACGTATGACAGCACCTTGGTTAATTCATTGTGCTAAATTCTGTGCCTTTTAGTGTGTTTTTATACTCCAAACAATTACTTTATAAATTTATTGAAAAATTCATGCATATTTCTTAGTTTAAAAAGCTGTATTACTCTTTAAAGGTGATAACCATTTACGAAATTCTGGATTTCTGTGTCCAAGTACTTATTAGAAGCGAGGTAAGCCCTCATCAATGCAGAAATATATATTTACAATTGTTTTATTGCTTAAATTTAAGCATGTATATTTTATTTTTAATTTCAATATAAGTTAAATCATAGTTTTTGAAGTGACACGAAAAAACACATCCAAACAATATAATGTTTACGTCCCATTCTTATTAATTGAATGTTTGACACTTATTAGAATGTTCAAGAAAAGGTTTCATAATATGTTGTTGGTCATTTCTATATTTAATTTTCTGAGTAAGATGCGTAATATTTTACATTGCAAGTGTTGCAAAAGATTAAAAGTTAAAATAAATGCATTGATGAAGCTTGTACAGGACATATTTAACAGTATTTATGGAGGTAAAGTAAACATTATGTCTGCAAGCTGGTTACAAACTTACGTCCAATTTCACTCACTAATCAAATTTAATGCTATATACATATTTTACACACAATATTAAGATAAATTGCTTCTTAAAAAAATTATTAAAATCTTATGACAATAAAGGCTATACATTATTTCATGAAATAAACACGAAAACATTGGTTTCATTTCCTTTGGAAATATAAATATAGCTAACCTAACTATAGGTAGAAACGTCATTTGGATTTGCCAATTAAGTTTGTTATCAGAAAGCAGACAAACCTCTTTCACATTATATCTGAAATATTTGGTTGATGACGGTAAGCTAATTATTTATAAACTATAATATATATTACTGGCATTATCAGCTCTTTGTTATTTTATTTTATTGAAAGTATTTAGTATTAAGAGTTACAAAAACATTCCAACATATATTAAACGTTTTAAAATGAGATATTCATACCGCGCTCACAACTCATTAAATCAGAGGAAAAGTCCAACAACAATAAATGATCTTTAATGAGAATCACAAAGAAGAAACACTTCTTCCATACACAGCGGTATGGATTTTCTTTTTGGTTTCTTTATGAACTTGATACAACCGACAAATATTTCAGATATTATATTTATATTGGGTACTAATCTCTCCGTAGGCTCTCTAATCTTACAATAAATACATTGTGACAAGCAGACAAGACTCAGCAATCAACAGAAAAAACAACACTGGGTGTTTAGATTGTCACAAAGAGAGAGACACGCACAGCGAAACGGTCCAAGGAGGCTGTGCGCATGCTTCGTTTCACTATTCTCAACATTCCATTAAAATATACATTTCATTTATTTACAAACAACTTTCAACGATAAATAACAATCCATTTTATTTCTTTTTAACCTCTATTTTTCATTTGAATAGGCAATGCCTTGTAATATTGATATAATAAGGAGATTATTAACATTATGATATTGGGTTTTATATTTTTACAAAAGACCCGAAGATAGCGTCCTTATTCTACCAATATGCAATGTGTCGTTCTTTATACATTCTTTTTTAAGTGAGCAGTTATATATACATAAAATATTAAATTTATACACAACCTGGTACGAGTATTTTAAATGCAACAAGTGAAATGTAGGTAAAAATTAGTTTTGTTTACTAGTTATTTAACAAGGATATACTTGTCAAAGAAATGTCCACTTGAGGTAATTGCTCGTTCAAGGTTTAAGCACATAAGGTTGTCTTACAAATGCATTAATATATCCTTTAATATTTCATCGCCGTGTAGTTATTTCAAGATAAGATATAATAATGCAGGAAATAGACTGTTATAGGATAATAAACCAATAATATTGTAAAACTGTGGTTTATTTTAGCCAGAAACAATTAACATATCAGAATATACAATTTTCAAATACATTTATATAAATTATAGCACTTCAAAGTATATTAAAATTAATCATGTTTTAGCACCCTTAAATAAATAAACTCTTTTGAACCTAAGAAATTATGATTATTTTTGTTGTTTACTAATATTTTTTTGGAAATTATTCTCTAAATTTTAAATTTGCGTCGATAAAGAAGTGGCCATTAATGCAACATAACAAGAAGTTTATCTACAACTACTCAGAACCCTGAAGAGCTTGTTCCCATCTGGTTAACTGGATAACTTAGAACTAAAGTAAGATTTTCATAGGAAGCCAGTTATTTGAGGACTGGAAACTCATGTTGCCGCAATGACGGAGATAAAAATATTACCATTTTATTTACCTTCTTAGTAAATTTAATTAATAATATAAAGATAAACTATAAAGTAATTCATAAGTAAATATTAATGGAAGCTTCTGATAGCTTTTAGAATAACTTTATCATCAATAAACCAAATAATACATTTATAGAATGCCACATTTTAGTGACTTGAAAGTGGGCTTCCTATAAAACTCATGCTTTACAATTAATCCCTAACTTATCATATATAATTTAAATACGCTTTTTAATGTTGAATTTTGTATTACGCAAGACAAAGTTGAAACAAATTATATCTATTTAAATTTAAATATATGTTTTAATAAATGTATATAGTATTTCATATAATATTAATAATAATAATAATATAAATTTATGCTTCGCCTAATTTTGAGCTAATATTATTTTCTAAGTTATCGGTTATCCGTGGGAAGATAAGCACTATTACCACATTAGATTAGTTCAACGTTTTAAAATAAATCACCTCACTTTGTCCAACGTTAAGGTCACAATATGATGGAAGGACAGGAGGATGGGAATTATGCCTTAACCTAGGGACATCACTATTGGTTTGACAGGTATCTTGGGCTCTCTAAATCATCTACTGCGCCTTTAGTGAGGATGTCTGACGTAAGCTTTAAACATTAGAATCCAATTCTAGTATTTACTTTAAACGTATATTTTTACAGAATTTTTAGTTTGTTTCAAACACCTCTAGATCAATTGAGAGTAATTAGAAATATGTTGAAAATAAAGGAATAAGCATACCTTATTTACGCATTATAGTTGGATGTGTTAGTTTAAGCTGTTTCTGCAAATCAATTATATTGCGTGGAGGGAGCTATGGACCATCTATAATATGTAGCGCTAGCCCTCTTTCACTAGAAAAAGGTGTGCGTGTCTTGTTTCTTTTCGTAAAATGTTTTCAGTCACAAAAGTAAGGTAAGTTTTGGGTTAAAAATAAAAATTTATTTTGTGAAACTAAAGCTTATAATAAAATCAACAATTTATAAACCAACGTTAACTTACCCCATCATTATGTAATCACTGTAAATTATAACTATGAAAAAAATATCATTAAGTGCACATTATTACTTTAGTTCAAAATAAAATAGTAATTGGTCCAATAAAATAAGCCCAGTATCATATTTAATATTTGATAAATAATATATTATATTTTTCAGTGTTAAGAAAAACATGATTATTGTAATTTTAAATCCAATAAAACTTAAGCTAGTTTCTAAAATTAGAGCTGTCTTTTTAATTTATCATAAAATAGTTAAGTAATTTTAAATTCCTATTTCATTCAAGCCAATAATCAAATAAATAAAATCAAATCATGCATATACTAATTTTATTAATGAATGCTTGGATAAAATATTAAAAAGTTTTGTGGATTTTATTTATCTCGTGCATAAAATAAACAATTTAATAAAATAAAGGTTAAAAGATATCAGAAATAAAAACATCGTTTAATGCTCTCAAAAATAAATAAATATATAAATAAATAAACTTTAAACTAATTCTTAATATATTTGGTTTGTGACTGAATAATAACAATAACTTAACCATATCTTCCAACTAACAGTAAGATACCCGCCTTGGTGACTGCAAAGTCTAACACACTGCTCTCAGTATAATAGTCTGCCGATAATGAGGAAATTATTATTATTATTTAGCACCGCGTCTTACTACCCGTTCGGGTTATACGCACTTACGCTAATGTGTAATGGTAGGGTGATTGTGAGATGAAATGGAGGACCTACAGTTTAACGTGGAATCCGAACCACGGTGGAGGCCTGGCATTCCCCACATTCACAAGATGTTTTGTCAGAGGTGAAGGAAGGGTTTGGTAATCGATAAATCTGTGCCGGGACCGAGGATTGAACCCCGGCCCCAGCACAGAGGTCTGACACCTTACCCCTAGACCACCAGGTCACAATGAGGAAATTAAGGTTCGAATCTCGGTCAGGTGTACTAATGATGTTTTTTTCCGCTTATAAACCGAACGAGAAGTAAGACGCGGTGCTCTAAGTATAAAAACAAACCCAGTAAGGAATACTAGGACCACCAGCAGTGATGTGAGAATACTTACCACTACTCTACTACTTACTACTCGTTCGGTTTATACGCCTATGTACTAATTATGCTAATGGGTTAAGATTTGGGAAAGGTTGAATATGGAGGAAGGGAACCTGCATTTGCGTGCAGGTAGAGTGGAAAACTATTTAGGAACACCCCCATCCACCCAGCTCACCCAAGCGAGATTCGAACCTCTATCTCCCCATCCTCGTCAGTCAAGTTCAACACGAAACCAGCGCGTCAGCCAACTAAGCCACCGAGGCGGGTTGTTGTGAAAAAGTTCACCTGTTTCTGAATTTCGTTCACCACCCGGGTGGTTTAGGAGTAGTTTATTCCACAACGGATGGTTAACCCTTATATTGGGCTAATGTTGGCGTATTTACCTAAAAATAATCCTGATCCTGGTAGTTTTGGCTATAAAGCTCAAGTAGAGATGACCTATAATGACTTTAAATGATACCAACTATTTCGAATACTAACGACCAGTTTCATAGCCAAACCTAGTACGCCTCAAGTGCGGTGCTTTACTAAATACAAGACGACCCCTACCTAAACTCGAGTGGAATGGGCCAGTTTAGCATATGAAACTGGACCATTTCATTCTAGTCTAGGTAGGTCTTGTGTTAGACTTACTAGGTCAGACTTGGAATCTGGCCCTAAGAAGATATTATTATTACTAACACCACGTCTTACTACCCATTCGGGTTGTACGCACTTACACTAATGTGTAATGGTAGGGTGATTGTGAGATAAAATGTAGGACATACAATTTAACGTGGGATCCGAACCACGGTGGAGGCCTGGCATTCCCCACATTCACAAGTTGTGATTAATACACGTATTTTTTTTTAATTCATACATTTTACAATAGGCATTTATTATTTTAATTTTGTTTAACTCAATAAATCATATAAATTAGTCAACTGCTGTACCTATTTAATTTTAGTAGTTTATATTCAATCTTAGAAATTTACCTTCTAAAATAAGTTTATATTTTATAAACAGCTGGCAGAGAAAAGGTGTAACCAAAACAAATGTTAAAAGTAAATATCATCATTAAAATGCTCTACTTGCGGAGCAAATTTACCTAAACTTGCTACTGACAAAGAAATATTTGACTAGCATTGGATGCCTATAATCCGAACGGGTTAGATGCAGTGTTAGATGCAGTGCTTAAAAAAAATGTTGTAGAATAGAAAAAAACTGGCATGAGCGTAGGGAACTAATATTACAATATGTTTTTATCATACTGATCAATATTATATCTAGAGGCAATTTTATCGAAATTAAGGGTAAACATTAAACTTGTATTCATTGCTTTATTATGATAATTGCGATCTTATACGACTATTATTCATTTCTCAATGCTTTTAATATCAAATTTATTCATTTCTTAGAGGACTTTTATTTTTACAACCAATTAACTATCTTAAATCTTTACATGTAATTAATATCCAACTTAATGTACAATTCTTAACATCTCATAAAACTCACGCTGGTGTACAAGTGCACAAAGGCGTTAGTCTGGTCTGCTTGACAGGATTTGAATCGAAACCGGTTTTTCTTTCCTAAATGTTTTTACACTTTCCTTATCTACACGAAAAAAAAGGTACAATTCCTTTCTAGCTTACTCATTTCTATCCTATTAAAGATAACAACTTTAGATTTGGACGCTCATAAATCTTATATATATAAAGATTTATGAGCGTCCAAACCTTAAGTTTTTATCTTATATATATATATATATATATATATATATATATATATATATATAATTTTTATTATATATATATATATATATATATAAAATAAAACTTCTTAAAACTTTTCAAGCTTGACATAACATTGTCTTCTATATTGAAGGTTTATTTTACGACATGATATTTAATAACGAGTGAGATTAAAATACAATAAAAATATTTTTTAATATATTCATATTAATGATTATTTTTATTCTATTGATCAACATAATATAGAAAGGATGGTAGTTTTAAATTCAGGTCATAATGGGTTTCTTGAACAAACCTTTAATTAATAGCTCCCCCTTACTTATCCCTATTGCAAGTTATTGGCTGAGAATGGACGTGTGATAGGCTGAACCAACGAGCAAATTTTCCTGAAATCACCACAGTATCTTGAAATCTTCTCAGTGTCAAGTTGAGTAACAGTATGAAATCCCTTATTCAACGGTAATGTTTAGTATAAACAAAGGGTAATAACACATAAAATGTATTATTTAAATATTATAAACCGAACCAATATCTAATTTTACGGTATTTATTGTTCAGCTGTCACTTATAGGGAGACCCAAGCTACCTGTAACACATTCAAATATTTAAGGAACCAAATGATGGATTGAGGCACCCCGTAGATCTAAGACAATGATTGGTCAAACATTTGAAATATTATCCCACTGAGACTTGTATTTCAAAGACCCTGAACCACTATTGTATTGTTTTCTTAACCTTATAGGAAACTACTGCCATTGGTTAGAGTATAGCTTCACTTGCTACGCACTGCCTCCTAGAATGATAGCGATGTAGGTCTCTTTATTTAGCTAATAAGAAAAATCACCTCTAATAGTTAATTATACCATTATCATCTTATAATAATAACTATTATTTTATTATTATATTATATTTGATAGAAATAATGTGTTGTGACATCTCACTCTTGACCTGGGCTTAACGCACTAGTTTTCAGTGGTGACGTCATCACTTAAGGCGAACAACCACGGCACACAAAAAACCAAGATGGCTCGTTCAGTAAAAATGTTGCCACCTGTCCTTGATAAAATCCTCAAACACACTTATTATCCTAGTCAACACTTGACGGTAAATATTGAACATTCCATGTTTGTTTTTGTTTCATCAAGATGTTCATTATAACTATAAGTAAATAGTACAATGTATACTGCAAAATTTTCAAAATTAATAACCAAAACAACATTTGATGTTTCCTATTATTTTGTGTGCAAACTTGTTCAACATTCTGAAACATCTGATGTATAGTACAAAACATTTCTTTTAAATCAAATATAGAAATATATATGTATATTATGTATCTCAACATGCCCAGCTATAATTACAACTACATCTTGAAAATATGTATAATAAATTTTCTTATAAAACTTACAAATGCAATTTTATTTATTCATTAACAAGATTAAAACTTAGTCTATAATAACAACGTTCTCTCAACACTCACAAGCAGATAATTGTTATAAATATCATTAACATACCTTATATTTATAAATAGATGTTATTCAGTTAACTACAACATGATTACATTTATCCCAGATTATTT
Source organism: Timema cristinae (assembly GCA_039000515.1). Taxonomy (NCBI): domain Eukaryota; kingdom Metazoa; phylum Arthropoda; class Insecta; order Phasmatodea; family Timematidae; genus Timema; species Timema cristinae. Next base: position 134,753,412 of record JBCFYV010011172.1, read on the forward strand.
AGTTACACTTTATTTATAAATAAAAATTAACATGATTTCTTAAAATGTGGCTTTGTCCCAATTTTAAATTGTTACTATATATATTCATTCATTCATTCAATATCATTATATGTTTGATACGGACAAACACCGCCGATATTGTTAGAGTGGAATATATTAGAAATATGTTGTTAATATTAAATAACAAACACTACTATATAATTATTTAATATATTTTTAGGCAATTTAGATCAACATAGATGGGCCTTTTCACTTTATATACACTTTTAAGAACTCATACATGTTAGACACAATTTTATTTCCAATAAATTCTTGTCTAGTACTAAGTTATTTGCCAAAAATTGTGTTTTGTCAATATATTCCCTCCAACCAATATTATTATTTTATTTTCATTTTAATTCAAAAATGGTGTTCATTAATTTTCACAAGGAGTGGGGACCTGGTGGTATAGGGGTAAGGTTTCAGACTTGTGTTATGGGTCCAGGGTTCAAATCCCAGCCCTGGCACAGGTTTACCTGATTACCAAACCCTTTCTTCTTCACATCTGTCAAAGTGTGTGCTTTCACGCTTTGTGAATGTGTGGAATACCAGGCCCCCACCGTGGTTCGGAACCCACATTAAACTGTTGTATGTCCCCTCTACGTCTACTACCATCATTCTCACGTATCATTTTACCATCTGGGGTTCGTGGAGTTTGCCTTAATGTTGTCCCCATCTCAGAAATGAATTCCTTCATAAGCCAGGAGAGCAGAGGTAAGATAAAGTCGAATGACCAAGATATAGAGCTATTAATCCCACCCCACCCCACCACCACATTTCAAGGTAATATTAGAGATTAGACTAAGACATTGTTAGAACTTCCCATTCATTTAAAATGACGTTCATTACGTTTCCCAAGGTAATGCCATAGGTTAGAATAGTTTTTTTTTTTACCACTTCCTATTACTTAATCGTCTGGAGATTAGAAGTGGATTAAATGGGTATTGCTATTTCAATTTTACTAAAATAACAGACCATGTTTTTTTAATATAATGGGTTTTAAATTATTTGATCTATTAATTTATATGGGTATTGAATTTTAGTTACAGTGTTTGATTCAAATTTGAAATTAATTTTACCATAATTTTCCCCCGTTTGGATTTATTCTTGTGAAGTACAACTTTGTTTTATTTTATTCAGGCTTCATGGATGACTCAACTTTTTTGGACATTATATAGTGAGCTATTAACATGTTATCAAAACTAAAAACAAATTATTATCGCCAACTTATTTTTTGCTCCTGACAATAAAGGGCGGAGAGTAAGATTTATTATATTTTAACATTAACAAAATAATTCAGTCCACTCCTAAAATGATGAACTACATCTTATGGTAGTTTTGATTTATTTCAACACTTAATTCATCGAATGTGTCATTGTAACCACAACTCTTAATTGAGAAACAACATCACCGGTACAAACATTTTAATGTTGAGTTTATATGGTTGAGATCCAAATGGTATAGATTAAATACTTAGTCGTGAAAGATGTATCACATCAACTTATTAACAAAACTCTGGGATAAATGTAGGGATATATCAATGAATGGTGAGGAGGAATGTTTATTATGACGGTTTAGTCGAATTAACACGTGATGAGACATGAGTGATGAAAACGAACACTAATTTCTGAATCCACGAATGGCGGAGGTGAGTGAGCTCAGTGCCGTTTGTGTGCCGTGGTCCGCCGCGCCGCAGTCGACCCTACATCCTGCTTCATGAACACGACATGAAATAGTCACCATCTTGAGGGACAAGTCTCACTTGGTTTAAATCGCAAGCCACTATTGTCTGGAGCTAAAACGCTCCTACAGTAAAAATAGATTATTAAATGATGTGGCTTGAAAGGGCGAATCCAAGGAAATATTGAGAGGACTACATCCATCCGCATAGACAAATGTATGCGTTTTAATTAGTCTTATTAAAAAAAACCAACAACACACACTAATCAATGATTAAGTTGATGCTTGCCTGGAAGTATGTCAACACTTTTCTTACGATGCAGTATAAAAAAAGTTAACGTTTCCACTACTTTGTATTATTGCACTCTTCCATTCCATTCAAGCAAAGACATTTTTATTCCAATTGTGTTAAACAAATTACAAGATCTACCAACGCTAAAACAACAGTGTTTTTTTGCTTATACAGCAAAGATAACACAGACTAATTCAATAAGAATATTTCAATAAATGGAAATATATTTTAACTCCTGAAGTTGTTGACACTATTGAAATTGTATAAAGACTCGGCTTCATGTGACACTCTCAACATCATGAAATACAAACGTGTTTCGTACATTTGTACAGCTAAAATAAACTTGAATACAGTAAGATGGCAAATTTGAGGACATAAATTGTACTAATTTAAAACATTGACACGAAACAGTATTATTTTTATTACAACATCTAGGATACCATATATGATATGTTGAGGTTCACGTGATATGAACTGGGAGCTAATGCGACAAATTTTATTTATAAATTAAATAATTTAATTAAGACCATTAAAGAGAACAGAAAATACAAAGTTTTGCTGACTAAGGCTCAACTATGCTATTTTTGATTAGGCTTAGTAACCAAATTAGTACTATCTCATGCATGTGAAGTGTTAATGAAATTGTTCAAAAATTAAAAACTTTATAATTTTTAAACTCTCTGACAAATAAACATTAACTACTGATATTTATTCAAAGATGAAAATTGTGGCTAAAAAAATAAGAAAATTTACAGTAAAAATATATTTGAATTTCATAAAGCCTTAAAAAATAATGAAACGCAACGCAACGCATAGTATAATAATAATAATAATAATAATAATAATAATAATAATAATAATAATAATAATAATAATAATAATAAGCATCGCGTCTTACTACACGTTCGGTTTATACGCTTATGTACTATTTACAATAATGGATTAGGAATTGGGAAGGCTGAATAAAGAGGAAGGGAACTCGCATTTGCGTGGAGGGGGAGTGGAAAAACCATCACCAGTTCACCCGAGCGAGATTCTAACTTCAATCTCCCCGTCCTCAACAGTCTAGCTTACCACGAATCAAGCGCGTTAGCTAACTACGCCACCGAGGCGCGTTGCATAATATAGATTGAGAAGAGATTGAAAATCATATCGTGTAATTATAGTTTGAAATAGTAATTAAAAGATATAAAAACACATTTCGATTATCATTGAGGTTGAAAGATTGTGGCTAGAACTACCATAGCTCGCTTTTAATTCATAATAAATCATAAGTTATGAATGGGCACGTTAAATACTAAATTTATTTTAGGGGGCAACATTTAAGTCCATGTAAAAACTGTATTGTCATGAGAGGGGGATAGAGGGGTAACCAATTTATTATTATTATAATGATTGTAAATAAATCAATTAGGTCAAGTTAAATGTTCTAAAACTGTGCCTAAAATAATAATGAATCATAAATTGAATCTATTATTACATTAATAGAACGAAGAGTTTGTTTGTCATGAGCATTGCGCGATATATAATACATGCTGAGAACTGAAATTTTAAAATTAGTACAACCTGTACACAAGCATGTGCACCTACAGACAGGAATTTTACATTTTTGATTATAATTTATATTTTTTTTTTTTACAAATTGGCCCGGAAGAAATAAAATGAATAGTTTTTTCTGTCTGTCTACCAGTTAACTATAAAAAGGAATTAATAAAAGCAGATTTCTATGGTTGTTATGATAAATTATACTCATGAGTGTTTTATTCACATTAATTAAGATAATATATCACCATTTTCCTTAGTGTAGACGTGAGAAATTATGTTATATATTGTTCTTATATTTACTATGTATTAAACATAGCCATGATGGATTAAATATCCAAGTTATTATATTTGTTAATTACGGTTATAGCCGCATCTAAATGTCAAGTTTATAAAATTTAAAAATGACACCTGGACACGGGAATCTAACATGGTACCTCCAGAAGTCGTCCCGTGTTTTGGGATATTCTTCACTCAAAATTTTAAGGAAGAGTCTGTGATGGACGTGTGCAAATCAAGTTAAGTTTGATTATGCAAACTAAAGTCATGTTAAGTAAATTTACTACTATCTTAATTGAGAAGGAACCGCTATCCCTCAGGTATTATACAGCCGTATCGATGATCATGCGGACTAAAAAGTTATATTATTGGTTGACCTAGCCTGATTTGGTTTGCCGGTAATAGAGAGGTCTGACCGGATGTACAGGGAAGGGATTTTTTACCCATTTAAGTGCCTCTATTACCTGACATCGGGTACGCACTTCTGTCATGACATATTTAATATACAATTATATCTTTATTATGAGCATCATATTTTCAATGGAATAAAATTATTCTTTGATTTATTTAAATTAATGAACTACTATATAGTTATGTAAAATAGCTAGGATAAACATTTTCTTTCATAATTTTCATCTGTACCATAGCGGAATAAAATGAGTAATTAAATTAAATACTTCACTTGGAAAAGAGCAATTACATCAATATAGATTAAATTTTCAAACATCTTTAACTTATAGGCTACTTTCTATTGAATGTCTTAATTTGTTTACTATGAATACTATTTACTATAGTATATATGATCAATAAATAGCTGAGCAGAAAATACTGAAGTGTAAAGCACATTTAAAAATAGGTGAAACCCACTTCGGTGGCCTTATGGTTTAATGCGCTACTTTCGAAGTAAACTAGACTGCCGATAAGAGGGAGATTGAGGTTTGAATCTCTAATGGGAGTACTAAGGGCGGCTTTTCCAAAATGGTTTTCCATTCTACTTCCACGCAAATGTGAATACACTTCATACAAATATAACCTTCCCTATCCCTAAAACAATTAGCGTAATTAGTAAATAAGAAAGTAACCCTGACGGTTAGTAAGACTAAAAAAAACTGTGACTATTTTAAAACAATTATATTACTTAGTAGTTTTTCTGAAATTATATGTTTTGATTATAAAAATGTTAAGTATCCACGTCTTACTACCTATTTGGGCTCTACTAATAATTTCACTAATGAGTAGAGATTAAGAAGGTATAAATTAGAGGAAATATATCCTAATTTTCTTATAAAGATTAGTACACCATCTAGGAAAGATCGGTCATACAACGTTTGGCGCAGTTGTGAAAACTTCTGTTAACTCTACCATACGTGTTTACTTCTGACTTTAATTTCAATAGCCAATGTCTGTTCAATCGCCTGATAGTTATGTTAGGTACGCTTATATTAGGTTAGGGAAACCTAAAGAGAATCGATTGTCTGCAACAATGAAAGTACCTAATTACTAGGTCAGATTAGATTATAATTGCTAGATCTCCAAATATTAAAGGAATTGGCTGGATGTTAAAGTTAGGCCATATTAAATTATGTTATGTTAGGTTTGCATAGATGAAAGAAAGGATTTTGTCCAGCCTTAATCCAAAATAACTCATATTGACTTAATAATACTGTGCCAAACGTCCAATCGGTCATTTTTAGGAGGAATGTTCCAAACATCCTACAGCCGAAAAATCACCCTTAGCACACTTAGCTGGGCCTATATCCCCGACGCCTCTGTTGCCGGAGTGAACACTGGCTTGGGTTTGGTTAGTATTATTTAAAACTTTTTAAATTATGATAATTAATCAAAACGTATTTATAATTCCTAGCTGTATTATATGATCATAGTTTTGGTCAACAACTTCAGGAAGATTTTCACAACCATAGCACTATTGCCAACAGAAAAACAATAACTTAAACATGAACATTTCATTGTTCATCATTCTATTATTTTGACAAACATTTCCAAAATATTTAATCGTCAAACGGATGTCTACATTTATGGCCTTCATTTGGATTGAAAATAAAATCCATTAAAAAAATGTTGTTGGCAGTAGGAAATTCTTGAATGTAGATCATGTTTGTTAACGTTTAGTTCCTTATTCGACACCATTTGTTGAATCGTTTACGGTTGGACATTTTTAAACTTCATAACCTCCTTTGAAGTGTATTTTGCACAACCATTTCATCCAATGTAATTATTAGTCAAATACAGCACTTATAAAACACTTCAACATTTTTGGTAAAATAGTTTGTTATTAACTTCCCCCTATTTTGTTTCTCTTAAAATAAAATTTAATACTTTTTTAACAGCAGCATTTATAAACTAATGTGGTGAGTAGGTTATAGATAAAGTCACTGGAAATGAGCCCTTTTAATACAATTATTTTTAGTTTAGTTTGATTTAAATGTCATTTAATTTGTATAAGGTTCATGGATTATATACTGGAATTAAAGAAGTTGAGTTTAAAACTAAATTTGAAAGCTCGCTATAGAACTTTGTTTTTACGATGGTAATTTATAAATCCCACAGTAAAATAAGTGAGTTGGACTGGTAGGTAACGTATAATCGAGATATAATGTATATTCCTGGCGCGGTATTCGTGCATAGCAGCCAGCAACTTCACCTACCGCTACTCCTTCTATCCTACAGGTAGCTTGTGCGTGACGCATTGGAAGCACCCGACGATTGTCACATTTTGCCATTAATTTGTATTTGACTTTTGTTTTACAATTTATAAACGTTAAATTATTATAATACCAGATTTCATAAAGCTAATTAGAGTGAAATTGCTAATTGCTGCACACAAATTTCCAAGTACTATCATCGATTTTATTGGTTGCTTGGCACTATATATTTGGGTAATTTATCCCCCTTCTCCTCCCACCCCTAAAATGTTTTATTCTACTGAATAGTTACTTTTTAAAATTATTTTTATCTACAATGTACATAATTTTCTTTCCCAAATGATAAAACACAACCAAGTTTCATTTAGCACCAAATATGCAGGCAAATAAGTCCAAACAGATGTTATATGCTAAGAGCATTCCTCGCAAGGAAGTGGATAACGTCAACCAGAGGCAGATCTAATTGTGTTTTTAAAGGCACAATACATTACACGAGTGTTCACTGGCTAAACAAACCAACTAGTCACCAGCAAATACATTATTGTATTGTTTCACGTAAAGGTTTTGCACTAAAATTTAAAATAAATAAATTCTAAATGGGCGTTTTATGCTAAAAAGATTATTTAGTTTCAGGCAAATCATCTACGTATATATATTATTATTATATTATTTTATTATTATTATAATATAAAGTTTATTTTAAATCATTATTAATTTTAATTTACAAAGATTGTTATTTTATTGAGCTTGGTATAGTTTATTAAGTTTTAACGTAGAGGAGAGTGTTGACATTGTGAGAAAGTGTAACTCATTAAGTAAAGAACTAGGATATAACAGTGACGAGCTAAGGTCTCTGCTATGATCTGCGCCTGCGCCGAGCTGCAGACTAAAACCCATTCACTGCAGGACTTAATAGCCCATCTCACGACCGAACAACCTGGAAATTAGATGCACAACTATCCTCTAGTGTCGGAGTGTGGCTTTCTGTATTCTTCACTTGACAACAGAGAATATGGAATGATGGAAATATTATATATTATTTTTATTTAAACTATTAATATTTTATTTTTGTTTTGTTTAAATTTTTAATGATAAAATGACTTCACTCATTTCAATCCTACTGCTTTGGAATTAATTACGACTACGGGCACCACACTACGATGCGTCACCTGATTATATCTGTATTACCAACCCAAGGAACACGTTATCCATGGGGTGAGATAGGCTCTTAAGGAAAGGAAGTGAGAAAGGATAGAGTTTGTCAGGGTGGGGGGAAAATACATCTGTTAAAGTCGTAGTGGGAATCGGGTACTTTACTTTTCAACCAGTTCCACAATAACACTTCCCACACAAATCACTTCGGGTGTTTATAATCCGTTCTCCAATCCAAGCTGAGTTAGGCTCGGCCTACAATGTTATTTGAGGTTAAACGCGTCACTTTAACTCACTTTCTGGCGCAGTTAATAGTTTTGGTACCACAGGATCAATCCATTGCGAACATCGTGGAGCACAGCCTTATTGACTTCTTTAACGGTCCATCGCATCTCTTTATACTGATACAACGCAGATATAGGATCCCTACCACCAACCACAACCACAACGTTTCGAACCAATGCTGTGCGCGCGATCCAACATGAGGATTTAAAGCTAAAGTTGTACAGAGCAGCATTGATCGACGTCAATGCGGCGAAGCACAACCATAATTCGGATGAATCCTGATCGTTTGGGTGGGATGAATACAGCATGATTCGAAACGATGATCTGTAGTGGGACCCATCCTAACTATATCACCTCTGCGACGCGGCGTCTATTTGGGAATTTTCAGCGTCATTATACCGCAAGCTACTTCTACCACCACCGAGGGTTGAAAGTTTGTTTATAATATTATTAAGTCTTTGTCTTGTATTAAAAAACGTATCTATTAAAAAATACCATCAACACGATGGTTATAGTTGGATAGACTCCAGTAACATGCTAATTTGTCCTTTTTTTTAATAATAATTTTTATAAATGCCTTTTTAAGATTCAATAATGAGTTAACCCGTTCATAAAATGTTAAACAACAATGAACTAGAGATTCACAACCAGATTTTCTCCCCGCGTCGCTTGCGTGCAGGGACCGCGTTAAGGAGAAGGGGGAGGGGGACCAGTCGTTGTGTAGCGAGCGATGCATGACGATTACGTGACGATGATGTGAGGAGCCGAGAAGAGCACGGCTATGGTGGCGATCACCGTGAACAAGGTGAAGATGATGAGGCACAAGCGGTCCACCACCATGGCGGCAAACTTCCAGTCATTCGTCACTTCAGCCGCCTCGTCTTCCTTGCGCAACTTGTCCGTGATCACGCGCAGTTCCTTTAGGATGAGCGTAAGCTCTCTGTGCGGCCCGAGACAAGACGAGGCACCGCCCGCGCCACCGCCGTGTAGCAAGGTGCCACCCCCACCGCCCCCGTCTTCATGGTGCGTATGAGCCCCCCGCAAGAAGCCGGCTGCCGAGATAGTACCCGTGCCACCGTGATGCCGAAAGTCATCGTCGATGTCAAGGACGTTGGCCAGCAAACTCTTAGATGAGCGCTCCTTCAGCTCTAGTTCGCGCATTTGGAGATTCTTCCGAGAAGCGTCGGCTTCGAGCCCCGGCCTACTCATTCGCAGGAGACAAGGCAGCCAGTGCAGAAAAATTGTCTTTATCTGAAACATCAAGATCATAACATTTTAGAGGGATGACAAACATTGAAGATAGTCGTCCCCTCAAACATCAACATAGGGATATTCGGGAGACTATGTGTCTACTATTGTGGAAGACTACAAATCTAGAATCCGTATTTCCATTTCGGGTAGTTGCTAAAACAATTTTCTATTTTTAAAATACATGATGAAATTGTAATAAGGAAGCAATATTAACTATCTTTGTAGAATTCAATATGAAATAATTAGTGTAAAAAACGTATAATGAGAAAGAATTTATGTGAAATTAACAAAATTTAAGGGAAATTACAAAATTTTACTCTGATATGTCAATATAAATTAATTAAATGGATAGTTGGTTGATCATATTTGTATAATCAACAAACTATCCATTTAATTAATTTATATTGACATATCAGAGTAAAATTTTGTAATTTCACTGAAATTTTGTTAATTTCACTTAAATTTTGTAATTTCCCATAAATTCTTTCTCATTATATGTTTTTAACACTAATTATTTCATATTGAATTCTACAAAGATAATTTTCTATTTATGTATGTTCCTAAACTTGTACCCAAAAGCTCAGACGTCGGTGTATCACGTCTTACTACACGTCCGGACTATCCGCATATTTACACTAATGGAGCAGGGATGAGGTAATTTAAATGTTGAGGAAGTGAACCATCACTTGCACGGAGAAAAGGTGAGGAACCATTTATGGAAAAAGAATATTCTTAATACACCCATCCGACATGATGTAATATTTCACCAAAGGATTCTACTGACGCGAGAAAATACTTAAAAATGTGTTTGTCTTTGCTTATTTTGTTAAAAAATAATTATAGAACTGTCCTATTTCTAGTTTATTGAACGTACAGGATAAACCCAGTACCAATAACGACATATGTTTTAAATAAGTATCTTATGAATAAAATGGGTGCAAGTACTTTGTCCTCTAAGTCTATTTCACTCGTGGAAATTGGCCCTTACCCTTGAGAAGAACGGGTCAAACTGATAGTTTTACTTATGCCAGTAATCAAAGCGTATGTAAACGTATTATTTTGCAAGATTGCATTTATAATGTACCAATCGTTGATATGAAGTAGATCAAAATTTTAGTAACTAACACTAATGTCTAAAGTTAAAATTTAGACAACAGATCTTATCAATATCAAACTATTGCTATTTTTTTCCTAAAAAGGGGGATTTCTTAAAAGATTAAAACCAATATTGCATGTGTTCCACAAACCTAATTAATTACCATTAGTTGAATTTCCAAGAAAATAATTAATGTGGTTTTTCATCATGATACATTTATTTTATGGGCCAGTACACAACTATACTACGTGAAAAAATGTCATGGATTAATGTATAAGATATGAAAATTACCCATAAAAAGTTGTCTCAAAAGAGTGAAAATGCATTTATGAATCGTGTTCAAGAGGAAAGTATGATTTTTAAGGAAACCTGATTTTTTCGAGGTAATCTTGTCAAACTTCTTATATTTTCAATGTTTTAGGGTGATTTCTTTACTTTCTAAGCTTTGTTGCGGCCCTATGTTCTAGGTAAGTAGTTAAAGGAATTTACATTAACTTTAATACATTATTGTTTGTATTATACTTGCTATCTACCAGCAATATTGTTTGACGCTACGTGATAACATGTTTAGAAAACTATTTTTTCACTCAAACTCCACTTTCGGAACACTCAAAGTTTGATTTTAAATAGAATTTAATTCTTGATGTTCTCATTTTAAATCATACATGTACTTGGAAATCACGAAACAAGCATTATTTATTAATGATCCATAATAACCGCATGAATTCATTAATAATTAAGACCAAGAAGCTTAAAACAATGCCTCTAGGAAGGGTGTAACAAAAGTCTTTAACGTTGTATAGGATACGTTTTTTAAATGTTAATTTAACTTTCCAATTTGTATACAATCCATTCAGATACTATGACAAATGTAAAAAAAAAAGCTTTCTAATTCTATATATGGAAAACTTAATCCAAACTGGCCATGGAAAACATATTTTTTGTTGGTTTTTTGTAAAGTGTTTAAAAAATATTTTGCCTTTACTTACTAACAGAAAAAATATTTTAATCGTAAAAATGTTAACCCCAAGATTATTGATGGATCCTTAAGTTTTATATGCCCCCAAACTAAATAAATGATTCGAAACAATAGCACAAACTTTCTTATATTGTGTATTATACCTTCGAATAAAATTTTCAAAAATAAATTTTCACTAAACTATCCTCATTAAAACACATAATCTTGGTAAGTACTATAAACACTCTTTATTTATAACTTTTAAACTAAATTGTTAAAGTATTTTTAACAAATTTCAATTTTCAAAATATGTTATTCGAAAAATATCAAAACATTTTTGGTAATTTGTGAAAATAAAAACGTATTCTATTTATCATAAAAGAATATTGCCAAATAATTTCAAAAAATTTCAAACTTTCTATAAATTTTCATAGGTAAATTACTCTTAAATTAATTTATTTTAAAAACTAAAAATACATTATTATTGATCATATAAAATAATCCCCAGATATAATTTTGAACAAAGCCGTAAGAGCTAGTTGAAATTAAAACAAATTTTACATAAATTAATCAGTAAAATAACATAAAATATTTTTGTATAAAAACGAAACTAAATGTAAAAAATTCAACAGATTCTCGTTTACAAACAAATTGCTAAAGCCTATTTTTAAAATATTTAAAATAAAAAACATTAGTAAGTAAACTAACCTTGAGCCAATTTTCTCCTCAAAAACAAGTATATACGATTATTTTTCATGTCAAATACTCTAAAAAATATCCTTTCAGGACCAAGTCATTAGCTCAATTTAAAACCATTTCAATTTTTTGGTGAATCAGCCATCAATAAACAAAACATAATCGAGTTTCTACCCACAAAACAAGTATACAGTGCTATTTGTCATACTAGAGAATACCCAGATATACATTTTAAACAACATCATTATAAGAATTTTCGAAATGTTTCGATTTTTCTAAAATTCTGCATCAGTAAACTTACTTCAACGAATGTTTTCCCAAGAATTAATGATACAATGCTATTTGTAATGTCAAACAAATCCTAGATTTTTATTTTAAATAAAATGGTTAGAGCTATTTTTGAAAAATTTGGAATTTAAAAAACCACTAATTAATAAACTACCCTTAATTTGAGAGCTAGGTTAAAAATAAAATGTCCAATTAAAGCTAAATATCAAATCAAGTTTGAACAAACTCCATCCAACGTTCTGGATCCATGGGCAAGGATGCAAAAAAGAAATTTGGACAGGCAGAAAAATGTAAATTCATCTTTTTTGGGTTGGTGTTCAAATAAAACGCAAATATTCATCGGGTTCCCGAGGTAAATCTTTCTCACATTTACATTACGTCCTCTTGATATGAGAAATTATAAAAGTGAGTCTTACAATTAGGTCTGTCCCTATGTTTGTTTTCCTGTTAAGTCTGTACCTAAGATTACAACTGATTTAGCTCAGATTTGATATCTAGATCTTATAATGTTATACATACCCTGAAGCCAAATCATGATTTTGATTCTTTCTTTAAAATGAAGATTTTTACTGATAATTAATATTTGAAAATTTATCAAACAAATAATAGGATGTTTAGAGTATGTATCTGAGGAACGTTTGACCTGATAAACTACACTGCATTTTTTTTCGAAATTTGATTTAACTTTTTGATAAGATAAATTTGTTCAAAATGGGTATTTGAGGTGTGTTTTATATAGTAAATAAGACTTGATATTAGTTTTTCAAATATTTTATCAATTTAATAGTTGCTTAATCCACTGGTGGTTGGTGACAAAAAAAAAACAGCTTGTGCACAAATCAGAATATTCTAAACTATGGTATCACTTTTTATAATTTTACTTATACTAATATTTTACATCAGTAAATAATTGGATAATAACCTTGTAACAATGCGGTACAAATGAACAAACGTTTGAAATCATAAACACATGGAATTTTAAAAGTTTTGGGGTTGGTGGAGGGTGTGGGGGCTACCTGGAAGTAGATTCGTAGCGAGTAATTAAACTATCACAAGTTCACAACACCTTTGTGCAAGAACAAATGCGGAACAAACAAGAACTTTTGCGGAACAAGTCAGTACAAACTAAGACTAAAGAATTGCAATCATGAAACATAAATTTTCAAGAGTAAAGGGGCCAATTTCATCGACGCTAATCTTCAAAAACTTAAATACAAAACTAGTTTCTCCAATTTTGATTGGTTTTTGAAATACTTTTTTCTTACTGATATTAACCCTAAAATACCAAGCATATATATGACAAGGGGCGATTTTATTGTTTGGTCAATATAAATAAGTTGTTTATTAAAAAGCACTGCTTATCTTTGGTATATTCCATATTTTTTTAGCTAGACATATAGATAGATCTAATTTCACATATTTATCTAACGTGAGCTGCAGTTGTCACTTTGGACATATTATCATCACCTATAAAATAACACTAATAAAGTAATAGCATGTTATCAATTTTAACGCCCCCTCCCCCCCAAAAAGTACTGGACATATTTTCTAAAATACACCTCGTGTAAAAAATAGGAACATATTTGACCGTTCATGAAATCTTAAATACAAGCTGGGTTCGAACTATGAACTTTTCGTGGAAAATCTAGGAAAGATCTTCAAACTCTGGGTGTTCCCGTCTGGATGTTCTCCATAAAATAGGTTTACACATATTTTCAGCTCTCTACATCTTGTGACCCGCTTAGGTGGATACGTGGTTTAACGCGCTACTCTCATGTTGGACTAGACTGCTGAAGACGGGGAGACCGGGGTTCTATCCCATTCATGTACACTGAGGGTGGCTTTTCCTAAATGGTTTTTCCACTCTCCCTCCATGCAAATGCAGTGTACTTCTTCTAAAATTAAAAACTTCTCAATCCCTAGCACGTTAGTGTAATTAGTATATAGGCGTATAACACAAACAGACGTGGTGCTAAAAAAAATATGATCGTGAAACTAAGGCTAGTGGCGTGGCGTGGTGTGCTGCTAGGATAAGCAGATTTATTCCAAATTGTACCTGTGAATTGTTCTATTCATGCAGTATAACACTAATTATTGGCCAGTATCAACAAAAACACATTCTCCTGTGAGACGTAAAGAGCAAAGTATTTATGTTTTATTTGTCAAATGGGAACCTTATGTATGAGAGAATATATCACAAGCACGGCTTAAACAACCTATGCATACCCTGGAAACACACCAGACTTGCCTGTGGAGCTGGCAAATAAATGTAGGCTGGACTAGAACCTTGGACCATTCAAGGCGAATGTAAAAAATAACACCCAACTCCCTTTATATCAAACAATTAAAGAGTAAATAAATAAATACAATAAGTAGCCTACGTTTAGAAAATTATCGATGATGACCCGCAGGAAGCCAGAGCTAACAGGAGAACAATGTTTGTAAGAGGTCACCAACTAAACTTGGTGTGACCGAGCGCCCGCCTGTGTGCTGTGGAGAGGGTTCTCCAGCCTCCTCTAAAAAGGGAGTGGGGAGGAGTTATGTGGGTCAGGAGGACCTGGGATCGATACCGTGTGAAACCCAGGCGCTCCCATAACAGCGTGGGGTGGGGCGTGGCTGCCTCGATTCTATTTGCTTTCGCTACAGAGCCACGTCATCACGCGGCCAGTTATCTTCAAGGACGTATACGTCTGGGATTTCAGTATGGATTCTTTTCTCTTAAATTTAACATTAACTTTACATAAATATTTTTGTGTGAGTGAATTGCGTCTTACTATCTGTTCGGGTTATCCACACATATACACACATAGTGAAGGGAATATAAAGTTAGATTTGAGTAAAAATGTATTCGCATTTGTGAAGGTAGAGTGGGAAATCATTAAAAAAAACACCTTCAGTACACCTGATCATAATACAAACCTTAACTTCCCCGTTACTGGAAAATTAAATTAAACGAGCTTGTTGTTTAGTCCGCGTGCCCACCGATACGAGAAATCCATATAATATAAAACATTTATTTTTACGTCTAACAGAACGGCTATTTGACTACTTGCTACAAGGAAAATAAATCTAGGGTGATTAAGCGTTCTTCTGGAGAGAGGATTTAAATCACTTTATCGGCAGAAAAAACTTTTATTAAAGCCGGTCCAGACATCTTAGATCAGAGAAAGGCCTCATACTGTAGTTGGACACGCTGACACTGAGCTAACTCAGTAAATGTTAGTTTTTACATCTTTTCTTAACACGTTCTGAGAATGCGTTATTTTATAAAATTCCTAAATATGTTTTATTATTTTCTAAGGAAACATATTATATTAGTTGGGGACCAATAATTTAGAACTGCGCTAATGGTACGAATGGGGATGAGCAATTTAAATAAATAATGGAAGTATCTCAGTAAAAAATCAGATCGTAAAAAGCACCCCAGTACACCCAGACAAAATCAGAAGCTCCACCTCCCCCCCCGTCAGAGGAAATCTACTACATTACGAACCATTTGCCATAAACACCGTGATAACTGGTGTAGGTGGGATGGATCACTAATTGAGTCGGTATTGAATGTGACCCACAATGAAGTAACCGTGAGTAGAGGTAGAGATGGAAACCTCCTTGATTTAAGGTGGGAGTGCAATTTTCTTCTATTTAAGGTGGATATGTAGGAAATGCGAATTAAGGCAAGTGTTTTTGCCGTTTTTATAGTAAAAAAGTTTTTTGGACAAAAATAAATTATTGTTTCACTAGAAACATAAAATATAATTTTCTTCACATTTTGATATTAACCATTCTTGAATATATATGTCATGAGTGTAGCGGCACTAGAAGAAAAACTATTTAAATTAAGAGAAAAAGTTGTATTTAAATTACAAACCACCCTTGACATATATTCAAGAACTGTTAGGGTGTGAAGAAAGTTAAAATCTATGTTTTTAATTAATAATTATTTGATTTGTTTTGTCCAAAAAATGTTTTTATATAAAAACAGTATAAATACTGCCTTTAACTCGCGTTCCCTTTGCTCACACCTTAATATCAGTAGTGTATTTATAGAAGGAGAAAGTATTTGGGTGTTTGAACTCCCCCACTCCATTTTCACTCATCTGCCAGACGCTAGAATTTTATTTTTAAATGTGTTTTGCAAAACTAAATTGATTTGGTTTACTATGTTATTTTTTTAATATACGAGTATACTGTCCAAGAAAGGAAAGCTAGTCTATACCTACCAACAAGAAAACATATTCCCAGATTCCTATTTTGAATTCAATCTTTAACGACAATTTCAACAAAGTTCAATTTTTTAAATATTTTGTCGTAAGTACTTCAATCAATATTATATCCCCACCTTCTTTCTCCATGATCTCAAACTCTAATATTCGATAATTACTAGCAAATATACACTACACTTCACTTGACAGTGGAAAAATAAAACAAACTGAGACATATTCTGAAAATTGAAACATGAAACCTGGAAACGGGAATCGAACCTTTGGCTTAGTACACCAATGCTCTAACCACTGAGCTAACCAGGTATTGTCCCGAAACCAGGGTCATTTTACCCTCGACTCGTTAATTGGCTTATTGATGTCACTTATACAATTATTATAATTGTAAGGGATTGCTGCGTTATCTGATAGCTCGTGATCTTAATAAGATCACACACTAGTAGCCGACGATTTCCGCACGTCCATCATAGACTCTGCCTTAAAATATGTGTGAAGAATGACCCTGAGCACTGTATGATTTCTGGATACCTCAGTGGTTAGAGCACTGTATAAGCCAAAGGTCCCAGGTTCGATTCCCATGTCCAGGTTTCATTTTTCAATTTTCAGAATACTATACCTAGATGTAGTAATTCTCACTAAAAGCATAAATAATAGCGTTGGCTATTTGATTCCTAAAACTGAGATATTGTTAAATCTCCTATAAATATGACGCGGTATTAAGGTCAATAATTTAAACCTTGATTTTCTTAGTAGTGGAAATTCTATAAACCTTTTAGAAAATACAAACCTATACTTTGCGGTCAACATTGATAACATTTTAATATTATATTGTTGTATTTTTCACGTATCGACGAATTTATAATGTATAATAAAGTGCCAGATGCATATCCCATGACTTGACGTATGAATATGTGAAATTAGATATTCTGATACCTTTTTTAGCTGTCAGAAAATTGGGGTATAGTCACCCTCTACTTTGAACGTAACATGCTTACCTTGACGTGTTATAGTATGGTGTAGCTTATAAGATACGGCCATAAGGTAATCGGTCACAGAGTGAATGAAATGTACAGTAATCCAATAGCAAATATATAGCAAGACAAATAATTATGAAAAAAAATTACCTGCACTCACGCTAAACTATGCTACCTTTGTGTAAATTCACCTCCGATTGATAATGTCATTCATGTGTCCTATTTACCGCCTTCCAAGATTTGTCCTTGCTATGGAATCACGTAGATTACAATCATATTAATGTATGAAGAACCACCTTTGACAATTACAAAACTTCCTAAACAATGTTCATATATTCATCCACCATGTGATGTGATCTGCAGTAAAACAGCATCCAACTACCAGAATCCTACTAAATTCAATCTGTTAATGTAGCAAATTAAACAAATGGGTAGATTGTGTGCCATAATTAATGAGTTTAAATATGGGACGACATAACGATCCTAGTTAGTATTCTAAAAATAACATAGGAGAACTAAAATAAAATAAAAATGTCTGGTAAGAAAATTAAGGTGGAACTGTGTGAGGTAGAGAATAAAGCTGCGAATGAACAATGGTGTTGGGTGTGGAATGATTAGCGAGGAGATCCCAAAACCCTCTTACATTTGGTTAATTTTGTCTCTGTCACATTCCCTCAACGCTGGAGGGGTCCTCTCTCTTCCAAAGACAATGCTACCAAATTTCAAGGCGGGAGTGCGCATATGGTTGGATAACTCACAATATCCTAAGCGTATTGGAATATGTCATATCACTTCTACAAGTTGATGAACTCACCCAAGGTGACATATCATGTGTATCGGCGTTTCGGTGGTGGTAGTTGAGGATGAGAATGGTAGAGACGACGGACGAAGCCACCATGAACATGATGCAGTTAAAGTAGGTTCCTGCAACATGAATCAAGGATATAGGTTCTGTCGAGCTAATCGCAACAGCAGGCATATCGTAGAGAGAGATAGAAAGATTACACAGATATATATAGATTGAGAGATAGATAAAGATAGAGAGAGATATAGACATGCCTACTCACATTGGCAGCCCGTGCAAGTTATAAAATAGTGTGTATATTTGTGTTTCACCACAGATCACAATTAGCTCATGCAAAATAACATGTTATCTACTAGTTTCTTTAAAATGTTAAGAAAAGTATTATGCTACACTTTCTATTTAGTTCAAAATAATTTCATCCTTTTAACATCTTAGATTTAGTAGGAACAGAAACCTTTTGAAAATACCAAAATCATTCGTACGCGCGAATAAATAATATTTAGTAAAAAACGCTTTTAAAAATTTAAAAATATTATAGCCAAATATTTCGGATTGTGAAAGGGTTTTGTTCCTTAAGATATACAAATTTAACACATAAAACCAAGAGAGTTTTCAATTTGCACTGTGTAACCCATTTTAATCTACAACCGAGAGTTTTAAAGTGTAAAGGAAAACTCTCATGGTTGTGGATAGTGAGTGATAGGATGTAGCATCGAAGTAAAGCTTTGCTTACAACATCCATGTTATCTACGAGTGGTTTACTGGCCATCTACTAAGTTTAGTTTTAATCTTGATTTACCTGTACACAGCCGTAGCTCGGCGAGGACAGGTTGCACTTAATGTTCTAGTTTAAATAAGTTTAGAGCTTCCGATTGTTACTTGGAGGCAGAGGGGGACGCCACAACACGGGGTGAAATTCATTTCATGCGTGTTTTTAATTATATAGATTCGTTATTTGTAGGTGATTTAGTTTAGTATTTCAAGGTATGGGTAGATTTATCAGGATAAAGGATTATTTTGGGATATTCAGGGATACAACTTTGTAGAACATATTCAGCTGAAACCAAAGTAGCGCCACCTTGGAGATCTGTAAAACAATTTGTCAATTAATTATCGTATGGTTATTATTTTGGTGAGAAGAAAGGGTTTTAATCAGTGTGCTTTTAATAGGGGTTTCCAGGCGTCGTCACCAGGTTTTAGGGGGCGAGGCGCCCAATGAGGTTATTGCTTTAGTGAATAATTTTTTGGTTAGACAACAACATTCAGTTTTAAGTGATTAGGAACATTCTACATTGGGTTAGCTAAAACCATGCAAACAGAGATACCATCCAGCATATCAGGGAATCATGGTTCACAAGAGACATTGTGGGATTTTTTTTTCAATAAGGGGCATTAATAGATCATGTACACGAACTGTTAACACCCCCTGCAGATATTTTTTCAAGCAACGTGTCATATGTCGGCACATGCCAAAATCACGTTGGGCATGCCATACTCAGACACAAAACCACAATGCCACCTGATTTCCATGCTGCAACGGACTGAATCAAAGCAGAAAAGAGGGACAACAAGAACTGAAACACAATAGGAAAAATAGAACACAAAAACCAAGAGGGCAATCATTTTGATTGTTTCATTCCAAGAGCAGAGGGGGCTGACCTAGTAAGGGAATAGCTTCTGAAGTCTGCGGTAAAGCGTCAGCAATCATGAGAGAAAAGACAGACAGAGATAGGAGAATTGTGACCCCTGGAACGAAAAAATGCCATTCAAATCTTCCTGATTTTCTAGTTTTTAATTTTTCTTTGCAAAACACTTGGTACATTCCCCACCTAGCTCTGATATTAGTTCCACACTTCATCATCTTCGCATGATATGTTTTGTTGTTGGTGTTTGTGTTTTTGGCGAGACAGCAAAGGTGGGCCAAAGAACATAGTGAAATAATAGACAACACAATAGCTCGTCAGAATAAACAAACACTAGGTTCGAGCTGACCCTCACTGCCTGGTCTCCAACATTGTTGGGCGTTTGCCACAGTGCTGCCAACAACAACGAAATCGACCAATTTGACCAACTATTTACCAGTATGTCACATTCTATTTTGTAAAATCATAGGAAGATAAACAGGATGTAATATTCTTGGTAACCTAACTCGGTGAAAAACTCTATATCTAAGAAGCTACAAAGTTGAAATCAAGAATTTTCAGACAGACTATTGATTGATTCTCTGCAAACAGAATTAAAACCCGTCGATATTGACAACACTGGAGTGAAAGTCAGCTCGTAAGATAATACAGTGGCAGTGCAACAAGAGGGAGGCCCGGAAGTCCAGTACCTAAGACTGGCATGGCATCGGACACTTGCGGCAAGGTCTCGGCTACCAAGTTATGGAACACCGTAAGGGAAAGGAGGATAGTTACTCCTGGAACAGACAAAACACGGATTAGATGGAGCCCGAGCACATCACACACACACTCTCACTCACTCTCTCTCTCTCTCTCCACACACTCACTTGTGCACCAACCACCAAACACGACGACACAGTGTGGTGACAATCAACTACTAAAAACTCAAACAGGTAAAAGCGAAAAACGAAAACTAAAAAGACTGGTGCTGCACTCTAATGAGGGTCAAGCACAATCATGCTACATCAAGGGGTACGCGTCGCCCCCTTCACCCCGCCTCACTTTGCCTGGAGTGGCTTTCCCCACCATTGGAGGATCATCCAATAAGGATAACAGCTTAGACCTCAACCCTTATTTTTGGCTAGATAAGAGCAGCGTTAATAAATACCCCCCCCTTTTTTTAAACTGGGACCTGTGTAAGGAATACAGACGAGCCACCTTCCCCGAAATGTAATAATTGAAATTATTTTCACCATCCTCCCTTCAAAATTACATCTTTTGAGATGAATATGTTTAGGTTATTTCTTTCCATACGAATGTTTGGGCTAATACGAGTACTGTACTTGTCTGAGAATAATTTTAACACTAAGGCTTGCTTTATAAATAAATAAATAACATGGACTGGTAGTAAGATGAAATGCAAAAAAATAAAAGTTTTACTTTCTTACTATATAAATTGATACACAAGATGATAAAGCATTGAATGCCCCAGAAAAATAAATATCTTAAAAAAATGTAAAGCTTTGAATGAAAACTAATTAAAAACTAGCTAATATAATCCAATTTAAATATTCACAGAAAACATTCTAAAAGATAAAGTTTCATAGAAAAGTTGTGAATTTGATATTGTTCTTATTAAAAACACACCAAAAGATTCAAATATGTTATAAATATACTAATTCGAGGACATAAAATTCATAAATTTGATTGGGGAAATGTTAATGTGTATCTAGCTAAGAACTACTTTCACGCGTGGTACAAGTGTTTCGTATTCACTGTAATCAGAAGGTCACAATTAAAAGTCCAGACGTGCTAAATGCCCTAAGAAAAGAGAAGCAAAATAACAACGAAAATACGAGTATAACGAAGTTTATTATTATTATTATTGTTATTATTATTACTATTAGCACCGCGTCTTACTACCGTTCAGGTTATACGAACTTACGCTAATGTGTAATGGTAGGGTGATTGTGAGATGAAATGGAGAACCTACAGTTTAACGTGGAATCCGAACCACGGTGGAGGCCTGGCATTTCCCACACTCACAAGATGTCTTGTCAGAGGTGAAGGAAGGGTTTGGTAATCAGATAAATCTGTGCCGGGGCCTAGGATTGAATCCTGGACCCCAGCACAGAAGTCCGACACCTTACCCCTAGACCACCAGGTCACCCAACGGAGTTAATAAAATCACGATTGAAGTTTGGTCAAATTTTAAATAAATATTGACTAAATCATTCAAACATTTATTAGTCTGTTTAGCTAAGTATCCATTAGTTAAAACACGAAAACAAGCAATTATATTAAGATTTTATTATATACAATTTTTTACCCCATACATATCTGATTAAAAGGCAACTAGAGGATGAGGATTTGTGCGTTTCTTAAAAGGACTCAGGGATGTACACTCCGTTTTTCCTGACAGGCCTTACCTTAATGGACGACACTATGGCCACACCATAGTGAAACAATACAATGTAAACTTGCTAGCGCTCAGGGTAAACCAAGACACACCTTATGAAAGGATTTACCTTGCAATTTAGAACTATTAGTTTGATTTTTTGTTGGAAAGCTACTGTATTCTAAAAAAAACACTATAAAAACTAATCTATTTTATTGGTATAATTTACAGTATTTTCATTGACATAGCAACTTTAATAATGTGTATATTGTATTGAAAGTGTTAAAATTTGAATGTTTAAACTATAATAAACAATAATATTGCCAATTCCAATATGAAAAAAAGTGTAGTAGATCTGTAATAATGTTTATTTTATAACTATGAACTATTTTTCCAACAACAAACTAATATATTATGTTCACTTCATTTTAACATTTGCATTGAAGTTTATACATGTATACGCGAAATTAGCAAGTATATTTTTTTAAAGTGGCTTTATCTATGTGAGTAGACGTGAGAAGGGTGACAGGCGATGTTTGATCACACACTCTCAAAATGGCGGTGAAAAGTGAGAGTTGCTAGCGAGTACTCTCCAAGGACCACACCACTCTCATTACATGGCCATACTATCTCAGCCTTACTACTTCTACTATCATAAACTCCCCATACTCCTACTATTTCCCGGATAACTTCATTCCTAATCCTGTTTATCCTCATGACAGCTAACATTCTCCATTCACACTTAATTTTCATGGCCTCCAATATCCTTGTTTCTCTATATTAACTGTACAAAGTTTTGTTATGAAATTAGTAAAGCAAGCGAAATTGACTAATTTGGTATATAAACTTTTAGTCCATTATTTCAAACCAGACCGGATCGGAATTGAAAAGAATGCAACTAAATGAGGCAAGTATGACTTGCCCTCGACTCAACGAGCGAGTTATTATTATCTGATTCTCGTCAGTTGGCATGGGGACTGAGGTGTCAGTCTCGTCCGGACTGGTTTGCCAGCAATGGGTAGGTAGAGGTTCATACCCTGGCCGAGATTGTTTTCCTAATTGGTTTCCCACTCTACCTTCATTGAAAAGCGGATGCATTTCCTCTAAAATCTTATCTATTTGTTATAAAAACGCGGATATCCCGAATGGGTAGTAAGTCACAAAACACGTTATGATCTTATCCTGTCCGGAGCAGTAGACTACAAATCTCTCTCAGAAAAAATGACATGCATTTTTCGACGCCTCATTTAATCCAAAGTATTCAGCGTGTACACACTATTTCCAAGACAGTTTTTATTTTACTAAGCCTAATGCCAACTTCAATGGCCGAATGGTCCAAGGCGTCACTCTCGCTATAGACTATACTGCTGAAGACAAGGAAATAGTGGCTCGACCCGGGTCGGGTGTACCGAGTTTTTTTTTTCCCTAAATGGTTTTCCGCTCTCTCTCTCTCTCTCTCTTTCTTCCTCTCGCTCCACGCAAATTGGAATATACTTCCTCTTAATTCTATAACCCGAACGGGTAGTAAGACGTGGTGCTAAACAAATTAAAAAGAGCATAGGATGACAAAGACAGTTTTGTCCAATCCGGTGGATGGTGGCCTGGGTGTCGTGCATGTCTGGCTGTGACAATAAGGGCGTCAGTCCGAAACACCATATTTCACCATTGCGGATGTTAAGAATTTCAAACAGAAGAAATAATGCGGATAATTATGACCTGCCTCGGTGGCGTAGTTAACTAACGTGCTGGTTTCATATTGAGTTAGACTGCCGAGGACGGGGAGATCGAGATTTGAATCTCATTCGGGTGAATTGGTTTTTTTCCCTAGATGTTTTTCCACTTTCCCTCAACGCAAGTGTGGGTACTTTTCCTTTATATTAAACCTTCCCAATTCCAACCCATCAGATTAAGTAGTACTTAAGCGTATAACCCGAACGGGTAGTAAGATGTGGTGCCAAGTATACGAGTGATTCAAAATCAAGTTTGGTTAGAGAACTACTAATGCTAATAACTGTATTCTGTTAAAAGTTCCCGATTAAACAGCAGTAAAACTTTAAACACATGATTCCATTATAAATCATGTAAGAATTGTGATTTGAGGGTTGATAAAGATTGTATAGTATAAAATTGCTTGGAAACTAGCCGATCGGAGATATCGCAGATAAATTTAGTACTTGTAAAGTATTAAATTTTGAAGTTCTTGCTTCAATATCGATGATTGAATTAAAAAATGTCCTATTGTGTTGTTTGTGTAGTTGTGTAAACGTGCCGAAATATTGATATTCTGTGACAAGGTTTTTAAGTGGTATTATGTTTTGTTTTCCTAGGTTAAGTTAAATGCTATATTGTGAATTGGTATAATCCTATGATAGTAAAACACATCTTAATTTGATTATGAAAACAACTGTTATTTATTAATGGCCTCACATCTCAATAAGTATAGTGATTCACTCAATACTAACTTTCTTTTACTTGCGTGATTGCAAAGTGTGAAACCGTTCAGAAAAAAAGCAACCCTAGTACGCCTGACAGGGATGTGTTTCTTTCTGAGTTTATAGCGTTGATAGTAAACAATTTGTTATTATAATTATTATTTCATCTTCTCGATGAAACTTATTTGTCGTACAATAAGTACCGGCACTTTTATATTTACATAAGTTACTCCTCAACCCTTTCTTCTCTCAATTACACTACAAGTGGATCGTTTGACCGGAAAAAGAAACTCTTTTGACACACTTTTCATTTATATTAAGTTTTGTCTATCATAATATACATACAATTTACTAAACGCTATCTGATGCCTCAAATCATAAGTTTAGTTTGAAAAGGGAACGAAGAAAGAACAAGTTTCTTATACTCGTTTAGATGAAACTTATTTTGGAAGATGTTTAATTAATTTTTGGCGAGGAGAAGCATATTTAAGACTTCAGAAGAATTTGGTGAGAACCAATACAATTTTCATTGAAAATTTATATTTGATTACTAAATAATTAAAAAACAACATATTTTACATTCAAGGACAATAAAAAGTTTTACATTTTTCTTCTCAATTATTTGGCAATCACCCTAAGAACAGCCATACGTTTGGTTTACCCTAAATTTGTGGGCAGAAAAATTAAGAGTTAAAAAAAATACACATCATAAGTAGTTTTCATTCAAACTATCTAAAAAGCTAAACATATTTCATTTCTCGTCAACTATGCCTCATATAGATAATCTGAATTCACGTATAAAGTAAGTGTGATCTTTGCCATTACATTTAGTCAGCCAATTTCTCATAGCTGATATTATTCCTGCTCATAAATAATAATTAATTGCCTACGTATGCCTACGGGGTGTAAAGGGACAGGTAGGTCATGCACCCTCCCGACTAATGTCGCTTTAATTTTTTCAAATATAATTTTGGGGATTGTGGTAAGTAACAGTGTTAAATAAAGTTAAAGTATAAAGTTTTATAACTTACTTTTCTTTGTTTTTATTTTATCGAAACCTATCTAAATATGTAACCATTAGATTTTAAACAGGTCTTACCTGTGGACTGAGGAGTTATTTTCCACCGAAGAAAATACATATTTATACATGCTTGTACTTTTTAAATAAGAGTTAAAAAAGTCAATTGTGTCCACCCCAATAATGGCCTTCAAAAAATATCAGTAGGAACATTTGAGACCCTCCAGAAACTCATTCCTGCTGTCGCACTAGCAATTTTCAGTACTACAATAGTAATGGATAAGTTAAGAAAAGGCTGGCACTCTATGGTGTTAGTTTGTTTTGATGGTATATCAGCTTTGGACAATTTAAAGTAGTGCTGTGCGAGCTAGGTGTAAATATTTAAATAAACAGTGGTTGTATGGTCTTTGCTTTGCTCATTTCTTAGATTTTGTTTTTGTTGTTTTTTGAAAATCCTGAGTTGATTTTGAACTTATTTTACAGTTTCATATAAGGCAACCTAGATCAAAACGCTATTTTTGAAACAATCATGAAAAGTGTTAGAGATAATCTGAAATAAATTATATATATCAATGACAAGATGAACGATAGTTTCTGGAAAACTTCTCAGTTATAGTTCAAAATGTTGGAGAAGGGAATAAAACCAGAATACCAGTCCAGTACCTGCTATCAGCATTGATTCTAAAACATCTGGAGCGAACTGCGTTCTGATTCTAAGGTTTTCGATTAGATGTAAAGAAACGCGTTCAATACGTTTATACGAAGAAAATGAAATATTCATCTGGAAAACTGAACCATTTTTATAAGTAAAGTAATTTGAAATTCGTATGTATGTGTATGCTTTATGCTACTATTAGCTCAGGTTATTGAGCAACGTTTTAATAAAGAAACATCAATTGATACAGAATGTGTTAAGATGTTTAAACTTGACGTTGAAAAAGCTGATATTTCAATTCCTTCCTACTTTTATAGGCTTTATTCTATATAAAAAACATAATTTTAAAATAATTTTTTTATAAGTATGTGGCAAAGGTACATTTGCTAATAAAGAGTTACTGAATTGGTTTTGACCCAAGGTGTATAATAGATATTTAAGAAATTTAGGAAGGCTGCTAAGGAAATACCTTTTCTCACCTATG
The DNA here is from genome assembly GCA_039000515.1 of Timema cristinae. Lineage (NCBI taxonomy): Eukaryota > Metazoa > Arthropoda > Insecta > Phasmatodea > Timematidae > Timema > Timema cristinae. The sequence goes on from JBCFYV010011172.1 coordinate 134,780,241, forward strand.
CCTCTTGCGAATAAGCTCTTTCTAAATTTACTCACGTCAAGAGTAAGCCCATGTCTATAATGAGGACTGCCTCGGTGGTTTTTATGCGTTCATACATTGAGCTAGAACTAACACTTGCAACAAATGTGGACGTTGATCTAGCTACTTCTTACCATTTGAACTTCATTTGTGTCTGGTAACCAGACTAGTGTTTTGAAGTTTGTTTTAATTTTAATTTGTTTTTAATTTGCAGTCTTATTCTAAATTTTTAATTAATCATATTTATACTATCTAACTTATTATTTTTTAATAAATCATTTATTGTTAACATTGGTATTTAATTAAGAAGAATTTATTAGATTTAAGGTTTGGTGTATAACTCGAACGATAATATACATTTAAGCCTGCTGGTTTAAACTGAGAGAAGAGGAAGGAGTTTGGTAAAATTTTATTGCCTCAGCCTATCGAAAATTTCTAAGCATGGCAGTGAAGGGTTAGAGTCAGTGATGGAAGATCTGTATTCTGATTTTATCATGTATATGGTTGAAAACAATGCAAGGCGATGGTAGACAGCCTTAAAATCCAATCACTTGAACTAAACTGACGACCCGCCTCGGTGGCGTAGTTGGCTAACGCGCTAGTCGTGTTGAGCTCGACTGCTGAGGACGGGGAGATCGAGGTTCGAATCTCGGTCGGGTGAACTGGTGGGGTTTTTTCCTAAACGGTTTTTCACTCTCCCTCCACGCAAATTCGGGTTCACTTCCTCTAATTCAACCTTACCAGTTCCTAATACATTATCGTAGTTAGTACTTAAAGCATATAACCCGAACGGGTAGTAAGATGCGGTGCTAAATAATAATAATAATATAACTTAACTGACGAGCATGTGAATTAAGTGATACTCTGTGTACGCCCTATCCTTAAATGTACCGGTTAAATTGTCACACAACTGGATAGGCGAAATGCAATTAGCTCGCAGAAACCGTGTAGAACATTAATTATCTTATAGTTTCATCCTGTTCATAATTATTTTATATAATTGAATTAAATAACTAATACTATTATTTTGTTTTCAGTCTAGAGCAGGGTGGATACACATTTTGTGCCATGTTTCTGTCACCTAAATAATAGTTGAATATATATAATTGATTATAAATCGTCTTTTTTTTTCTAATAGAAAAAGTATCACACCTAATAGCAAAGTCATTAAAGAGGCCGTTTACCGGAGCTATAAAACGCGTATAAAACTTCCAGAAATCCTGCGTTATTTAAAAGAAGTTTGTTATTTACAAAAATGGCTCACGACAAAGTGGGGGTGAAGGGTGATAAAGATTATAAACCTTGCATTTAAAACAAATAATCTTGGAAAGGATATTTAACGTAAATGATCGTAGTTCTAATATTAATAAAAAATAAAGGTTATAATAGGGTCCCAAGAGAACATTTAAAAATAATTTATGACTGTTTTGGTGGTATTTTGAAGCTCATAACCGCCTTTTCGACAAGAAATAACACAGCATGAGGAATTTTTCTTCAGGCAACTGCCAACATTTCTTTTAATATCGTTAGGCTTTTATTAATTCTGTTAGTTTCTGCAACAATATGAATCTAATTTTAGCAAAGATTTAGTAAACGATAATTTCCTGGTTATACACCTATGTACTATACAATTTTAAAGATTTATACTAACCATAATATATTTTTCTTTTGACCTAAATTTCTTATTGATTATTCATCCAAGCAAATACACTGTTATTTAGATTTAATACAAAAAGTGCGATTTTTCTTAGATTATATGTTTATATTCTCACCCCCACCCCCAAGTTTAATTTTATTAAATTAATTAAAATTTAATGCCGATGCATACCAAAGTAAATTTATATAAACAGATTATATATTAACTGATCAAATTTGTAGTGAGTTATGAGCTGAATAATCAACACTTATGCAACTAAAATCTTAGCGTTGACAAAACAACATGTTTATTGTTGAGAACTATGTCAAGATTATACATGAATATTTCAGTTAGATGAAAATTATTGTGTGTAGCCTCTTAAGAATGTACTTTATAAATTAGAGTTTTTATTATTTTTAACTAGCAATCATTTTAAATAAGAACATTAAATTATAATTATATATTATATAATTTTATTTTTATAATCTCTCATAACTTATTATTATACATTCTAGCCAATCTCACCCCACATGTACAGTTAAATACCTATAAAACCATAAATTTTTAATGTATATATTTATATATATTAAATTAATATTTTAAAATGAACGTGACCAAACATTTGCGGGTTATTTTTAATTTTGTTGTAAAATTTAATCAATATGATTAATTTATGTTTTATCTTTGATAAATTAAAGTGGTATATTTTCAATATTTATTTTAGAAAATATAAATGTTTAAATATTTATCTAATGTTTTGTCTTGGATATAGTCTTAATTTAAGAGTTCCTTGATTTTGGTATATGTTTTTCTTTGAATGATACATTTACTTTATCTTCATTAGATTGTGGGATTTACATTTAACATTTAATGTAGTATAATAATAGTTTAACGGTTATTTTATCTAATATATTACTGTTAAGTAGTTAAATACTATATTAAATTATGCAAAGAAAAAAATTGAACTAAATATAGCGATGATATTTCAGGTTTCATCAAGATTTTTAGCAATGTGAAAATGCATTTTGTTGTTCGTAAAAGTTGTTATCATTATTATAAGCCAAAAATAACTTGTTTACCAATGATATAAGTGGATAACGTTTTATTTTAAAGTAGTGCATGGCATTAGTCAATCGTTCTAAATAATCAAACAATAAATGTTATTTTTATGTGGAGTAAAACATACTGCCTATAGCTTAGACAAAATAGTAATTTTAAATATCAAGGTTTTTAAAGGCTACAAGATTAAATACCTCAAATACCTACTTTTTAATATCGCAAACGTTTTATAAATAAGTATAATAATTTTATAAAAAAAATAACAAAAACTATCCTCAAATACATGCCAATAAATCTAAAGAATTATGAGACGCAAAATGTTCTGATCATACAAATGGATTTATTTTCTTTAACGACAAAGTGTATACGATCTTATAATGACTTTATATATTGGGACACAAATAATAATTTTATTTACCTTTCAATGGAATACAATTTACATCGTTTTAAAATTGTTTCTCGCAATGAAAGAAACCAAAACGCAGGCAATATTTTAAATTTATTTCAATTATAACTTATAAATAATTTCACTTAATAAGTAAACACATAATATGTACTGATTTAAACTAACTTATTTTTTAAATAAAGAAAGTCCTTCAGTTATTTGAAAAAAAAAGCCCGAAAAACTATTTATAAACTATTTTAAGGAATGAATATTTATAAAAAATATTATTAAACACAATTGTAAGAGAGGTCAAGCTTATTCTGATGAATAATACTTTTTTAAATTTAATTTTCAAATTGTTGGATTAAATTGTTTACTTTCGTCCCGTTGTATGTGACAAGTGATTATTTATTATCTAGATGACTTTAAATGCCACTAATTGATAGTAATGAATATTTCAATTATGTTAAAATGGAGTGAAGGGGCTCGCGTTAAACTTAAAGAAACACATGCTATCACTTTCAACACGCGTGTAGATCAGCTGGAACTCCAATTGCTATCCAATCGCTTCTGTCCTGAAACATTCAATAACACACGGTTAGTTTGGCATTTTATTAACGCGCTTTTAGGATTCACTAGTGATTGGTGCAAGATAATGTTCGTTAACTTGTGATATAGTAGATGGTGCATGTTTAAAATAAATACATTGAAGTTGGTTAATTCGAGGATAGAATGTTGGAACTTTATATAATGGTTCTACCTTGATTGCGAAAATATTATTATACGATATTAACAGTTTATTAATGATCTAGTTTGGAACTAGTAATAATGGGCTTTTACTTGTTTAAATTTACTTTACAAAATTGTATATTCATAAGGTATCATCAGGATGCTTAATAAAATTCATGCATGCAAACTCCAGTAATATTTTTAAAGACAAACAAGACTTAATAAAGTGGTTTATTATCATTTCTACGTCTGTTTTACAGAAAAAGTTATTTCATATTTATTATGAAGAACACGTTATTAATTATATTTTGCCAGTGGTGCATTTAACGTTAATAAGGGCTGGACATGATTTAATATAAGGAACAACATAATTGATGCTTATTAGAGGAAATAAGAATGGAGAGGGGCTAGGAAAATCACATTTGAAAAATTACACCTTAATATACATGGCCGGAATTGAAATACGTACCTTTTCATCAAGGGGGGTCGAGTGCAATTCGAATCTAACGTCTTATATCGCTTGGTAAGGGGTGTGACTTTCGCCTCGTACTAAGAAACATATTATCACTATAAAGTAATAGTCACATCTGCTTGTTAACATTTGTTTGTAAACATTAGAATATCAAAGAGAGCACACCGATAATAGGGTTCGTCACACAGCTCGACAAGTTTTGGTTGAACCATCTGTATAAAGTCCCTGCTGTGTAGGAGTATGGGGCACACGTGATTGTCTACTTGTGCATGTGGAAGTGGGTAAGAAATAAGCAACTCATCGTGTTTTCTATTTGATTCAGTTACTGTAAGATGGAAAGGTTTACTAAAATCTAGGCATTTATTAAATTCTATCTTGGGTGAGTATTTTTTCTCGGTGATGTAGTGAAATAGGGATTTGTGCAACTCATATCATTTCATAAGCTTGTTCTTTTTATATGTTGTTTTGGTGAAATTTTGTATATATTAAAAAAAAAATTGATGGGTTGTTAAAATTGGGGGGCCAGCTGGGCTGTTTATTTCTTTCCACTTTATTCGTTTTAAGTTTTCTTTACCAAACGAAAAGTATTTGATTTTAATAACTTCATTTTATAACTGTCAGTGGTATTTATGTGGCAAATTAAAATTAATACGGCCTGAAAAAAACACACCCATGTCTTATATAAAATGTAAGTGTGGATAGTGTTCTATGTGGCAAACTGTTGAAAAAACACTAAAAAATAACATCGAAACACTAGAATTCTACTCTAAGCAACACATAAACATTGAAAGTTCGGTATCGAAAATAGAAATAGGAACCAGGGCTACGGATTTGTTTGGTGGGAACCTCTTTGGGGGGCGGATGGAGGGTAAAAGTTGGTCGCTTAACCCTCTGCAGTCCAAGTAGCAAGGCTGCACTCACATGAAGACTGCTTTAAAAAAATATATTTACGTTCCATTTATTTTTACCTATGAGGGGTCTTTCTGATGTCGGAGGCATAGTTTCCGCGACCATGTTTAGGAAAAACGTGAGGGATAGAAGAACGGTCACATCTGTGGGGGAAAACAAAACATTTCGCAAGTTATCACAGCACAGCATGGCATGAACAAAATAAAGAAAAAACACCAAACAACCATTGCTTGCCTGCCTGCCCCCCTTTTAACCCCTAAAATTCATCTTTCTTTTATAACAATAAGAAGCAAACATTTTCTATAACGAGGGGGGAAAATTAATCAAAACCGTTTGTAGCCACTGTGGAAAAGTGATACATTGCTTCAAAGAAAGGCTTGAAATTTCAAGTTCCAGTGAATTTGAGCATCCAATGTGACAACTTTTGTTGGGGTGGTTTTTGTTGAAGTGTTGTAATCTTGAAAATAAACGAGGGCCATACAAGAATAAAATATCTCCGAAAAACTAAGTTATTACTATGTCAATGAGATCAGTACAGAGTATCAGGAGTGAAGTTATTATAGAAATGACATTTATTGTGCTATGCAAAGGAAGGAAGGGCTAGGAAAATTTAACATGCATCAATAAATGCCTACAAAGTAATGCAAATTAACATATACATATTATTTGTTTGTTTATATAATATAATACATCGCAGTCAATAAGTACTGCATTTTCCATTTATTTTATGAAAAATCTAGAATAACCTTTTAGAAATAAAAATAAATAAAAATCTATAAACTAGACTCCAATTGATTCGCAATTTTCAGTAATGTCAACTTATTAAACATAAATAATGTTTGCTATCAAGTGTTTTGTTTACTTTAGAATAAGATACGATGAAAGAGTACTCGTATTCCATTGAACCATTTAATGAGAGCAGTTTAAAGATTAAATTGGTACAAACTTTGTCTATGAATTTCAAACTAACACTGTGGAGAGATTTATGAAAGTATAACATTTCAAGGTTTGTTTATATATATATATATATATATAAAAAATCAATTTTTCATATCCTAGATACTATGCAGATTGTAATTAAATATGTGTTTTGGTAAAATTTTGCTTCATTTCGAGGTCTGTTTGGTTTATCGTTGATGATAAAATTTGGAGATGGACTTTTAAATTTAAAAAGATAACTTTTAAAATAATTCGGCGTTTAACTCATTTTCAATGGTTTATATATAGAGCATATCTTTAAATTTATTTTTTAATTTTTGTCTCGTTTCTAATGAAATGTTTTATAAAATCGTTTCTGATAAATGAAGAATGCATCAAAATGAATTACATGGGTAGACTATACTAAACTGTGATAAATAAAATAACTACAAAACAAGAAATTTACATTTCCTTTAAAGCTTCCTTTAACTCAAGTAGTTAATTTAATGTGTATTATAGTTTAGTTTTCTAATTTGATCCAAGTCGTTATCTGCTTTGTAGTATATTATATCATACAACAATATAATTTAAAATTAAACGTAATATATGTTAATGAATATAAACATACAGGCTCCGAATCATCGTAACTACGGTATTGTCAGTATGAAGGGGATTCAATTAATTTAAATTAGTTAAAAATCACACTATGACACGTGAATCAAATCCGGGACATTTGACTTAGCACCAATGCTCTACTAGCTATCATTGAACAAAAAACCCTTTGTTTAGCGTGCCATGTTCCACCACTTAGCTATCTTGGATAGCTCAGTGGTAGAGTATTGAAACGCTAAGTCAAAAGCCCTGGTTTCGATCTCCGTGTCTAGGTGTCATTGTTAACTAATTTAAATTAATAAGTAATATATATTGATCAACAAGTAAATTTATCTCAAAATTATTTTAAGAATTCAGATCGTTCTGCCTTGAAAGAAGCGTTAAACCTTAACAAATCGAAATTTAAATTTATTACAATATTCCTCTAATAGCCTCAATACACCCGATCTATTCTGAATAAAATACCTACCTAGTTAAATAAAGGCACACTAACCTTTCGACAAATCCTGTAAGAACCACAAGCAAATATATCACCTAGAAACATTGCAAAAGCTGTTTAGTTCAATATTTCCAAATTTTGACGTTAGGATAAAATAAATAGTTTCTTGTATGTTAATTTACATCAAATAAATGAGCCTCTATAGTAATTTTTCAACCAAAGCAAGGGCTATATAATATTTGGACTTCTTATAATATAATCTCATTTAACTTACTTTTCAAATTATGTATAATAGACTCTCAATTTTTTAAGCGTTAATTTAAAATATTGTTATATATTTAGTAACTCAAATATTTAATTACAAGTGTGAAAAAAGTAATCTGTATCTATAAACGTGTACATTTTAATAACATATTTAGATTAAATATTTAACCTAATCTTCAAAGTTACACTAATTTTCTCACTGAATAAATTCGTCTTTAAACAATATAATTTATGTTGTATAAGATTGTCGATTAATATAACAAGTTAAATTTACTAAACGCTCTTGATTTCTATTGTTCAAAAATATCAAAGATAATTTTTCTGAATGTGTAAACTGTAAATCTGTAAAACCATAAATCATTAGAGTTGATTTAAATTTATTTGTATAAATAAAAAAAAAACATTGATTGTAACTATTCATTGTAAAACATGAAAGGAGCGTGTTCACAGCTTGTTTGTGCCTTTAGTTAAATTTACCATTGTTCCGTTTTATTGTTATATTTATGAAATTAACAGTAAATCCACCTTTGTGCGTAAAAAACAGCACAGAAAATACAAAGAGCATAGTAAAACATTACCAACACATTGTAAATATTAAATTTGAAACCATTCCTTGTATTTTAAATAACCTAAAATTATTCAATTTTAAATTATTTTGACAGTTACTAAATAAAACATAGACATAATGAACGTATAACTTTCTTCACTTTCCTCATCTAGAGAATTCTACTGCTAGCCGTGCTGCCGAAATATTTAGAACTAAATACGAGGTTAATAACAACACATACTTAATGTTAGTGGTGAAAATCAAGAGTTTGGAAACATTCATCGCAGAGATCCCAAAAATATAATAACACTGAAAAAATCCTGTGAGGGTAAAACATGACAATCTATTATGTTAATAAAACCATAATTAAAAAAAACACCAAAATTGGAGAACAAATGTGTCCAACAGCAAAGTTAACAAATACGTGAAACAAAGGTAAAAAAATACACGTATTTCCAAACTTACTGAAGGAAGCTTTTTTTTTCACTTGATGTCATGTAGAACTGTACAGCAATAACAACAACAACAACAGTAACAAAAATGAGGTAAAACAATTGCAATAAAATAATAACAAATAAATTTTAATTTCTAAGTTAATTAATGTGTTATAATAATGATATGTATTCAAAGTTTGATTTAAGAAAGATTTAGTTTTTTTTTCATTTTGGATTCATATTATTGCTAAAATTGATAACCGATTCAATTTTAAGTGTTTTTAGACGTCCTGAAAGAGTGAGAGTGCTAGTGATTAGGGATAGACACTGGAGGAATACAAATATAAAGAGAAAGCGACAGAAAATGATAGAAAGTTTCAAAAGAGATTATAAAAGATAGCTTGCGAGAAGTGTTGGTGGTGTGGCGAGTGGTGGTAAAAATAGGTCAGCGTTTAGGGGGGTGGCGGGTTGATAAGGGTAAGGGGTGTGGTGGTGTACCCGACACGTTAGATGGCGCCCCCTCTGTCTGCCAAGCCAGCAGTCGCGGGCTCTTCGCGAGCCACTAGTTTTACCTAATAAAGGAACAGCGTCGGAAGTAGCGGGCATCGTCTCCGCCACCATGTTTAGGAATACGGTGAGAGAGAGGAGGATAGTGACACCTGCAAGGAAACAGAACAACAGAGCGAATCGGACAGACGGATAGACAAAGATCGGGCGGTCCTCCATATTGGACCCACTCCCATTTCCCTTTCTTCCACTGGTTTAGAACGTCTTTCACTTGTTGTGTTAAACTTTTTTTTATGTCTTTCTAATTAGGCTAGTTAGTTAAAATGTTAAAAACATTACTCTTACAAACTCGATGCAAATATTTTTTAAACATGTTAAAATTGTTATTTGTACATTTTTTTATACCTAGTCATTTACTTCAAACGCTATAACATATTTTTCAATACTTAAACATGATTTAGGGTTTTAAAATAAATATGACAATTTATTATTTGTCGATTTTAGTTTGGTTGAGAAAATGTGTTTTTGTATATTTTGTTACAATTTATATTATATACACATTTAGACTAAGTTGTATTAGTTTTATTTATAGTGATTTAGTTTCTCAGCACAAAAATAATTTTAAATAATGGCCAGCACCCAACTAATAATTATATTGCTAATTAAGTTATACCAGTTTATTAACAACTACTAGACAATAACATCAAAGTTTTATTAAGATTTATTATTATTATTATTATTATTATTATATTATTATTATTATTATTATTATTATTATTAAGTATTGTACATCCATAAGTAGAAGCCACTTAGATGTATATCCCGATTCTCTTACGAATAGATTTCTTAAAGGTCTTTATTTCTACCAGAACCCTAATATATAGTAGGGTTGCAGTAGGGGAAAATAACATTTCGGATAGCTACTCGTAATAAAATCTTGCAATATTTGTATTTTGATTTGAATATTTATTTATAGGCTTACGATTGTAATTGTTTACTATTAACGTAAATATAAATAAGCGGCAGCAATATATAAATAATTTGCATCGAGACTGGTGAGAAGTTTGATTTAACAGTCTATCCATTAAAATTTAATTTATTTTAGAGTCTTGCCAATCAAACTTTACCGAACTATTTCTTAACATATGTCAGTTTAAAATATGTTATTAGATGTATTTATTTTATCTATATAGTTTACAGACAAATTTGACCCTGCAGAAACTACTGACGAATTTAAATAATTACTATTTATTAAACAATTTAATATTTACCTGTTGTGTTTTCACCAAAAGAAATACACACGAATGTTATTAAATTTAAATTAATAATATAATTGTATTTGTATTTCCAGACATATTTTATTTTTATGTTTATGAAGAGTCAATTATCATTTGTATGTAGCTTTATTTAGTACTCTTTCATAAGGAAGACTTACCCGTCCCGTGTTTAGTTCCATGGCTTCGTGGTTTGTGGATGTTGATAACATATTTATATTTTGAGTGTTTCTTGACTTTCTTTAACCAAATACATGATAATACGCATATTATAAGAGTTAAAAAATATTATTTCAAATTTTGATTTGGTTTTCAAGTATTGATGTGATTACGAATGACATTTTATAAATATCAATTTTTCAATATTTTAAAAATCTGTCGATTTAATAAAATTATATTCAAATGAGTGCAAATTTAATATACAACTAATGAACACAATGTATTTATTGAAAACAAAATGTGAGCTCAAGAATCACTCTAAATTCGATGAAAAAAAAAACAACATAAAATGCTGGAGCTGCAATAGTAATGAAGAGTATAGTTAAGACATATTTGTAGATAAGAAGTAAAAGTTTTAAAACCATCTCATCTCATCTCATGAAGTATTGCCGATGTTGGCTGGAGTGATTATTTTGATTTAGTTTCAAATATATTAAGTTTGAAGTTTATCAATTTATTTACAGTGTATATGGCTTTATTTATTTGTATCAATTATTAATATTTCATGAGAAAGGTTTACTATTAGAGACGTTCTTTTATTGTAACCAGTTCATTCCATTTTTTTAAATATAGATATTAGTTAGGAATGGAAATGTAAAAAATAAAAAGCAAATAAAAACACATTACCTTGGAAAACTGTGGCTCCTAAAGAATAAAATATAATAAAAAACACAAAAACACTTGGAAGGAAGTGGAATGCCAACGAACACTAATGGTATGTTAGATATATATATTTGATGTGCGCCCCGCTGCCAGTAGATCGCTGTAAGAGAAGTACAGTTATCCAAACAAACTAACCATACCGGGACATGCAAAGCCGGGACAACAAAAACACAAACAAAATAATGTGGCATTTGAAAACCAAACAGAATCGCATCTACAAAAGGAACACACTGCATGGGGCTTCCAAGTGATCCCTGACAACACGAAGAGCTCCTTACTATATACAGCTTCAATTAGATCATTTTAAAATTAAATATTCGGTAATATTATTTAATGTGAAGCAATGTGTCAAACCTTTTCCGTTACATTTGTTACACACCGATTTATGTATATTTGTTGGTCAGATTGATAACAATTTGTTGTGCGTAATATGTGTGGGGATTTCATATATTTATATCAAAAAAATATTTTAAATGGTGTATGTACGAATCCACCTAACAAACTTTGGTTTGATTACTATCAATTATAAACTTATTTTACTATTTATAGCGTGATACGAATAGAAATAGCCTATTTATAAAGTCTAATTAAAATACAAATGCTTTGAATATTACTAATTTGGGCAGCGAGATAAACCACTGTAGAGTTTACACTTCCAATGCACCTTATTCATTTATTTTACACCGTCATACTTAGCATTACTCAAACAACAGTGTTTTGTTAAGTCCTGTTTTAAATTCAAGGTGGCTACCGACTACCTCCCTAATAGTCTTATCTATTCACCGCAAGCTGGCAGCACCGTGCACGTGCCTTGCGACGCTGGCTCAGTTGATCAGAGGAGCTCTCCTGTGTGTCCGTGCGACGACGCCTAAATCCCTCCCACCCCCTCTCCGCAGCACATGGAAGTCCCAGCCAAAACTTTACTGTACCTAATGTTAGTTTCTCTCCACACTCATGTGGCAGAGTGAACCCAAGGAGTGTCATGGACGAGATCATGACACAAGGAACGATCAAATTCACCGTGTAAAACAGGGTCCTTCGCCGGATATGAACGACGAAAGTTATGTCTACGTAGGGCTCTGGGCAGCAAGCATATGATTTAGTGTTCTTTTCCCCAGGCATGCCTGAAATATATCACAAAAAAGGGGAAAAGGGGGGCATAGAATATAAAAAAAAAACTTAAACGAAAAAATAAAAAATAAAAAAGAAGCCAATCTTTGAATCAAAAGAGTGGCTGAAGATAGGAATAGAAATGAGTGCGAGAGATATTACCTAAAGATAGTTTTTCGCCCGAGTCCGGTGGCAGAGTAAAGCCCAGAACAGCCATGGAGGCGATGAGAACGCATGGAACTATAAGGTTGAAAAAGTAGTAGAGAGTCCGGCGCCGTATGATAATGATAAAAGTTATGTCTATATAAGGTTCGGGGCAGCAATTGTAGTAAATTTCGTTCCTTTTCCCGGGAACACCTGGAATGAAGAAATAAAAGAAAGGACAGGAGCAAAGATGGAAAGCTCTCAAGGAAAGAAAAAAATAATAATATAATAAACAAAGAAATGATGCATTCAAAGAAAGTGAAAAACAAAATGCTTTTAATTTATAACTTCATATGTTAGCCATTCCAATTCCAATCAAATGATTTAATGTGTTCTAGTTTATTCAGATGTTTATTTATATCCGTTGTTTTAAATAATAAGTTAATTCAGACAATCTTAGAGGTTATGAGTTTCAATTTTTTAGTTTGGTTTTTTTCCCCGTCAGATTTATTCTCATGTTTTCGGTTTTTATTTAGATTGTGGTTTTAGGAAAGCCATTCAGAGTTAAGATTCATTTTGTCATAGCCATTTTTTAAAACCAGAGAAAGAATAGAAAAGGGAATGGGACACATTCCAGGGTGATCCAAGCGGGAGGATTTATTGTTCTTATATATTTAACAGATTGATTTAGATCTGCCTTCCACGGACTCTGTCGCTTCTACATCCCCCACCGGTGCTGACGCCTATCGGGCTTTCCTCAAACCAACTAGCATGTCCGCGTTCTTACGCGTGCTCGCTGGCTCGCTCGATCGGTCGGCACTTTGATTCAGAATCAGATTGAGCAAGATATGTAGTCATAGATTAAATGACAAGTTGTTAAAAGACTCTCCTCGCAACATCATCCAAGTGCGTCCTGAGAAAAACAACCACGATGCCCCCCAATCCAAGCTATCAAGTTTATCATAAGTTTCTGGACATACCAATGATTCCTAGAACATCAATTTTATTAGTTATTGTTTATTTAATTTTATTTGTAGCGAAAATATAAATAGATTTACTATACGAATTAATAATAACTCACAGCTATTTTCTGGCGTTCAAGAATGACAAGTATCTCCAGAAATGCATTACGTGTCGTCAGTTGGAAACTATTTTGAGGAATCAATCCATCCGATATTTATCTTGTTTCACAAATATGTAAAATCTGTATCTTCATTAGCATAATTGGAACCTCATGCAAGAATATAGACATGTAGAATATGGCGAAATTTATTTTGAATTTTATTAAACTAAATTTAATTAAACAAAATGCCAATGTATTTGAGGGTGTCGATTTTTAACCAATGCTTTTCAGTGAAGAAAGTGAACAGAGCTTAAGATGGGGGGAAAGTGGGGGGATCAAGGTCACCCTCCCTGGCATTAAAAGTAAATAGGTATTGCTATAGGTTAAATAAGGTATCTTAGGTTAAAAAACACCCAAATAAAACTTTTAATTCAGTTGGTACTAGTTTTTTTTTTACCAATAAACCCATCAATGACTTATTTACAATCTCATTAAAATATTCCTTTATTTAAATTACTTAAGGTTGGGTTTAAAGGGATGTGAAAAAAGGCAAGTATTTTTCAGTTCTTACAACAAAACTTTTTTAGGCCAAAATAAAACAAATATTGCTCCAATATAAACAATAGAGCTTAATTTTCTCCACGTGGTGATTTCAAAATCTATTATCTGTCAAGGGTATCCTAAAATTTAATGATAACATTTTCTATTCATTTAAAATGTTTTTCATTTAATGCCGCTATGTTTATGACATGTATTCAACAACTATTGATATCACCACGTGAAGAAAATTAAACTCTATGTTTCTAATGGAATAATATTTGATTTATTTTGCTCAAAAAGATGTTTTGATATAAAAATTGTTAAAACATTTACCTTAACTTGCGGCCCTTATACTCTCACCCTAAGAGAAAAATATTACATAGTTAAGGCGATAAAGTAATTAAATACATTTATCTTGATTTGTATTTTGATATTTGAAGTCATTTTATAACTAATAAAAACACAAAATAACTCATTTAACTACCTTTATATTTACATTGATTTTATTCCTGGTTTTACTAAGTATATATTGTATGCAATTCATGGAAAAGCTCAAAAGTGATTTATTATTAGCAATTACAATTCTCAAATTGTTGTTAATTCATTACGATCTGGTACAGGGCAAGTTCACTATTACTCTACTAATAATAATAAAAGCTACATCTAGTTATTATATTATTGGAAGAGAGTTTAGCTATCCAAGCTTTATTCAAATTTAAATATTTCTATATTCATATATTTAGATACCTTAAACCCATATTAAAAAAGAGTATGTTGCCGAAGTGATTATATATCATATTCTGACACCTGGGCACGGGATCGAACCCGGGACCTTCGGCTTAGCACGACAATGCTCTTACCACTGAGCTATCCAGGATTCGTCGTGTGCTGAAGGTCATTCTTCACTCTTCACCCATAGTTTAAGGCAGAGTCTTTGATTTAAGTTTAACCTTAATCGTTTGAATTTTGAAGTGTAGTATAATAAATAAAATAAAATTTAAAATATGTTTAGTGGAATTTTTGCTTAAATATTTATCTATATCAAATTATGTCATCATTACATTTAGAAGGTTAATGTCACAGGGATTTTAATTACACAAATTATTAATTGTTAAAATAATTTTGGCAGTTTGGTCCAAAGAATGGTTATTAAGTCAGTTAAAATCTTAAAATAATTTTATAAAATGGCTTATAACTTTAAATCGTTTATAATAATTTGACTCTCTAATATTATTTATTACTCAATAATTATAATTAGAAAATATCAGTGTATATCGGTTATTCTTCGAATAAATTAAATCGATATTTCCATTGCTAGTTTTTAAAAATTATTTTTTAACATAATATATTCAAAAACATACTAGCAATTAAATATCTAGTAAGTTTTTCTTATTATTTTGATAAAGACATTATAGTAGTTCCCAGCGTAATTAATCTAATAATAGTTAAAATATTTGAAAATTTGTAGATCCACACTCGCGCCGTGAGTTAGAACAATAGGCAGTTCTTTAACACAACGTGGTAGTGGGGCGTGGATCTATTTGTATATTAAAATTGCACCGTAAGATAGAACATCTGCTAGTTCTTTTAACAAAACTGTTGAGTGTGCCACTTAAATTAATATTCTATGTAGGTCTAAATGAATCCTTAAATTGTACCGTGAGCTTAGAACCTCTGGCAGTTTTTCATAGCAAAACTGTGAAGTCGATCACATGTTTAAAACAATATGCAATGAAGAAGGTCTACAAAACTTTTTAAACAACATCGTGAGATAAAACATTTGGCAGTTATTTTAACAGACCTCTGTAGCAGGCTTACTAAAACAACTTCCAATATTGGAATAGCCTATATCTCTCCTAAATTGTCGTCTTGAGAGATACCATCTAACAGTTATTTTAACAAAACTTAGAAGTGGGTTGCATAGTTAAAATAGTTTGCAATGTAGGGTCTATATGTGTCCTCAAATTGCGTCATGAGATAGAACCATTTGCAGTTCTTTAACTGAACTACGAAGGGATTTGTCTAAAATAATATGGTGTATTGGTTTATATGCTTCAGCTCGTACTGTAAAGTAGAACAATTAGCAGTCATTTTAATAGAACTGTAATGGGATACCTACGATAGTACTAGGAGGACAATAAAGTTACAGGACGGATGTATTTCGAGAGTATAGGGTTGTGATTGTTTCTTTTAGTTCATATTTAGATCATCAGATGTTGGCAATGGGAAGAAAGTGGAAAACTTAGTTTATCTGTAACAGACTCATGCGGTAGTTGTGGTTTTCCTTGTCGTCACGTCTCCTTAATGGAGGGACGAGGTGACACCAAGAAATCAGATTCGGGGACTTGGAAAATGTTCACAACTGTGCATAGAGATGATTCTATCTCTCGTTTCCGTGCCTTCGAATGGTATTAAGGATTCAAAGAGAGAGGGGAGTATCTTGAATATGATTCAAACAATTGATATTTCACCTGTTTTTATACAAAAACAATCCCAAAAGCTCGGGAAATAGTAACCAGATGCTTTTAAATTATTCATTTGAGGATGATTTATTGACCAATAACCGGGAGACAAGCAATCCAATTTTTCATGAAAATCTCAGGGATGTTTGTTCCCTATAGTTTCACAGATGAGAAAAGAGAGTCACGAGTTACGTTGACTTTAACTATACCGGTAACATCAATTGATACTTTCCTGATTGCACCGTTATTGATAACGAATTGGTTGGGTTTCATTACAATCCTGAAACGTTATTACAAAGCAGGCAGGAACATCAGAGTAATCATTGAGACAACAAAAGTTGTGTTTTTAAAGGTTGAGGATCAAAATTATGTTAGAAATCAAAATTACAAATGTAATGGGATCTCAAAGAAATAAGAATTGGTCTTTGAAAGAGATTCATGTGTTGGAAAGGTTATTGAAGCGTAGTTAAAGAGCGCGGCCACAATTTTTTTAGGAGGGAGTTGATTCTTTGGCACAGCTATGCTCCAGTACGCTATGCTCTGTTGGCGACGCGCCTTCTGGAGAATCACGTTGTGGGGTTGTTCTCCTGAAATGACACCCGTCGGATTCTTTTTTTTCCAAACAATGAAAGCTGTCCTTAAAGGTAGAATATTTTAGGACGGTAAAGATATAATGAAAAACTTAATGCAGTTTCTTTGAATAACTACCCACACTGGTAAGAGTGGAGGCAAAGACACCATTCTATTTTTGAATTCTAGGTGATGGGTAGGTCACAATTTGAATATATTGAATCTATACTGGGTGACACTAGGGTGTAATTTAGTTATTCACCTCCCATCTTTTCCTACGTAAATGCGGGCACATTTAATATTAATTATATCTTCCTCGTCTCTGCCACATATGTGCAGTCAATGTAGATTACTTTGAAGAAAACTAGAGTATTACATTCTTATTTTTCCACTTCTGTGGAGTGATCCCTGACACTTTATTATCCCATCTCGTAAAGGATGTTACTGAAGGCGTGAAATAAAACTGGCAGCTAATTTAACATAACTATGAAGCGTGTTACCTAAGACAGAATGTAGTGAAGATCTAACATTCAAAATACTTTCTCAACTGACGCGGTGAGATCGAACTCTGGGTCATTTTTTAAACCGTTTTTGTGATGCAGACTACCCAAATCAGCGTTTCTCGATCTTATTTGGTTTCGGAACACTTTTTATGTCAGTAGATATTTGAGTAGCACTTTTTATCTTAGTAAATATTTGTGTTAAACTTTTTACTATATTAAATATTTGCGGAATACTTTTTATATAAGTTAATATTTACGGAACACTTTTTATCTTAGTAAATATTTGCGGAACTTTTATATCTTAGGTAACATTTAAGGAAAATTATAGCCTATGTCTTGTAGTAATTAAGCTATCAAATAAAAAAGCTATACATTTTATCTTAACAAAAAATTATACAATTTTGAACAATACAAGAGCTTAATAATTTAATTAGGATTAATTTTTATGACTATTTTAATCATATATCTGCTATGTATTAGGAATAATGTTAGAAATCATGACAGGTGCAGCATTAAATGTATTTCTGTATTTTATCTTAGTTGCGGCATAATATAAAAACCCAGTCTTATATATAAATGATCCGTAACAAAAGGAACACTTGAACCACACGCTTAGTTACATTCGGGTGCTCTTATATTGGAGTCGGTGACCTGGTGGTCTAGGGGTAAGGTGTCAGACTTCTGTGCTGGGGGTCCGGGATTCAATCCTCGGTCCCGGCACAGATTTAGCTGACTGCCAAACCCTTCCTTCACCTCTGACAAGACATCTTGTGAATGTGTGAAATGCCAGGCCGCCACCGTGGTTCGGATTTCACGTTAAACTGTAGGTCCTCCATTTCATCTCACAATCACCCTACCATTACACATTAGCGTAAGTGCGTATAACCCGAACGGGTAGTAAGACGTGGTGCTAATAATAATAATAATAATAATAATCTTATTGGACTGCCTCAAAAATATTATCTGCCTGGAGCGTTTGCTGGGTGAATTAATTATATCAGTAGGTCAGTGTCGGTCCCAAGCCCAGATAAAAATATTACATATCTCAAAAAATCAAGGAATTGCCTTGGAACTGGACTTGATCAGTCTATACAGGATGCAAGAAGAGAGAATTGTCAAAATAGCAAGAGACGAAATACCTCCAAAGAGAAAAAAAACCTGGAAGACAAGGGATAAGATGGAAGGACAGCCTTTAGAGCCCTTGGGATGGAACAGGCCAAAGACCAAGAAAGAAGAAGAAGAAGAACAAGTATTCAATTGAACTTTTGTTTCAAATGAGGATCAGAAACCAAGTCGATATTATTAGTCTTTCATAATCATGTGCATTAAAACAGACTGGTTTGGGTGGAACTATAAATATGTTTCGTACCAAAGCATTATCATTGTTGGTATTATTGGTATTTTATCATTGCTGTATTTTAGTTTTCTTTGTTTGCCATTTTAATCACGTGAAATTTGACCATTTTCATATGAGTATTTGTCCAGGTATTCCGAAAGCCTGGTTTCAAAATGCTTACAAAGTATATTAGGGAACATAGAACTTTTGGGTGGTCTTTTGTTGCACACAATGCACTAGTCTCAGAGGATATTTATTTCTAATAAACATAAAAGTAAAAGACAAGAAATTTTCATCGTACCTCGCTCAGGTCTTTTTTCTCCTTTTTTTTTCTTTTTTTTTCGCGCGCTTCAAACTAACATTTTGAACTGCCACCGTATTTTTTTTCATTTATTTTGGACACGGGTGTAGTATCAGATGAACTTAAATTTCAATTTAAAGTTTATTCCTTCACCCATATATCCATGTTCATTGAGAAATATTTAAAAAAAAATTCACATTTAATATTTGTTTGAGCGAAGTTGGTTTCATCACATGAGCGTTTTATGGCGAGCGTTACATCATTGACCCCAGTCAGTGTCCAACTTTGGTTGTGAAGGAGGCACGACACTTGATAAAACAGGGCAGCGTAGAGTGAGTGTAACAGTGACCATGATGGGGAAAAATGCACAAGATTGAGCATGTTGAGCTAAAATATACCGTCAATACAGAATACGGCATCCATAAATAACCAGATTAATGGTTTTATAGAAATTATTACACTTAAAATACGCCCAAATACAGTTTAATGAAAGAAAAAAATCTATTTTTTCATGGAACACGTATTCACATCTTGCGGAACACTAGTGTTTTGCGAAACATTGTTCGGGCCTAAGGCCTAAGGGAATGGTTTAATAGAATCTCACAAATAATGCAGAAATATATAACAACTTAAATATCTTTAAAATAACTATAATGCAGGTTGATGTAATAAAGTCACAGGATTAGTAAAATAGCTATCTGTAATTTTAGCTTACGTATCAAAACCATCTAGCAATAATTAGGAAAAATATATTTATAAACTCTATTTGACAACATTAAGTTATGTATGTGTCAATTTACAAGATAAAGAAAATACCCAAAATATATTCAATTAATAAAGATAACTATGCTAGTTGTTTATAAAGTACAGTTTTTTTTTATTTCGTGAAATAATGATGTGTGTTTTTATGGATGTACGAATATTAAAGTTTAATAATCCACCTTTATAAATTATGCTACATTTAAAGAAATACTATAAACGGTGAAGAGAGAAATGCCCGGAATAAGTGCAATGTGAGAGTAATAAAGCGTAACACAAACGATGGAATGAATAAGGAAGAAGCAGAAAGTCGATACAAAAAGAGAAGTGTGATATTAGGGCGATGCCCTGTTTTCTTATTTAGTGTTTGATTTTGAACTTACCATCCCCCAAGTAACACCAAGTAGATATCTAGCCCCCTATGACCTAAGTTACGTTACTTTTCACATCAAGAATGAATGTAATTAATTCATAGGGAAGTTTTTAACACTAAAAGTTGGACTCATATTTGACACTAATCAGAATCTGAAGTTACTAAATGTGGAAGCATGAACAATAATATTACTTTTTCAATATTAGAATATAAGTGTAAAATATTTACTACGTAACACTGAAGTCCCCCTACATAGCCCCATGAATATATTAGCGCTCCCTTTTTCTTCTCAACAGCGTTACGTGGGTTCTAGAAATTCTAGATTAATGTGAAATTATTTTCTCAAATCAAGTTTTCTTTGAACATATCATTTACATACCTGGATTATATAAAAGGAAAATATACTGTTTAAATTATTGAGTAATGTTCATTTTTGAATATATTAAAATCTTTCATTCAGTATTTTCTTTTCCAATTACATATTTTCAAACATTGCGCTGCTAGTTATATTAATATAATGTTTAACATTGTTTTAAATTTTAGAGTTGTTTCTGATATATTTTTGAGGTTTACTTGATAATTCTTATTGGTATACAATGTAATACTGTTTTTAATAGATCTAGAAATATTTTAATTAATGCTTGTTTAGATATATTATTTTTCTAAAATGTTTTTAATTTGAAATATTTCTTTTAAGAGTTTTTTTTTGGTAAATTTGATTTATCATTTCCTAACTATGGTGTGGATAAAATGAACCAAATTTTTTGGATTATACTTTTACAAACAAAACTTTAAACAAAAGATAATTAAAATATTACTTACATTTCATATGACGAGATAGAGAAATGTTCCACTTTTATTGCAATATTATATGTTTTCTTCACTCGCATCGAGTAATGGTTGATATCTGCAACTGTATGAGTTGTAGAGTAACTACAATATGTTAGTTATAGATAGTAGCGTTTGGCGAAAACAATCATTAATCTTATAAAAGAATGCTCATTTAATTTAATTAGTTAAAGAAATTCTCTGTAATTAGTTAAGTTGAATTAATATTGAAAAGTCATTCATATACTAAAAAATTAAATTATTTTATTATTTTTCACATTTATATTACTTTTAATCACGTTATTAAAATGTTTAATCACTAAATTGTATTTACGTATCCAACATTTTTATTTTTTAACACGTATTTTTATAGATTTAGTGAAACATATTTGGTGATATAACTGTTCAATGAAATGTTTAAACATACCGCTAAACTAGAAATACTTATACCATCTAAATTTATGATTTGGCTTATAAGTAGTTTATGCATACTTAAATATGCGTAGTATATTTTACTCTTAATGTTCAATATTAATGTATTCAAGTATTATGCAATAACATAAATTGATTTAGAAACAATTACATACCAAACAAAAATAATGTTACTAAATTGTGACTATGATAATATTTTGTAAATAAATTAAGTGACACTCATATTGTACCTTATTTATTTTTAAAAATAAATTATCTATAAATCAAATTTGAATTAAATACGAAGACTGAAAATTCTAATTAAAAACTTATTTAAGTATTGAATTTAAATGTTGCATTTAAAAATTATATACAAGCCTAGTAAAAATGTATTCTTAAAATGATATCTGTCACGAAACAATCTTTTAGTCTAGTTATATATTTCCAAGAAATACACTGGGAGCAGCTATGACCAACAATTTAGTTTCTTCACACCAAACCACATGTCCTTTTGTCTTTCTCAGGATGCAACTTGTCATAAAACATGGATTTACTAATACTAAGACAACAACAATAATAAAACACTATCGGGGAAGGGGGGGGGGGGGAGAACACACTAAAGGTGCACGGCACCTACCTAATAGATCCCATTCACCGTTCGTGATGAAACTGCTAATGTCGCCTCCCGTGTCATCTTGGAGCTGAAGGTCGAGCTGAAAGAAATAGCAAACAAAGGTCAAAATTCGGGAATAAGTCTGGGATTAATTACACTCACGTGGTTTCAAACATAAGATGTATAGTCATATAAACATGTTTGTAAACCTAGAAATAAATGTAAATTATTCAAGACACAATACATGAGCAATATTCAGATTTCAGACTAGGCGTAATACTAATACAATATTGAGCGTTTATCTTAAGTATGTTAAATTGCAATTTAAAATTTTTCCACCCTGAAAGATTAACTTTAGAGATTACATTACATCCCTATCTTATAAACTAAATCAAAGTGGATAGGCTACATACACACTTTACACAGTCAATAAGATAATTGTATGTAGTCAATATAAGGGAAAGTATGACCTAACATAACATATATTATGAAATATATAATATAATATAATATAATATAATATTTGATATCGCCAAAATGTTGGATGTGCAGCAAATAATTTACATTCAACTATTTCCATTAAATTATATTACATTTATAATTGATGATAAAATAATATATCTTAGGGTTCGTAGTAAATATAATAGTTACTCAATGATATACATGCTTTATGCTCACTCCACGAATCACTGTAACCGATTTAGTGTGTATTTAGATAGAACAGATCATTCGCTTGGTTTTGTTTTTAAAAAAGAATCAAATTTATAATACACCTTGTTTATTAATATTTTATACAAAAAAAAATCAACCATCCCAATATTACCAATAATATACATGTTTGGTAAAGTTCCGTGTTTAAATATTCTAACACTTGAATTTTTAATAGTAATACCTTAAAATATCTATTATTGATGGAATATGTATTCAGACCAAATATGCTATCGTATAAAATTATTTTTCAGCAAACCGTTAACTCCATGTTCAACTAAACATATTTTCTTATTGAAGAGTAAGATACATTTTAAAATAATTTTATAAATTACGGCCCCTACACTCGAATATTTTCCCCTCCACCTACAGGAAAGTAGTGGCTTTAAAAGATTACCTAACCTTGGCAAACAAGATTAGTAGAGGTAATTAAAGGAATTAAATAATCATTATTCTGGATGATGGTAACGTATATTTTGATAAGGCATTGTACTGCAATATATTGTGATCAAACCCCCTTTCCTTCCTCCCAAACTCCCTCATTGTAACCTTAGGTCAAACTCAGGTGTGCTAGCAGTTCCTCTAAATCTAGATTTAAAGCTACAGCAATCCAAAATTATTTGCGGTTCATTATACCTATATCAATACCTTTATATTTTAATCTCATAAGTTCTGATAGCACATCCTACACTAACTTAAGCTTTTATAAATTTAAATAAATCTCAATCAGAACATACTTATTGCATTTCATCAGGTATTTGAAAATATGGATTCAAGACTCAATAAATAAAATTAAGAAGTCTAAAACAGTTTTGATAGCCAATCAATTTTTATAGAAAGTAGACAGCAATGTTGTTGTACTGTATGCCATTTCATTATTTATGTTCCAATCACTGTTCTTTATTTCTTTCAAATGATTTTGAGATCAGATGTAAAGTCCACAATAGTTGAGAATATGTGAGATGCATCATTGACATTGTTTCATGATTTTCACTGTTTTATCATCCCCTCTAAGTGTAATTGAAGGGACAGATCCTCTTTCTTTATCATCCCTACTCTTACTATTAAGACATAACATGTTTATCAAGAGTACCGATACAAAATAAAAACAAAATAGTGTCGCCCAAAAAAGTGTTCAAAATATTCTAGCTTCTTATTTACCTCGACCTCAGCAGCATATAAATGTGTTAATATGTGCACATTCAGTTCTATCTCTCATATTATATTTTATTTCTGATGTTGGTGCTAGGTGCATAATAGTATAAGCGATGCTGTCCTAGATGAAGCTATTTTTAAGTCCTTCACTGATATACCCCTTTATAGCCAGAAAGTGCACGATAAAATCAATATTAATATTATTATAATATCAGCCAAATATATTAATTTAGTTGTTTCCCCTAGGACATTAAATACAATTATGTTTATAACTATTATTTACAAGTAACATTAGTTTTTGCAAGTTACACTAAATAACTACGTGGCTTTGTCCACAAAAATAATAATCTTTAAGGCTAGTTTACTGATGAATCGTTTTTTGAAAATTAATTTTATTTCAAAAAATGCTCTATTGATTTGATTAAAATGAATCTCTGTGGAAATATTTTTTTAAGGATAGCTTACTATGACTTTAAAAAAAATTGAAATATTTTAAAATTGGCTCTAACAATTTGGTTTAAAATGGGTATCTCGTAAGTATTTTTTACAATACATATAATTTTAATTATTTGTTTTTCTTAAAAAATGTAATTCTTACTTGAGGGTAGTTTATCGATATCCTCTTTGTTCCTAGTTATAATACACGACGGTAAAAAGTTTTTGCTATTGTAAAATAGCATTTATTTGACAAGCTGCTGAAAATATTCTTTTTAGATGATCATTGTCATCATTTGATTAAAACTATGGGATAATTATTAGTGGATATAGGTAAACCACAGGTATTTCAAGTTTAACAATAATGTACTCCATTTATGTTTCTTATAGATAACATTGTTTTTTTAATACACTACCTTGTTTTTGATACATAATCTATTGATTAACATTTATTAAAGTTTCATTAACTCATGTCAATCAACATTAATATGTGTTAATAAATGCTCTATGTTACAGTTTGAGTGCAAAAATAAACATATTATTTTGAAGTTGAAGCAAAATTAGCGAAGGAATGGCTACCCAACGATATATAAATTATTAAACTCGACATAACCTACAGGGGTGATTCATTATGTTTCCAAGTTTGTTTGAAATTCATCCATTAACTAAGAAATGATGAGGGATCCACATCAAACCTTTTTCGACATTTTAACAATTTAAATATTACATCCCAGCTTAGTCGATAATGTTAGCCTACTGAGCCAAAGATCCCGGGTTTGTTTCTAAGTTTAGCCAAAACAAAAACATGTATTTGTGAAGTTAGAGCTCCTCCTTTCATGGTGGTGTATTATCGGCCCACGGACCGGTTGAAGTGTCTGTTCTAAATTAAGGTTAGTTTAAAATCGTGTGCTGATATAATCAGTCGGTTAAAAAGGGACCTTTAAATACCCCTACCTCAAAAATAAATATATGCTAAATCTAAGCACAAATTAAATAATAACTAAAATATATATAATATTTAATATTAAATTTTCGGCCATATTGACGTGAGATAATTAGCATTTACAATAGATTTCTTAGTTACACTTGCGTAGAGAATCAACGTACTACATCAAAACCTTAGTCAAATAATGTTGGGCTCAAATATTAAGTAATTTAGGTTCAAAGACTTTTCGCAAACGTGTACAATTATTTTTTAAACAATTTGTTTTAGAACTAGATTTGGTTGGGTATTTGTGAATTTAAATTATTTAAAATAAATGATACGGAACTCCGCGCGAACTTTCTCGCTCTATTGTTTAGAAATTGAGATATTTACTCAAAATTCGTAATATAATATACACTAGCAAACCCAAGAACAAATTGCGCTAGACATACGTAAAACTTTTTTTTTTTACTCATGGTTTTAAATTTCGTATTTTTATTTTCAAAGAAACGGCTTCATTTGTATATTTGGACCAATAAAAAATATCGATATTGGGTCCCCGAGGGTCAACATTTCGTATTAAAATTTTGACTTATGGTTAAAATTTTCATCATTTTACTAGTTTTATGGTTATCGCATTGCTATGAAATTTTTCTTTTATAAATTTTGACCAATAAAATAGGTAATTGTTGAATATTGAGTCTAAAATGAGAGCGATAGACTCGTTATAGCCGATTTTGAGAAAATTGAATTTTTCTCTTTTCTTCCTCTAGTAAACTGCTATTAATTTTAGGGTTATTCAGACACACAAACAAACGGCGTTGCATAAACCAATTTATAGGATTTGGGGGGTCATGAGACATCGACATCCATCAACATCTCGGTCTAGATGTTTTTGACGGTTGTAATACTTTACCTTAAAGTGTTGTAAAAGTTAAAAGAAAAATATATTTGTGTATAGTTTGAAAACTTTTGGTTTTATAAAAAATATATTTCAAGTAAAATATGATTACTATAAATATGTCCGCATGTATTCAATGATAGGTAATTTCATATCTCAAGGACTTACGGAGATACAATTAAAACTAGAATTTACGCATCAGACCTGAACCCTTAAAGTCATTTTGATGAAAAGTTGAGAGTAGGCATTTGGTTTGAAATATTGATCAAAGCTTAGAAATTAAATCTAATCAAAATCGTTAAAGCCAATTTTGATAAAATCGCTAAAGCCAATTTCGATAAAATCGATTTTTTCTCTTTCCGCTCTTAAGGAAACTACCCTTAGTTTTAAGGTTGGATATTCAATTCCAAAAATTACTCGGGATAAACCTATGAAAACCCTAGATATAAAGTTTTAGCCCGCTCGGTAAAATAGTTTAGGTTCTAGCCCGATGTACAGACAGACAGACAGACAGATGGCATTGTTAAAACAACTTTTTAAATTTCGAGAGGTCTTAAAACGTCGACATCCATCAAAATCTCGAGTTCAATTTTTTTGACGATCACAAGCTAGCGAGAAAGTAAGAATATTGATATTGGGTCACCAAGGGTTAACACTTTGTATTAAAATGTCGACTTCTGGTTTAAAACTTTTGACATTTTACTAGGGATTGCATATCTAATGGTTATTGTGTTGCTATTAAATTCCTCATTTATAAATTTTGACCAATAAAATAGGTAAATATTGATTATTGAATCTAAAATGATAGAGATTGATAATTGTTTTACAAACATTTCTCCTAAGAGGTTGAAAGCAAGAGAACATACATTTTTTGAGAGACTTACTCATTTCTTACTCTATGATATTGGATAATTATTGCGTTAAAACTTAAGTAGTATCTCTTTACAACTGAAACTCGCAAAATTGTATTAATATATTTTCCAATATCTAAGAAACGGTTGGTTTTATAAAAATATATTTCATATACAAGTTTTTTTATTTTTTAATAGTAGCCTACCACAATTTTGGAATGATAAGTTATGTTGTGGAGATACAGAAATTTCCGCTTTTGTAAAGTACCCCAAAAGTCATTTTCATGGGAAAATGAAAATAGCAAGGTTATTTATAATCTTAATCAACTTCTAAATACGAATTGTAATCAAAATCGTTAGAGCCGATTTTGAGAAAATCAATTGTTTCTTTTTTCGGTTTTTACTAAACTACTCTTAATTTTGGGGTTAAAAAGACACATAGGCATACGGTATTGCAAATACCACTTTTTAGGGTTTGGAGGGTCATGAGACGTCGACATCCATCAACATTTCAGGTTAGATTTTTTTCACGGTCGCTTTAGTGTTCGAAAAGTTTGTATGTATATTTGCTTATAGATTTAAAGTTATTAGTTTTATAAAAATAGGTTTCAAATAAACAATATTTGTATCATAAATAGATATACATGTTTGCAATGATAAGTAATTTCATATCTCAAATAGTTTCAGAGATATGTTAAAAAATGATAATTTACGCATCTGAACGAAGCACTAAAAGTAATTTTGTTTAAATATTGAGGGTACCCATTTTGTTAAGAATATTTATGAATGTTTTGAAATGAAATTTAATCAAAACCGTTAGAGTAGATTTTGAGAAAATCGACTTTTTCTCTTTTTGCCCTTCTGTAAACTACCCTTTATTTTAGGGTTACATATCCAATTCCAAAAAGCCCTTGGGGCAACGTTATGAAAACCATAGATACCAAGTTTTAGCCTGATCGGTAAAATAGTTTGGACTCTGGTCAGAGGTACAGACAGACAGAAATTCAAAAACAACTTTTTTCGGATTCGGGAAGTCATGAAACGTCGAGATTCATCAAAATCCGAGTTTGATTTTTTTGGAGATCACAATACTTTCTCTACCTGTAATATAGCGAGAAAGTAAAAAGGAAGCATCCATAAGCTCAATTTTTATTTTTACCACAATAAATCGGATACAGTGATGTGGCAATATGTACAATAGGGTACTTAGATAATTTCTGATAAGCGTTTGTAGAGATTTAAACCCTAAAACTTAGTCTTACCGTGGTGAGACTGTTTTATCGTTTCATCACCGAACTATTCAAGATATGATTTGTATACAAAGTTTTTCCTTTTCCTCCCAAGAGACTACCTAAAGTAGAAAGTATTTAAGGGTGTTTAAGCGATAAAACATCGCATTCATTTTCAATCGACAAAATATAATAGCTCTACGAGGTGTAGTGGGGATTGTAGGTTTAATATATATAATATATATATATATATATATCTAATTTTTACATTTGATGTTACTATTTATATTTGTAATGTTTAATTTGTAAAATTTGTTCAATTTACTCACAATATGTTTGAAAATTAGCCCAAAAATTAACATGGTGTCAGTATAAATATCTAATAAATGAATTTAAAATTTCTGAAACACCAACGGGTTTGTTGATTAAAATTAATCCATTTGACCATTCACACAGCCTTAAAGTCCTGTGAGAAAAGGTGTAAAGATAAGAGTCTAATAGCTTTGTCAGCAGACTGATGGCTCTCCAAACCAAATGGTTAGGGTTTTAATCCCCAACCAGGTCACATTCCTCAAATAGATCATATACAAACGTGTCATTGTAAAAATAAGGGGCAGCGTATCCTATCTGACCTAGTCACTACTTATCACTTAGTGCTAAGAGGGATGGGGGTACCTGAAAGCCATCATAGGTCCAGCTACCAAACTTCATTTCGCAGCGTTGATCATCAAAGGGGAACCACGTAATGTCTATCTTGCATGTGCTCTTGAAGATGCCCGGTGGAACGTACAGGCAGCTACCGTTATTTCTGACCACAACGTTTGTCGGATACGTCCCGTCGAAACCCTCGTCGGCACTTGTGGTTGTTTTATTTTATTGAAAAATGGGGGGGAAAGAAAAAAAGGTGCGTTACAATTATTATGACTGTTTAACAATTTGAAAATAAATAGAAAAAAACAAACAAAAACAAAGCAGAATATACTTCAACCCAAATTTCAAATGCTTTTATTATACACCATCTTTATATATATAATATATACTACTTTTTTATGGTTTAATTTTATTTTTAGTCAAATATTTATTGTTGTGACTACACTAAGGACTATATGTCTATATAGTTTTTAAATTAGGGATGTCTGGTTTTAGAGGTGGAAGTGTTATTGTGTTAGTGTCAGGCGGGCGTATCACCGTGGGGGCACGAACTGAAGAGGAATCCACTGTTTATTTCTAAGGGGGGTAACATTGGATCCCTCGACAATCCTACCAAAATAATACACAGTGGCCTAAACAACAACGGCATCTGGCGGTCGTACCTGGCACCGGGCAGAGCGATCACTGGTTTAAGATTCCCCTTTTGAATGATTTAATTTTATTTAAAGATAAATTTTTTTTAATAGAAAATAAAAGGAGAATTCCCTTAGTGGGTTTTCAGAAAATAAAAATTTATATATTTATACCTCTCTTAAAGGCATGTAATTTTTAAAAATGTTTCTTGTAATAAAAATATATAGGTGATATGAAAGAAGATTTGAAAGTATTGTTTTATTTATGTCGTTGGTTGGTGACACATGCGGTCCATATCTTCTAGATGGCAGCACCGTCTCGCTGTCCGCCTGACCCTGCGAAATATTTACAGAGGAAGTTTTAGACAGTTTTAACACCGTTTTAAAAAGTTTATTTATTTATTTATCCTGGGTCATCGAACAGCATTTTCACCACACACATTTAGTACAGATTAGAACGAGTGATTCATTTTATGAAAAGAAAATTAAATAAACATAAAGATGAGAGAGAGATAAATATGAAGTGATATTAATAAATATATACAAATTATTATTAACATTTATTTTGATATATATTTTGGGGGTGTATTTTATGAGGTGTGAATTATATTATGGTAATGAGGTTTGAGGAAGTTTATGTGTTGGGCGGTAGAAGGGCAGAGAGCGAACAACACAAGCAGGCCTCTACATACCCAACATCCAGTAGGCTACCAGGTCAACTCCAGATGTCCTTTGTTGCTGGTGGCATCGCGCGCGGGCTTTTAAGAAACCGCTTTACAGACAAATGTGTAAAATAAAAGCAGTACAATTTTGGGTTTAGGTACATTTATTATTTAACAAGACAAATTACACGGGAATTAAACATTGATCATTGGTTATGAAGAGAATATATATTTTTAGAAAGGCCAGTAAAATATTTAAATAAAAGAAGCAGACAGGTTTGCAAATCTCATGTTACAGTGAAACGAAAAGTAGCTCAAGTATAACATTAAATTTATTTAATTTTGAGATAATATTGATGGAGTAGTTAATTACAATATTAGGTTGTTTGTATGCCAGTGAGTCTTACTAACCGTTAGGGTTTATATGCATATTAACTAAATGCACAAATGTGTTGAGATGAGAAAGGTTGAATTTGGAGGAACTGTACCCCATTTGCTTGGGTAAAGAATGGACAACCATTTAGTAAAAATCCCTCTCAGTACCCCCGACCGAGACCTGTCATCGGCAGTCCAATCTACTGCGAGAGTGACACTTTAGACTATTCGACCACCAAAGGGTTCTATATTATTAAGAACATAATTATGATATACACAAGTGTATACAAATTAATTGTATTTTAAAATAATTCGCTTTTATTTTAAAATAATATGTTTGATTTAACTTTTTATTAGACAAATTATTTTAATAGCACTCAAAACTATTGCAAATAAATCATACAACATGATTATCCTTCAGTATTTTACATTTTGAATATTTAACAGGCTAGCAATTCGATTATAATAGACCGTGGATATAAGTGTTAAGCTAAGGATGATGGCCAACCACCTTTGAGAGTGTGTTTCAACCCAGATTGACATTTATTATTTTTTCCGGGCTTCATGAAGTTTGGCCACAGGAATAAACATACCCACTTGTGCTCAGCGCCTATAAACATACCCACTTGTGCTCAGCGCCTATAAACATACCCACTTGTGCTCAGCGCCTATAAACATACCCACTTGTGCTCAGCGCCTATAAACATACCCACTTGTGCTCAGCCCCTATAAACATACCCACTTGTGCTCAGCGCCTATAAACATACCCACTTGTGCTCAGCGCCTATAAACATACCCACTTGTGCTCAGCGCCTATAAACATACCCACTTGTGCTCAGCGCCTATAAACATACCCACTTGTGCTCAGCCCCTATAAACATAACCCACTTGTGTCTCAGCGCCTATAAACATACCCACTTGTGCTCAGCCCCTATAAACATACCACTTGTGCTCAGCGCCTATAAACATACCCACTTGTGCTCAGCGCCTATAAACATACCCACTTGTGCTCAGCGCCTATAAACATACCCACTTGTGCTCAGCGCCTATAAACATACCCACTTGTGCTCAGCGCCTATAAACATACCCACTTGTGCTCAGCGCCTATAAACATACCCACTTGTGCTCAGCGCCTATAAACATACCCACTTGTGCTCAGCGCCTATAAACATACCCACTTGTGCTCAGCGCCTATAAACATACCCACTTGTGCTCAGCGCCTATAAACATACCCACTTGTGCTCAGCGCCTATAAACATACCCACTTGTGCTCAGCGCCTATAAACATACCCACTTGTGCTCAGCGCCTATAAACATACCCACTTGTGCTCAGCGCCTATAAACATACCCACTTGTGCTCAGCGCCTATAAACATACCCACTTGTGCTCAGCCCCTATAAACATACCCACTTGTGCTCAGCGCCTATAAACATACCCACTTGTGCTCAGCCCCTATAAACATACCCACTTGTGCTCAGCGCCTATAAACATACCCACTTGTGCTCAGCGCCTATAAACATACCCACTTGTGCTCAGCGCCTATAAACATACCCACTTGTGCTCAGCGCCTATAAACACATATTTTTTTAATACATATTTGTTTATTTACACATTTAAATTTCAACTGCGCTTAAATTATTGGTGAATATTTACACATTTACATTTTGACTGCATTTAAATTACTGATCAATTTCAAATTAAAATTAATATTTTCTTTTGCCTTAGGTATTTTCAATAATTTAATAGCTATTCGTTATAAGCGGGAATACACGTGTACATAAATGTATTCGCGTGTGTGTGTGGTCCGCCCTAACAGCAACAAAGCAAACCATCATGAGCTTCTCTTCGTTTCTGTTTGAAAGCCGGATGAGAGCTTGTCAAATTTAGTGCGGGTATGATGTGTGTCACATTTGTCAA
This sequence comes from Timema cristinae, assembly GCA_039000515.1. Lineage (NCBI taxonomy): Eukaryota > Metazoa > Arthropoda > Insecta > Phasmatodea > Timematidae > Timema > Timema cristinae. Next base: position 134,812,780 of record JBCFYV010011172.1, read on the forward strand.
CCCTGGTAACCTGCGATTATGTATTACAATTTCCTTTATGCTCGTTTGATCATCAAATCGAGCTCGTGTTGAAATAATAAGGTAAACCAATTTCATATGACCAGCCATTTCCAGAAATATTTCATGTAACTATTTTCAAACGAGTTACTAATCAGCTTACATATTTTAAATCTAGCTTGCAATAATTTAAAAAATACACTTTACCAAATTTCAAAAAGTAAGCTATCAAATCACATGTCTCGTACTTTTCTTAATTTAGTTAAATTTATTTTAATTATATGAATGCTTTATTTTGGAAGATATAGGGCTATTGTTGGTAAATATTTTATATAGCTTGACGATTCTATTTCAAATAAATATAGATCCAAGTAACGACGAAACAAATTACCGAAAAGTGTTATTAATTATAATTTGCCAGTGTTAATGATAATATTCTGAAAATGAGTTTGTTGTAGACTTATAGAGGAGTGGGTTTATGAGGTAAGTAACAGGAAATGCAATAGTTTTTGTATGAGGAACGGTAAAACATATACATCGAAGGAGCATCCGCAGTGCAGTCCGTTGAGAAGGAACTCCGGCCTTTCGAGCCAGAGTTAGACATACCAACCGTGTGACCAATTTGCAGGTGCAACTGAAATACATCCACAAAACAATAGTGCCACATTATAATTTTTATGAATGTAATTTATTTATGACAGTCGATTCCACAAATTTGTGTATTTTAATTAGTCGCTTCCTTTTTTATTGCTATTAACATAGTTTAATTGAGAATTTTTTGTAAAGACTTCTTTTAGTCATAGTATTAAATACAATTAACTACATCAATAAATAAATAGGAAGGAACCAATATGAAAACAAGCTACAAAGCCAATTCAAATATTCTCTGAATACGGCTGAATATGTTTGTAAACATTAACTGCTCTTAGTTAAGGTGGGGTGAAAGGGATCTAGAGAAAAGGTGTTTTTTGTGTTTTCAGACAAAACAACATTTTAATCCAAACCAAATAAAATATTGCTCCAGTAGAAACATAGACTTTAATTTTCTTCAAATAGTAATATAAACAATTATTGAATATTTTCAAAAGGCATATTAGCATTTTAATGGATGAGAAACTTTTTAAATGAAGATAAACATATCTTACCAAATTCTAGGACCTTCTTGACAGATATTCAAGAATTGTTGAGATTACTATGTGAAGAAAATCAAGCTATATATAAGTTTCTACAAGAGAAATATTTGCTTTGTATTGCAGAATTTTTTAATTATTTGATATACTATAGACTGCAAAAATCCAAGATCGCAATCCACACAATCCCGACTTGATATTTTTTTCTCTAGTGCTAATTTTGTTTAGTTTTTTTGCTGGAACTTTTTTTTTTACTAAAAGTATATTTCATCATAAAATTTATCTTATTACGATTGTAGTTTATTAATACTTTTGAACAAAATATATTGAGGTGAATTGATCGGTCCGTATTACATTATTTGCCTATACAATTAATACATAGTCGCTTCAAATGATATATTCAGAAAAACAAAGAGTAAAATATAGACATCGATTATAAATTGATTGATATACTTTACCATGTTTTTCTACCTTAAATATCATTATTTAATTAGTCGTTTTATCTCAAGAATACCATTTTCACATTTAACTTAATTAATTTTAAAATTAAAATCAAATGAATCAAATTGACTTCACAGAAGTGTTTGGAATATCTTTTCCATCGTATTTTCGCACTTTTCATCTAACAATATCAACGAAGTGTATTTGAGATAATTACTCTAAAAGGATGTCCATGTACTAATAAGCTAATGGCATTTTAAATTAAATTTGAACGTGTAGGGCCTAATGTAGTCCTACTAAAAGTGTCAATTGATTAATTATTAGTTTCCCGGAAATTGACCGCAAGATAATACATATTAAAACTTAATCATTATTACTATGAATAAACACAATAAAAATCTAACTGAACGTGTTATTTCATTCAACACTATGAGTATTAATTTTCATTTATGTAATTTTATTTAATTTCCATTGATATTTGAACAAAATTATCTCATAGGTTGTTGCACAGCGTTTCATAACTATTAATTATTGTCTGTTTTATTTATGTTTATCTCTATACTTAACGTTAATATAATCATCCATGTAAAAACTCATATTTTAAACTATTTTGAATCCAAAACAACATATAATTTAAAAAAATACGGTATTGTCACTATTTTTGTTCACTTACCTATTGTACATGAGAACATCAGGTTTCCATATCCGATGCGGTGGTATCCTGAGGTCCTTGACGCCGCCAAACTCTGTCGCGTTCCACCGGAGGTTGACGTCGTTCCACTCCTGGGGGTCAACACACAACCAACCGTCTCGTGACGTCACAGTCACCGCGAGCACCGCCCCGACCCACTATACCCACGTGTTACTCTCGCTAGCTGGATCACATTTTTACGCCTAGTTTAAGCTACTAAACATCCCAGGGACTGTGACCTACTGAATTTAGTGGAGTCCAAACCACTCTTATCCTGAATAACAATGCTCTACTTGAAGTAATTAACCGGGTTTCGATCAAATTCCTTTAAGGGAATCTCTCAGATAGTTGATCAAAATTTAAGACCTATATCTTAGAGTTCTTGACCACGACCTAATTATATATAACAATGGATCCCCACGTAATATGTTTCCATCCCTCAAAATACAAACAGTATTAGTCAATATAAAATACACATTTTCTTAACACCGCATCTTTCTATCGGTTCGGGTTATAGGCCTATATGCTTATTAAGCCAAAGTATTAAGGATAAGAAAGGTTGGATTTATAGGGAGTGTATCCGAATTTGCGGGGATGGATAGTTAACAATCATTAAGGGGAAACATGCCTCATTACACCCAACCGGCATTTGAACCCTGATCTCCCCGTCATCAGCAGTCTAATTTATTACTAGAGTGACGTCTTATACCATGCGGCCACCGAAGTGGGGGGCAGCCTCATTTTACTAATACTTGGGTCAAGCATTTTATTCAATGTCGGCCTACTTGTATAAAACAAATTAAAATCTTGACACTTTACTGAATAGCCCCAATTTACTTAAAGTAAGTCACGTGAAATTTAAAGGACAAATTAGTATATGTATTTTTCATCTCACATTTACATCTCGCTTTAACTATTATGTAAAAGTATACTTGTTTGTTTTATTTATGAAAATTAGCGTCAATTTGATACAAATCCAAATCATACTATAAAAACTTTTTAGCCAAAATTCTTCATCGTACTGTATTTTGTTTTCTATCAATTAATTAAACACGTTTTAAAAAGAATAAACATATAACTTTGACATTTAAATTAGTAACAGATATTTTTGATAATGGTTAACACATAAAACAAAATAATCGTGTATAAATTTGAAATATTTATTTTTATATAAATCAATTAATTTTGCAAATAGAGCTGATAAATAAAATGATTGATCCTCTAAAATATCAAATTATCACCAAATTATTACAAATATTTATATTTATATACTTTTAAATATTTAAAATAAATTTTAGTTGAGTCAAACATAATTCTATAAACAATTTACTATTTGCAATAATATTAATTTACGGCACTGTTAGGGAAGCAAAGGGACCACATTTGTGTTGTCAATTAAATAATAATTATGTGATATATTGAAATTAATACTGGTTTGGGATTATGTGCCATGTACAAACATAATTAATATATATATAATTGAAATTACACCTTTACATGGGTATTGAATTGCTTAGCTCTAACTTATCAACTCCGTTTACTTCATTTTATATTTTTTTTTATTATTTAACTTTTACTAAAATTATGTAATAATAACATAAATTTGTGTTTTAAAATAGATTGGAAATTTGTTTTGTAACAAACTAGCTCTATTAATAACAAGTTAATAACTTGCGCTGACTAGATTCGCACCTAAGTAATACAGTTATGGTTAGGGGAATAAATATGTACTGATATTTTTAAAGCTTTTTGAAATATAATAATTTTGTGTCCCAAGTACTTGTGTTATGATTGACTCTGCTTTAAAACTTAAAAAAATATGGATTTAAATAATATAAAACGATAATGTTATCTAAAGTGATTTTTCTAATATCGAGTAACGAAATGTATACATAGTTAAATTATTATATCAAAGATCAATCATAAAATTAAATCATTATCACACAGTACTATTAGAAATTCACAACTAATTAATGATAAAACTTACCACTTCCTAAATAAATATGTTTTTTAACGCCAGCTCATTACATTTTTTTGGTTTGATTTGTTAAGAATATTTGTTAACAACGAATTGTTACTCTCTAGTCAAAAGTTTGAAATCGAATTTATATTAATTTAATTTAAACAATTGTTTATTAACATTAAAATTAATTTTTGGTTTTGTAACCATCACAAAATTGAAAATTGCCATTGGAGAAATATATTTTAGTAAAAATTTGTAGCACCAGAAATGACTACATAAATACAATACTACTATGAATATTAATACTGCTCGACCTATAGTTATGATATTACTATCAATTCAAGTTTTTCTAAATATAGCTATACATTCGAGACAACTAGATTAAAAATGACCAGTTATTTGAACATTTAGCTTGGATTGAACTTCCGTGATACGTCGATTGCATAGCAAAATAAACTATTAGAGTTGTTTGGTTTCAAAACCAAATACATCATACAAACGTACTTTTATAAGCAATACAAAAATGATCATTAATTTATTGTTTCATTTAGGCAATAAAATTTTTATCATTTATAATCATGCTTACCTTATGCCTACATACACATATCCATAAATTATATTTTTACCTAATAACTAGGATTTTATTTTGGATGTATCTGGTTTTGAAACAACATTGTTTGATGTATTTGGTTTCAAAGTAACAGTATTTGATTCCTGAATAGTAATCAGTTTTTATCGTAAAATAATTACAAAATCTATTGATAAAAAGCCAAGTTATTGGGTAGAATAACAAAATATAGACCTAAATAATTAATTAAATAAATGAGTTAATATGGAACACATATTTTTTTATTATTATTATTTAGCACCGCATCTTACTACCCGTTCGGGTTATACGTTTAAGTACTAATTACACTAATGGATTAAGAATTGGAAAGGTTGAATTAAAGGAAGTGAAGTCGCATTTGCGTGGAGGAAGAGTGGAAAACCATTGGGAAAAACCACCCCCAGTTCACCCGACCGAGATTCGAACCTCGATCTCCCCGTCCTCAGCAGTCGGGCTCAACACGACAAGCGCGTTAGCCAACTACGCCACAGAGGCGGGTAACACACATTTAAATTACTACAAAATCGGTTGATACAAAGCAATTATTGACTAAAATAAATAAATGTAATTAGTTAGTTAACCTACACTAAAATAAATGAGTCAACAATGAACACATCAGTGGGTCTTATAAAGTCTTGAAAAATCAAATTACTGGCCTCAAATGCTTATTCACAGCTAGCATATCCACTTTGAATGCCACCAAACTCCTCAATATCATTTGATTTATACTCAACAATGTTTTTATAGTATTATGATAACTTTACAGACTTCCAATCGTTGCCTAAATGCTTAGCGAGCAAGTTTGAAACTTGTAGATCTTTCAATGCATATAGTCTGACTCCACGTGGTATTAGTGCTGGTGGTTTCATATATTTAAATTTAAAATTATTCTTATAAAAGGTCTTGTATTTTCCAAATTTCAAATCAGAGCTTTAATTCACATACCCCTTAGTCCTCGCGTCATGTTTTTTTAAACTTATTTTGATGTAAAATCTTCTGGAAGGGTTAAATTGGACATGCCATTGGACTGGAGGACGAACTGAATGCATAAACACACTTTTCCACTCATAGTTTTTACCAGCTAGTGGTATAACGATTCAGAATTGCAAAAACAAATTAGTAGAGTCCTCTGAATCTTATTCTGTTATTTTACTTTTCTTTCTTTCTTTATTCTTCCGAATACCCGATCGAACAGGGGAAACGAGTGGCTAAAAATCGTAAAAAGTACTCAGTTATTTTTACTGTCTAAGGTGTTTTATTTAAAAACCTTATAACTAACACACACATCATGAAATCATTGTTATTTGATCCCTCGCGTCTATCCACAACAATGTGATAAACTATAAATAAATAAGAGCACAACAAATTTCGTTACTGTTTAGGATGATGTTCGCCAACTTCTGAACAGCTGTTGCTGTCGAACAAAAGTTACTCGCAGTAGAACACAGCCCATGCGCTATCAGCGATATACGAGTATCTAGTTTATGTAGTTTATGTCATGCACTGAGCTTATCTCATGGTTTTAGTAACTAATTAATAATAATTTACATTAAATAAATAGTACAATATGAGATCACTCCAACTTTGAAAGTGTTAAAACAGAGTCACTAGAGACAAGTAAACTCTTTTAATTTTATTTTAAAGCGAATTATATTATAAAAGAGATTGCGATATATTAGTAGAATTTTAAAAGTGGATTCTCGTTAATAACTAACAATATTGTTTCCAAATTGATTTTAGTATTATTTGTATTCATTTATTCCTTTGAGCGTGTCCAAAAGGTGTATTGTTTGGAATTTTAAGAAAATATTTTTCAATTAAATTAAAGGGATTCAAAATTAATATTAATAAGGAAACTTCAAAACTAGTTTTTTTTATCAGAACTAATATTTATATAATACATTGTGATTGCCTCTATTGTCTAGTTGTCAGAGTTCCTCGCTAGAGATTCAGAGGTTCTTGGTTTAATTCTCGGCTCTTCCGGATGTTCCTGTGAAACACTGGGTCTAGAATGGGGTCAACTTAGACCCGTGAGGACAAATGAGGAACTATTGAAATTAACGGTCTGAGGATTCGTTGTGCTGACCACATGGCACACTCTATCCACAGATGTTGACACTGTCTTCGTCACCATGTAGTGGTCGTTCGGTCGGTATAGTTCGCTAGCGTGTTGAAGCAATGGAGTATTTTTTTATAATACGTGTGCATTCGTGTATAGTTTTACAAGTTTAGTTTAAAAATATTTTAAAATTATTTGATTATTTGTCATGGATTTTTTAATGTAACCTATATGTCAACACTGCTTTAGAATAATAACGTAGGTACCTCACACCTGCAAAGATGCATGCTTTAATTAATAAATGGACGTATATTTTAAAGTAAAAGTATTATTATTAAATGTTCTTAATACGGCAGTGTTGTTATACTATGTCGTCTTGAAATTAATTTAAAAGGAACTAGAAATATCTTGGAACTATTCTTCTATCACTTTCACGGGAAGACTACATTTTCGGCCCTAATAGGCCGCTCGAACTAAAATCTCTCATAGGTGGGTTTGTTATAGCTTAAATCTAAACGCCTCAACGATATAGGCCACAAATAAGGTATAGAAAATTGTTAGTAAACCAATAATCGCTCATATTCTTGAAATGAAAATTTAAAAATAACTGATCATGTTTTTGTAGTCATTACTCTAGTCTACAAATATTTAAAATATATTTTTTTGATGGCCGTTTTTGACTAAGAACATCCTTATGTTACAAAATACCGACACTTGAAAACAACCATGCAACTATTAATACAACTCTACTTGTATATACGTATCATTCAAGTAAGAACTAAGGAGCACATACTCAAGCATTGAAAATAAACAAAACGCCTACGTGTCATTATAGTTTTAGGTTTAGTGAGTTTAGTTTTATTTATTAGTTGATAGTGTGGTAATTTTATGTTAAATGCAAATATTAAAGCTGTTATTTAAAATATAATTTTTATTTATTAGGTATAAAAAAATTATACGTATGATGAACGATTTAGATTTAGATTGGGGAGTGTCAAACAAAAATAATAAAAGAGGCATTAGAAACGCCTACATTTCGAAGTCTGGAGCATTAAACTTTTACCCGAAATAAAGTACACTTGAAAATAGCTATTTTCAGAGTTTCAATTTTTATTTAAATATTTTATAATACAAAATAATATGAATAAATTCTAAGGTATTTATCTTTAAGATGTGGTTGATATATGAACAAGCTTTCATATTAAATGTGCACATTTGTATGTTTTTTCTTGATTTCGAAAAAATAATAAAATCAAACTTTATTTTTGCTACAAGTTTCAATTATTTCGCAATAAATGTTGTCCTCTTAACAAAAAAATAAGGAAATAACTTATGTTTTTAAATTGACTAAAACTCTATTTTGTCATCGCAAGAGAGTTATTGTGATTCAAAATAATAATTAATCAACACGTGCTTATGCCTTCACTAATATTAATACAAATCATTTAATCAGTCTAACCATTATCTCGAAGTAAATATTATGTGTATGCTGAAACAGTCGATTTCATTCAAACTGTATTGAACCTATCATCGTGAAGTGTCTTAAGCAATTACAATGATGGCATCAAACACGTTAAAATACATTACTAAATTACTAATATGGAAGCGTAAGTTATTTAATTGAATTACCCATTAATTTATTGCTTTGGTTTGCTTCAATTTAGTTGTTAACTTATATAATATAAATCAACTAAATAAAATAAAGATATAACCATAAAATAATAAACAAAATCGTGGTACATGATTCATTGTTGCATTTTTGACTTGTTACGTCAGTGGCTAGCTAAACATTTGTTTGATTGGATTTTCTAAAAATCGTTTTTAAGTTCGTGGATTTACGACTGAAATAACACGAATCCCCCCCCAAAAAAACTGGTTTAGCAAAATCCCAATCTCTTAATAAAATAAACCCATTTGATTTTTGGAGCTCCAAGATTTTTTTTCAATCATGGATTGTTGCCAACATTTTAGGTTGTTTTTTTGTTACTATTCGTACGCTTTCGTGCCGATACTAGCTATCAGCGAATTATGTTTTAGTACCTATGGAATCCAGATTAATAATAAGAATTTGAAGAAAATGCACAAGTTTTCTCTTGTGGAGATAATGATTAACAACTCGTACATTTCGGAGAAAAACAAATAAAGTAAAGCCGGATAGGGATCAAAATCTAGTCTCTGGAGTAAGAGTCAAGCACGCCATCCATCACACAGACAACTTAGTTCAACATCGATTACATAATCACATGGAATATTTATATTCGATAGTCATTTTAGCCTTTAAAAAAATGGGCTGTGTCTGTGTTCTATCTAGATTATGTGCTATTGTGCTATTAGCGTATGGGACTACACGTCTTGTAGTGAGCTCTTAGTTTCTAATTTTTTTAAACTAGTTTCGCACCACTTGAATTCAATTTTACTACACCAATATAATCAGAGAATGATAATCACCAAATCAGCACACGAGACTTTTCTATGAACGAGAGCGAAAGGTTTAACTAATTTTGCTATTAAATGTATTTCCATATACTTTTCAGTGTTCTCTTACATGCCATAATCAGCATGGGACCGTCGGATTTACTTCCCCTCCAAAGGAAGTTGTGCTACGGATTCTTATCGCTCAATAAAAATCCGTCGACCCCAGCTGGGTTTGAACAAACCTCTGGGCCCCAAGGCGAGTATTTTATCACAAGACCACTGAGGTAGACATTTTTTCAGCATTCTTTTATAATTTTTTTTAAATAATACTGACCTTAACTCACTTTCTCTAACACTTCACTTAAATAATTTAGAATTTCAAAATATAACCAAAGAATGAGGCAAACATAATTATACAAAAAGATTTTTTATAACTAATATGTGTTATATGTTCTACGTTAGGACCAATAAGGTTTTTAGTTTTGTCAACACGCCAGACTCTTGTCCCGGAGGCTGGGATTCGATACCAATTGACCAATTTGGACCAATGTCATGTTAAAATTTATTTTTGCATTAGGTTACATTAGGTTAAATATCTAATATCACTAGTATCCAATAGTAGCATTGGAGTGTAGGAAAAAATATAAATTATACATCCACTTTGAATGCTCTTGTGGTATTTATAATTATTTTTTAGTATAATTATTTAATCCCTTTCTTGGCTATCATTGACTTAGATATTTTATAGCTTATGAAATACGATGAAGGTAGTCAGTTAACTGTAAGTAAACACAACCTAATTAAGTAGCGTTGGAGTGGGAAATCACATCGAGTGAAAATTTACTTTGGTTCCCGCTGTCTGGATTTCCTCCTCTACCTATTAGGTCCGAATCTGATACGCTATCGTGTGGTTGTAAGTACAATTTTGCCTCAGCAGCTTCATGATGTGTGTGCTGTGCATTCTCAACAGTGAGCGCACACTAAACTAGAAAATCTATATTACTCAACATAAGAGTGGAAGAATTCAAAAAGAAGCTACAAAATTCAGTGAGAATGGTGTAGAGGAAGTGGAAAATAATAACTCTCATCTTTCATTTAAAAGAAAACTACACATATTGAGAAGATATGTCTCCAGACCCATGCATGATTGTCTAAAACGTTTCAAAGTTTTATCAAATTAAAATAAATTAAAGAGAAACCAGAATGTGCCAGAAAAAGTTAAAGAGAAAAATAATATTAAAAGGGGTTCATTTAGGCGTTGAGAATAAATCAAGCTGTTAGTTATTTTATTAAAGAAACAATATTTACAACTTATTTTATCCTCGCTGCTCATATTTGTTTTGTTTTTTAAATACAATAGGTTAGTTCAAGTCTGATGACTTACCAGTTTTAACCATATGTTTGTTATTAGAAGCTGATTCTTCTCATCCTATTTTCACATGCAATGAGAAGAAAATGTGCTCTGTTAGTTTGAATTATCAGTTCAAGGCAAACACCAACAACAGGCAAGAGAGAATTTGGCAGAAGATAAATAGTCGTACCTTACTGTTCTTTAATTAGCATAGAGAAGGTAGATTTTTTAATGATGATTTTGGATGACGTGATATCACTATAACAATCACGGTTTTATGAAAAATCACAAAACTACGTTCGATATTTTGAAAGTCTTTCATATCAAACTAAACTAAAACATAACTTACATTTCTTTAATACTAAGACATAGATTTACACAAGCTGGAAAGCACCTAAAAATTGAGTTTTTGGCACAATCCAGGATGTTTATGAAGCTGAAAGAGTTTAATGACGTTCTTTTTTGAACAACCCTACATGTTATAACAATTTATTTTTATGAAATGTACCCGTAAAGATTTGAAACATGTAACATTTCTTAGTGAACTATCTCAGTACTTACGTGTTATTTTCATTTCAGTCAAAAATTAATGATATAAAAAATTAAATCGTGTGCTTAAAATAAAGTCAGTCAGCAAGGTATGACAACAATCCTTCATCCAAACATCTCTCAACATTGAAGCAGGAAAGAGAAGGGAAAGTTCTAGAAGACTTTTGGCCATAGTTTCAATTGGAATCTCCTTCATGATGAATTCTAGAACTTAGGTCATTGACCACGCCTTCAAGAGAAATATAATTCATTACATATTTACATGGCACTTTAAAAACTATTGTATTGATTAAAAAAAATTATTTTCTTTTACTTGCAAAATCGAGTTATCTTAATAAATATCATACATAAATATGATTTTGGATTTATATATTAATAAAGTAGCTATTATTCCCGATATTAAGCAATACTAAACATAAAATTAAATTTAGGACAAATAATGGAACTAGGCCCTATGATAAGAATACATTCTTAAATATAGAAATAAAAATGTGATGTCTATTTAAAATAAACTGGTATAAAGAATTATTTTGTAGTTCACAAGTGATTTGAAGGCGTGCTCTATTTAAAGTATTGACGACTAAATAGGCAAGCCATCAACAAACTGGTCTACATAATAACGGGCTGCGAATTTTACAATTTAGGATTTATACCACGTCTTAATTTTTAAAAAGGGAACATTTAAGGATTGATTTTTGGTTGTAAACCAGCTTGCAACACAATAAATACCCCCTAACACAACCACACACTTACCAAATTTAACCAAGCGTTTGTGGTAAGAATTTGGTTCTTTTCGTCCTGCAGAGGAAAATGCATGTTATTGTTAAATATGGCTTTTGCTAATACGAAAAATCTTCAAAGTAAATTTCATACAGAAATAATTAACAGGTATTAAGGACCCAGTTCTTATATAAAATAATCAGCTGAAAATAGTTGAAAACATTAAACAAAGTTTGTGTTTTCTTGCAAATATGTTTTCGTTTGTGATTTCAGTATGAAGTTAAAGTTATTTGGTCATGCTTATACTAAATAAACGATGACGTACCGATTTAATTAGACTATTATTTAGGTTTTATTTCAAACAAAAAATGTCAATATATAATTTTAATTTTTTAACGCTATTTTTACCACTGATAATCTACAGTTTTAAAATTAAATCTAAAATATAATGAAGGTTAACGATAAATCTATAGGACACTTAAAAGTGAATATTTTATCATCCCATAGGGTCATAGGTAGTTATTTATTGACATAATATAATAGTATATTATTAAATCTAGTATTTATTCTACTTACTCATATAATCAGATATTATTAATACAATAACGATTTTTTTTATTTAAACAAAATAAATGTTTATATAAAAAGTAAACTGGGTCCCTGAAAGCATATTAGTTACATCTCTAGTTTTATAAAATTTACAAATAAAAAGTTGACTCAGTTAAAACCATAAATATAAAATCATAAAATGTTATTAAAAACGTAAAACATACCTTATATATTCGCTATGTTGTAATACAACTTTTATTACTCACCTCACGACTAAATAATATATATAATACTGGAAAACTCTTTATCTTTATCAATAATAATTTATACATAGTTTATCAAATATAAATATATATTTTCAATAATAAAACTAGAACCACTTGAGGAACTATAATAGGTTACTCTAGTTAACATTTAAATTCTTACAGTCTTTACCAACTAAATATTTGTGTACATTCAAAGAATTTATAGTATCAATTAAAAAGTCAACAGTTTCAGATCACACACCTTCATGTATGAATAAACAAAAGTAGCGTTGGTGACTTTTCTAGCTATGTTCTAAGTTTCTTCCTATGAAATTTGGGCTGTACCTCTTCCTTGCCAACAAGATATAACTATTTATGTTCGTTTAATGGCTTTGCAGTAACTTTCTTTAAGCATGTGTGCTTACCATCAACTGGATTAACCCATCACACACACACAATGTTTTGTTTTTCACAGCATCTAGATACCTGCCTGGGCTATCAGCATTTAACTACACTAATCGACTAGGGAAGGTAGAAATTATAGGAAATGTAATCACATTTGTTTGGAGGGAAAGTTATGTTTGTGGAAAATGTAGACATGGGAACCTTAAAATAAGCTTGCCACAAATGACTTTTGAGATGTTAACAGCTCTTACCCTCCCTTGTAATCTGGCTATAGAGAATACAGGGTCTATTTTAACCGGGGTAAAATATTTAGCGGCATATCCCCCTTGACCAAACATTAAGATAGGTTCATATAAATATGGGCCTAGACACATTTAGTATTATAATTGTTAAAGGTATTCTTTAAAGATATACTGGTTTTGGGGGATGGCTTGCTCAATCACCAGATTTGAACCAGATGGATTTTTATTTCTGGGGACATTTAAAGTATTTTGTTTACGCAACTCCTATGCCTGATATTGACGTTTTATGAGAGTATATCTTAAATGGATGTGAGGAAATACATAATAATCTAAATGTATTCATAAGAGTATGACAACACATGGAACGCTGGCTCAAAGGATGAATCATAGCAGAGGACACAAGTTTGAACAATTTTTGTAATAATATGTCCTGGTTTTGTATTCGTTTGTTTTTATTTGTTTCTGTTAAACTTTGTCTTGTTTAGTTGCATTACTTCTTATGTTGGGTTGCTTATTAATTTAAATATAACATTTTCCCCTAGCTCAGAAGATCAACGTTTCTAGACCCATGTTTACATGAACTTTGCTTAGTGTTTGCTCGATGGGAATATGACCCTAAAATATTTGACATCAATTAAAATACACCCCGTATAAACGCGTATCCTCAATTGTGAGCAAAATAAATAAATTTGTAGTTTATTTTATTTCTATACCACGTCTTAGCACCGTCCAGATATTACGAATATATTAATTACGCTGTTGGGATAAAGATGAGCAAGTTGTAATTTTGTAGGAAATGTACCCATTTTTGAGTAGAATGAGATTGAGAAAATATTTAAAAAAATCACCCTCAGTACAGCTGACCGGGATTTGAACTCTGATCTCCCGTTACTCCCAATATAACACAAGAGTGACGCGTCATACTATTCAGCAATCGAGGTTTGAAAATACCTATACTCCTCTACAGATGTACTACAGATGCTTTTGAAATTTCTACCTCTTCTACAAGTGGTATTTAGAGTATATAGGACATACAACATTTTGCTATCGCTTGTGAGTGGGTTGAAACTTGTAGAGTTCTCATTTCCTTGTAATAAGGCTGTATATACTTTTAAACACTTGTTATCGCTTGTGAGTGGGGTATCTATTTGTAGACGCTTTTACTTACTTGTAGAGAGCTATTGTGACATGTCATTCCATTTCTTTCCTTTTATGCAGACTTGCAGGATACTTTTCAAAATTTTCCCTCAATTATTATTAGACTATATAGGATAGTAAACGTTGCTACTTTCTTACAAAAATACTATACAGTCTAAATAACACTTTCCCTCCCTTACAAGGACCTGAATTGGCTAGCAAAAGTGTTTTTTAATCACTGGCAAATGGAGTGGGGAAGCTATAAATGCTATCTAGCACTGTTCCTTCCTTGCAAGAGTCTATAGAGGCCATTCAACCCTTTTGCGGCCTTGCAAGGTCTATAGAGGTTAGACAAAACTTTTTATCCCTTGTAGGAGGCTATAAAGTCTAGTCGACGATTTAATCCTTTGCAAATAGACTATTTAAAATGATCAACGCTTTTAGTTTGTTGAAAGTAGTCGATAAAGACTATTCAATGCTGCCCTTCCTTATAAGTGGCTGGGTTTAAAGACTGATCAACTGCTACTCTCTTGCAAACAGCTTTTACATTCATGTATACTGGTCAACTCCTTTTCTTCTGTGTGAGCTTCTAGAGGCACAAGGAAACTCACTATGAACAGCCGGCAACGGCCACACTGCTTTTCATTGATTACAATAGCATGTAGCGCACTACGAACGACCATCACGGTACAGCACACGAATGGAACAACCTGAATGTTTCCCCGAGACTTAATTCAGTTTGCCTCGAACAGCCAAACCGTCTGCGACCACGAGGAGATGAACTTGTTTGCGTATACTAAACAATTTTGTGATTGTGCGTAATGAGTACAGACTAACTTCTTATAGGAGTTGTGAGGGGGTATCCATTCCTCTTTGATGACTTTTGAGCCCAATTACCACCAAGTGGCTAGAGTGACTACACGATGGTTTTTTTGTAATTGTGGACGTGCTATAGAGACTGGCCGCCCCCTTTTATTCGTTGTATTCGCTATAGACACAAATAAATGCTTCTTTTGCCTTGTAAGTAAGCTCTGCACATTAAAACGGGTTGAATTTAAACTACATTATGTATATAGTAAAGGATTTTACCAATTAAAATTAAACTGTATTTTATGAAAGTTTTAATTATTTAAATGTGTATTAACTATAATATAGGTAAATGTGTACCGTATGTATAAAAAGGAAGAGTTGCTCCAATGCACTTGTCTGTAATTAATTTAATTAACTTACTAATTAATATAATTCTTTCCATAATAACTACTTTTTTATATTTATTTTCTCTCGACCCCGCGGAGAGAGAAGTATTGTGAACATAAAAAAACTTGAAACCGAGATTTTGATAAATGTTGACGTTATAAAAACCCCTGAAAGTGAAAAAGTAGTTTTAGCGATGCCACGCGCCTGCATCTCGGCTTGGAAACCAAATAATTTTGCCGATCGGGCTGAAACTTTGTATACAGGGTTTTATTAAGGTTCCCGTAAGGATTTTTGGGAATAAGATATTCTAATAAAATATATAAAAAATAGAAAAAGACGGTAACTCTTAAATAAACCTATGTTGAATATAATATAATATATAGTAAATTGTTTTGTGTGTAGTTTGAACTATACTTGAAGGGGCCACTTCTAGGCATTACACTTAGGAGAGTAAAAAAAAACTTTTTTTATATATCTCTGGCGGTGGCACGATTATTTTTAAAACTCGAAACCACTAGGTGTTCTTGGGAACGCTCTCTGGAAGCCCCTGGAAGATGATATATTCATTTTTTAATGATGACATTATCTACAACAATGGTGCCATCGAAATCCCTACCAGAGTTAGAAAAAATACATAGAATATAACATCAAACAATCTAAATAAAATTAATCACTGCATGTAAAACTACTATAAAAACATACTTATTGTAACTTTCTGTAGATTATTATTATTTCAATGTTTCCACATCCAAATCCTACATATGGACGTCGAGGTGGACACATTACTAAGATTACAACTGAGAAAATAATTTCAATTTCCTTTATTATAGTTCTGGCCAACAACAATAATAATAATAAGTTAAGTCTTAGATATTGTTATTTAAATAATTCAGAAAATATGATTTCAAATTTAAGATTTTATAAATGTGAATAATAATGATAAATTCCATATACAACTGAAAGGCTCTGGGAACGTTATTTATAATCTTGGAATATCAATTAAAACACAAATTCATAATTTTTAAAATATTTCATTTACTCAATAATTATTGAATTTAAAAGAGTCAAATGGCCAAACTATCATAAACACCCTATTAAAAATAACAATACAAGTGTAGTTTGATACAAGGATGAAAAATATAAAACTTATTTAAAACAAGTTAAAATAATGTTAACATCTCTAGTCAAAAGTTTTGAATATATTGATATATATAAATTAAGGGTTGATTTAAGTTTAATGAAAAACTCTGTCTCATCTGAAATCAGCGCCTATTTACTCCTTTTGGTAGTCCTGATCGATTTTACAGTTTCCATTGAATATGGTACGGTAGTGAAGTACCGAAACATGTTGGATAATACTCTTCCAGAACTCTCCATCTGATCTGGACTACCAAAAGGAGTAAATGGGCGCTGATTTTAGCTAACTTAACTCAATTTTTTATTAAACTTAAATTAACTTTTAATTGATATATATTATATTCAAAACTAGTGACGGGATATGTTAACCTTATTTTAACTTGTTTTAAATAAGTTTGATATCTTTCATCTTTGTATTCAACTACACTTTATTGTAATTTTTAATATGATGTTCATGATAGTTTGACAATTTGACTCTTTTAAATCACTAATTATTTAGTAAATGAAATATTTTAAATAATATGAAATGTTGTTATTATTGATATTCCAAGATTATAAATAACTTGTCCAGAGGGTTTCAGTTGTATATAATTTTTCATTAGTATTCACATTTATAAAGTCTTAAATTTGGAATAATATTTTCTGAATGCTTTAAATAACAATATATATAGTTATTAACTTATATTTATTTCCTCCTTATTAAAGATTTATTTAGAATGTTTAATCAAATGTTGAATAATAATAAATAATAATAATAATAAAATTAAACACATATCTCTTTGATCTATATGTAATAGATACAATACAAGATGATTAAATTCAAAGTTACAATTTATCTTTTTTTAGACCATGTAGGTCAACATATAAATATTGTTTGACCAATGTAAAATAATTTACAAAGTCTATTAGGTGAGCTAAGATCTTTAGGTCAAATATGGATTGTTTGGAGAATATTAAATTATGGAATCAACTTAGATGTTCTTTCTAAAGGTTTAAATAGTTTCTGGTGTTGAATTATGGATATAAATTTATATAACAATATAAATTTGTCAGATATCACCAGGAAAAATAATATTGTTTATGATTATTCCTTCTAAGATATTGGTTGAAGATTAGTTCATTATTTAAAGTATAAATATTGAATTTCACTCAATAAAAACACATGGGTTGAGTGAGTACTAGGCTCTAGTTCACTTGATATATATTTTAAATACTAATATTTAATATTTTTGGAGAGGACGAACACACATTTTGATTTGAAATTTGCAGACGCCAAGAAGAAGACCCTAGCTTTATTCAAACAATGTTCCAATATCTTCTTCTAGAACAAAATTTAAAAATGTTATTTCTTCTAGGTCCAAAGAGAATATGAATATATGATTTTAAAAAAAGGTAAAAGGGCTGGCCATAAACTAGGAATAAATATTGCCTAAAATTTAATTTAATATACAAGTTGAAAAGATATGAATATGAAAAATGTTAAAAATAGAGTCGAAATCCTCAATTCTATTTGTCTAAATCGAAACTCACGCTAGTTTAGGAGTAAATAAATCTTCTTTTACAAAGAGCCTCTCCGCAGGATTCCTCTGGGATCAGCTCTGCCCAAATGAATATCTTCTATATGGGATTATTGTTGTCCAAATAAATGTCTCACTTCTTTTATTTTATTTCCAAACGAGAATCGCTCCTTACTTGTTATTAACTGATTATTTCTTGAGTAGCTATGGCCGACAATATTTTAGTAAACATCTAAATGTTTTCCCGTATTTCAAAATACGTTATTATTATTATCATCATTATTTTAAACAGTTCTGGTCCGTATATTTTGAATGAATATAAAGTTTATCTGGACCTGCATGACAACATAGCGTGTTATATCGCAGACGAACTTCAAAGCACACTTTAATTCATGAAAAATATAAAAATAAAATATTGTAAAATACTTCTACAAACTAGATAAACAAATGGAAAAGTATAGTAGGGTGCCCAACAACAACAAACTATCTAAACTTAAAATTAAGGGTAGTTTACTTATGTGCCAAAAGAGAGAGAGAAAAAATAGATTTTATTGAAATCGGTTCTAAAGATTTTGATTAAATTTAGTATTCAAGCAATATTTAAGATTACAAACAAAATGAGTGGCGCATATAATTTATTCCATGAAAATTACTTAAAAAGTAATTTACATCGGCAGATATCTCCGATCATATCTTGGCAAGCCTTTGAGATACGAGATAACTTATCATTTAAAAGTGGTAGTAAGACTAAAATAAGACACTTTAACTGAAATCTATTTTTTAATAAATACAATCGTTTCTCAGATATTGGCAAATATATCTTTCAATTGAGGCCTGAGAAATTGATTGTTATGCTCTTTGTTGAACAGAAACATTCCTTTTTTCTCAATATGATTGTGTATGTATATTATATAATTTATGCTTTTTGGTGGAATGTTTCTATAACAATATATATGATTTTGTTTCACACATCTTATGAGTTTTAAGTAGATATATTTATTTGTAGTTAAAGAAGCGATAGTCTGTGTAGTTCACCTTATTATTTATTTTAATCCTGAAATTAATGTTCTATTTGACGATACATTAATTGTATTTAATATTATTGTTTTGTTTGAAAATAAATTAAGAAATGGTAGACGGCTTTATAATATATCAAACATAGATTGTGCGTTAGTTAATTGATAAGTGTTGGAATAGAGGGATGATGTAGATATATTTCTTATGAGCATTTTTCTCAACAATTGTTAATCTAAATTATACCTACTTACTTACTCTATGGTAGGCGTGACAAAATCGTTCGATAATTGGGGCCACATTTAATATTGACAATACTAATGGGTATGCATTACAAAAATTATGTATTGTTGTCTTAACTAAAATAATTCCAACTTAGTATCTTATTAATACAAAAATAAAAGAGTAGGCCCTCTATATAAAACCATAATACTGACCCTTTTTACACAAAAAATTTGAAACTTTTTATTTGCAACAATAATAATAACAATAATGTTAGGCTTTAATTCTTGTGCCAAAATAATTTTCATAATACATTTTGATAAGTGTGTTTCAGTAAACCAAGATCTCTCGGGTGCTTGGTTCTATTTCTTGTGAAAAAATGACTGTTAACTTATGTGTGTGCTGTCAAAAATTGCACATATATCGTGCGTAAATTTAACAAGTTTTTAAAATAGATCAATATATGAGAACGATCTCAGATTCTATATTGTAACCTCACATTCCAGAATTATCCAAATCATGTCCGATCCCCAAATATTACAGTCGTAGAGTTGTATTTTCTTGACGTTTACAACATGAAGAAAAGATTCGCATTGCATGATGGGTTCTAATAAGTTCCGTGAGTCACGATTATGACATGTCTACTCTATGGCATTAGAAACTTTACAGTTCATTTCCTCACTTAAAAAAGTAAAAGTACGTTGTGTAATTATATCTTGAGCTTATTCTAACCAATCCACCTCATTACACCCTCTATCCTGCAGATCTTTTCTAATGTTATCCTCCCATCTGCGTCTAGATCTTTCCCCTGATCTCTTTTCATTATAAACCATTCAACAATCGTTTTCCAGACAATATTCGTTTGTTTAAATTACTTTAAAAGTTCCAAATATATTATGGTGTCTTTGACAGATTGTGTGCTTGTTAATAAATAGCATTTAAAGGAGGTCAATAAATACAACCATAAAGTAAATTAAAATTTGTATGTGTCGCATTTAAACACTGCTCTTCCAAAATTCCTTCCCAAATTTCCGAGCTTCTCTTTTAAACTCTTTGAATAGTTTTTTTTTACCAAACAGGTGCCAGTATAGTTAGTATTTGTTATTTTATTTTGTATTGTGGTAGGTCCTTTATTATATTTTTACTAAAATTACTTTGTATTTATTATTTATAACATTTTATTACTACACAGTGAAAAGAATATTTCCCTAATAAAACATAGCGATTTTGTCAAAATGTTTGTTTAGTTTAAATTTTCATACCTTTTAGAAATTCTTGATGAATTCAGCTGACTTTAATTTCAAAATTCTCAATTTTCTTACTTTTCCTGGAGCTTTCTTAACTATTAATTTCTTTAATAATTTTTTAAAATTGAACTGTGAAACTTAAGTATAATAAAAACATCCAAAAGACACCCTCTGCTAAATTTCAGCTCTTTTCTCGCTGTTACAGTTAAGTTAGTTAATGTAAACAATTAAGTAATGAGAGTTAATTGTCAGTAGACCAAAAAAAATGGAATATTCTATCGACACGCGTTGGTTCAATTCTGATCCAGCTATCTATTAGAAATACCAAGTGTCAACCCCATTCAAAGTTTCGGCTCTTCGCTAATTAGTCACATGGACTTCTAAATTAAGTTTAAGCCGATTCCCCACAAGTTTGGCAGTAAGATAGTTTTATAAGAGAAGCTTTCTTCTTACCTAACACGCAACGGCGAGGGTCGTGTTAGTATCACCATGCAAGAACGTGGAAGTCACCCTCGGCGCTCGTCACAGACCAATGGGTCTCACGAGGATCATACCAAGGACTAGTTAGACGTAATAAAGGTCACTGACAAGATAGTCTTCAACTACTACAACTCTTAGTTAACATCCAACGATCACATTCATTGTAGATTATTTGTAGACTTCTAGCACTTTTAGGGTGACCTGGTGGTCTAGGGGTAAGGTGTCAGACTTCTGTGCTGGCGGCCGGGGTTCAATCTTTGGTCCTGGCACAGATTTATCTGATTACCAAACCCTTCCTTTACCTCTGACAAGACATCTTGTGAATGTGAGGAATGCCAGGCCGCCACCGTGGTTCGGATTCCACGTTAAACTGTAGGTCCTCCATTTCATCTCACAATCACCCTACCATTACACATTAGCATTAAGTGCGTATAACCCGAACGGGTAGTAAGACGCGGTGCTAATAATAATAATCTAGCACTTTTAAATAAACCACTATCTCATATTTCTTTCAAGTCACACCTTTTCCTTCGCACAACCCCCATTATCCATTCTGACAAACAGCCTCAGGGAGGTGTGACGGAAAGGTAGCGACGTTGTACTACCAGGAACGACAGTATGGATTAAAAAGGTAACTACATTTTATATCAAAAGTAAGCATTTTAATGTCGGCAGTCCACAGTGGCACATAAACGTATAGTAAAATATCATTTGAAAATAGATTAAGTCAAAACAATTTATATTTGCATTGCACTCTGTTGCCTAGGGTGACGAGATCGGGTCTCAAAACGTGGTTGGGTTCACCGGAAGGGGTTTTATTTAGCACCATGGTTTTCTCATTATCTTCCCGTGCTAATGTTAGTACACTTCTTCTCAAACTACTTTCCCAATTCCTACTCCTTGGATTAGAAAGTTAACAACTATTGTGTTACTCGTACTACTAAAACTTAACTGACACACATACAAGCCCTTAACAATCACTATCTGCTGTAGTTCTGTCAGCCGCGTTCACTTGCTTCTATTTCTGGTTCGTCACGTTGTGAAGTTAGTCTGACTTTTGGATTAAGTGTGTGTGTTTGTGTGTATTAGTGTGTAATAAAGATAGATGGAGAGAAAGATAAAATAAGAATCAGCGACACACACACCAAGTGACATGGTTCCTTACCAACTACAATCGATACAAGTGTCTAATCCTCACAACTTTGAAGCAGCCGTCAGATAACCAAACTGAATTGAAAATGGCTTGTACCTAAAGAAACGGGTGTTCGAAGGAAAGTGCTGTCGGTGACAATGTCAGGGGGTGAGCCATTGCCTGTCATTTGTTTTACAGTTAAGTGCTTCATCGTGTCTCGCAACTCACTTGTCTTTAGTTTTAGGTAACCAAGTGACACATTTAATAATGAACTTACGTTTTCTAAAGGTTTTTTTACACAAACATGTTAACAAATACATTACTATACAAGTTAGTAGTATACCAATACATTATTATTATTATTATTACTAGCACTTTTTTATTTTTAAGAAAACTCGCATATTTGAGCACGCGAATAAAAGACAAACTTCGTTTTGTCCTGTTCTCTGACTCTGTGTACTCGGGGTTTTCCCCTTTAATAGTTTAACACTCTCCCACCACACATATACGGGCACATTCCCCTTAAGTTTCTACCGTGCTCATCCCTAATCCATTATCTTAAATACGAGTATAATACTGAAGGCTACTAAGGTGTAACTGTATGGATTGCGATTGAAGGGCAGTATTCTTGTAGTTTATGTAGCAATATTTTTTTGGCAAAATTAATCAAATATTCCTCCAGTAGAAACATTGAGTTTAATTTCCTTCACATGGCGATATCAACAGTTCTTGAATAGCTATCAAGGTGTCCTAGAATTTAATGACAACTTTTTCTCTTCATTTAAAAAGTTCCACATCAAATGCCGCTGTGCTCGTGATAGATATTCAGGAACTGTTGATCTGACCATGTGTGGAAAATTAAACTAAATGTTCCTACTGGAGAAATACTTTATTCACTATGGCTAAAAATTGTTTGCTATATAAAAAATTACAATATAACTGACCTTTTCTCCATACCACCTTAGACACGGTTCCCAATTTTTCCATAAACAAATAGCAATTTCAAACCACGAGCTAGCAACAAAACAGCCGAAACCACTCAGCCACTTTAGCGATTAAAAATTTAAAATACCAACAGTATATGTAATATACTTTTATAAAACGCCTGCTATTAAATCAAGATCTCTGTGATCTGATCGTGTCTTAGTACCCATCTGAAATGTCCACATATTTAAACCAATAAGGTATGGATGAGAAAGTTATAACTGAAATGAAATGTACCGCATTAGTGTGGAAGATAGGTGGAAAATAATTTAATTAATAATAACCTCAGTTCACACAACTATGGTTAGAATGCTGATCTACTAATCACTATTTAATCAATCTAGACGAGCATTATGTTTAATCCGTGGAACCAATGGCGTAGCTGTTATATAACAATACGCTATAAATATAGGCTATTTTAATTATAGCTTAATTACTTTAATGAACGATATTCACGCATTTTATTATATTATACCTTGTAAAATAAAGTTTATTTCACATTACTTAAATTTTTTCTATTTTTGACTGTTTTAACTAAAAAAATTATATTCGATGTCCACCATTCACAAACATTAGGCTTATTACAAAATAAATGATTTCGTATAAATGGCGCAGTAACTTATTCGTATTCAACAGGGAGTATTTATTTTGTAAATTTGGACCTCTTGAACAAATGATCTGGGCAAGCATGGTGTGTTTGTTCTCATGCTAATAACATTTGACTGGCGCAAACGTTTGTTTTGTGTTAACAACAAAGGAATTGTTCAGAGGAACGAATTCACTGCCAGCAATCAATGGACAAATATTCGAGACTATAATCAATGGGCTGGTTTGCACATGTGTGTGTGTGTTCGATTAAAATATGAAGCATGAAATACGTGACGTCACCGGGTCAGTATAAATAACTGTAATTTTTCGTGCTAGTCTATAATGCTAGTGTTCTGGCCATTAGTGACTTAACTCTACAAAGGAATCATAATGATAAGGCTAATTTCACCAGGGACCCCTAATTTTGAAACTTGCGAAAATACTCGCTTGCGAGATAACTCGCAACTTATGAACTCGCAAATCGCAGGCTGTACTGAAACAGAGCTAATTTTGAAAGGTTTCTAATGTCGTGCGAGTCGGTGTAGTGTTGTTTCGCTTGCGACTGAGTTTTCAATCCGACAACAATGTAAAACCATGTCGTGCCATAGGGTTGGGGCGATGGTATGCCACAACACGTCATTATACAAGATACGTAACTGAAAGTAAACATTATTATTGTATTGATTACATCATATACAACGGTTTGTTTAGTTTCATTGGGAAACCATCTTCCAATTGTATACATCTAAGCCTGTTGTCTCAAAATTTTCTCAAAGTTATTTGACTAAAATAAAAACCGCATCTTTGAAATAATCCAATTTAGCACATTTGGTAGCGCGCTTGACCCAAAATTCAGACTACCACGAGTTCAATCCCAAATAAAATATTTTAATTTTTGTCTGAATTTAAATCACGTTTTCGTAATTAGTATTAAGTAATATATTATTTTATTTTCACAACTATTTTTAAAACATAAATATACCCTAAAAAATTGTACTATGCGAATAATAATTAGCTTACTTAGCCTTATTTTAAAATGTGTACAATTTTATGTCATAAAACCCATTAATTTAATTTTTAAATAATCACCTACATACAAAATTAATGTAGGCCTAGCGTTTTTAATTTAATACCTTTTAAATTATTTTTAACGACTATTATGTTAGTCTACGTAGGCTCAAATACCTTGTGTATTTCTATAAAATATATTTAAAACATATTATATGCTTACTAATACGATCATTTAAAATTAAAGTTTAAAGTCTGATAAATTAAAAAAAAAATTATAAGGATTTGTACACGCGAATCTTAGATCATGAGACGGTCACGTTACCGACTCACCCAAATTGACGATTGAGGAAATTGAAAAAATTAGAATATATAGTTTCGTTTTCACCCAAACAAATATTTGTTTTGAAGGATTGCTTAAAGGCCCAGTTTCATAGTCAAATTTAGTACGCCTCAAGTGCGGCGCTACACTAAGTACATGACGACACCTACCTAAACCAGAATGGAATGGGCCGTTCTCTCATAGGAAACTGGCCCATTCCATTCTGGTTTAGGTAGGTGTCGTCATGTACTTAGTGTAGCGCCGCACTTGAGGCGTACTAAATTTGACTATGAAACTGGCCCAAAGTGTACAAAGCAATCATATTCTTTTCTTCTGTAAACCTATTTTGTACAGTGATAGGTTTATTTTTAACAAAATCACTCTCAGAAAGCTGCAACCGAAGAGGTGGATGGCATCCATTTTGTTATGTTATTGCCTATTCGATAGACAAGGCCTGTCTCGCACGGTGTGAGGCTGGCGAGTAGAATCCGCTCGCTATTCGATCGTGTGACGTCAGTTTTCGCAGCGCAGAAGTTTCAAAATTAATGGTTTGCGAGATTGTGTGCGAGATGAGAGAAATACTCTAGCGAATCGCTACTCGCACGTTTCAAAATTAGAGGCCCAGGAATCGATGTAACCTGTCTACTAATCCAAAATATCCATTGCATACCAAACTAGACAAAACGAATCCCTTAATATACTTTTACCAAATAAAATAGTAAAAATCTTGTGAATCTCAAAAAATAAAATCGGACACATTAAAAACAATATTATAAAATTAACATATTTACCATTTATTCTATTTTAAGCTATTTATATTTAAAGTATACACAATATTATTTCCGTGAGAATTTTTTAAATGTATAACGCATTACGGATTTAAAAAAGTAAGTATTATCAGTAGATTTTTGTTATTTACCCGTTTTATAATGTGTATACTATTTGTTAGTAGATTGTATTCATATGGGATTTTCATAAATAATGAAATCTTATACACATTTTCTATTAAAACAAATACCTAAACTTAGAATGAAATAAGTACATGTCTAAACACAAACATTACATGTGAAAAAATTTAAGGATTTAAATCAAACTTTAATAATTTATAGAAATTTAGGTTTAATTAATATTATTGTGAGTCATGTACATGTCTCTTATGAACAAATTGAATAGGCCTACTTTTAACAAAATTATTACTTATCTAGGCCTACCATTAAAACTTTTTTCTAAAATGAAACATTGGAAAATACTACTAAGGCATCGATGTCAAAGGTTCACATGTTTAGCTTTCAAAAAGTGTTATAAAATGTTTAACTACACCAAGTTTCTATTATTATTTTTAGCACCGCGTCTTACTACTCGTTTGAGTTATGCCAGTTATATATACTAAAGACGACTGCGGTTATACGCGTATGTTATAATTACGCAAATGGGTTAGTTATGTTTAAGGTTCAATTGAGAGGAAATGTACTTGAATATGCGTGGAAAGAGAGTGGAAAATATTTTTTTGGGAAAAACCCTCAGAACACTCGACAGGGATTTGAACCTTGGTCTTCCCGTCAACGTAAGTCTATTACGAAATCAAATCTTTTGACTATGCGACCATCGAGAGGGGATTCACTAAGTTGAAATGCCTCTAGTTAGGCAACGTTAAAAAAATTGAAAATAAAATCCAATACGCAAAAAGTGGTCGATAGAGGGATTCCAAATAAAACATAAATAAATTTAAACTGCATTGAATAAAACATTGAACACACATTATTTTTAATATATCTTTGTTTTAAATGTCATTTTTTCCCCTTTGCAGACCAAAGCTCTCTAGCAAGTATTATTTTTTAGCTAGCTGCCCTTTATTATTACTTATATTTAGAAAACAAACCATTGTATCTTATTTTATCAGATATGTATGATTATGTATTGTATAAGTTGAATTTAGAAATTAATATTCTAAATGGAAGCTGATAATGTTTGAAAAACCACACCAATTGCAACATATTTTGACCAAATTTTGTACACATACAATTTCAATATCATATTTAATCTTTTTTAAATGAGTACACTCAACACAAGTGCTTGTATCGACTTAATATAGGGGTAGTAATTGGAAAAGCAAACCCAATTAAATGCATC
This sequence comes from Timema cristinae, assembly GCA_039000515.1. Classification (NCBI taxonomy): domain Eukaryota; kingdom Metazoa; phylum Arthropoda; class Insecta; order Phasmatodea; family Timematidae; genus Timema; species Timema cristinae. The sequence continues at coordinate 134,840,259 of JBCFYV010011172.1, forward strand.
CACATTAGTAAGATGCGAGTATGGAAAAATTTCTATACAAATCCCACAAATAAAACCACCTACAATGCACTAAGTCAGGATTCTAACCTCTACCTTCCAGTTGGCAGCGTGTTAGTCACATTATACCATTTTCTCACCACTGAGGATATTTTTACTCTGACCCAAATAACCATCGTTTGATTCTAAGCCGGATACACTAAAGAATATTATTTTTTCATATAATTTCAATTCTATACCAAAACAAACTAGGTGTAGTTTACTAAAACTTATCCTTCTATTTCTATTAATTCAAATTAGATAATTTAAGTCACTAGCAATGGGGTGAGTTCAAAACCAAGTTATAAATAATGAACATAGTAATATAAAGAACACAACGGTTACTTTAACAGGTATTCAATTCACAGTAATAGCAGGAGTATTTTAACAAGCACATCTACCTTTGGTTGCAGCAACGAATCAATACTGAACTGTCATTATTTTAAAACAATTCTCTTGTCCTACGTATCCTCTATACTTGTTTAAGACATAACCATGCATGCGTGAATAAAACTTTATCTACAATGTCCACATAGGAAAGTTGGAATTATCGGTTTCTACTTTGTTACGCCACCGTGCTATTGGGTTTGCCCACAACTTTGCCTTCCATAATTAATGCCTCATCTGGTTTGTATTAAACGGTAAACTTTATTGTGCCAATATCAACGCTTCTAACATTTTGAGCAACCAAGCCTGGCATGGTTTGCTCATATCCAATTAAAGTTAGAAATATAACATATTTGGCCGCATTCACTTGGACGAATAATATATACTTTAATTGGATTTAATTTTTGTCAAGTAAAGTAAATTGTACAGCTCACCGCACCGCACATACTTTATTTCTCCTTTATCTAAAATTGAGACATTTACTTTAAACTCGTTAAGATTTATGAAATGACGTTGTTGCAGAAACATGATGGGAAAAAAATAGGATCACATTTCACCAAAGAGCATGAGTGAAATAATATACACATTTACAGAAACATATTGAGAAAAAGTTACATCTCTCTTCACCAAAAAGCAAAACAATCTACTTCCGATGTTTGAGAGTTCAATTTAAAAACTATATTTGCCGATAACTCAAAAACTATTGGTTTAACAAAAATACATTTCAATTACAAGTTTTTTTATCAATAATAATACAATATTACAATGATAATTTGTTTCCTATATCAAGTAGTTGCGTAGATATGATGCAAATTAGAAACTTCTGCTCATGTAAAGCACACTCAGTCATTTTAATGGGGAAATGAAAGTTGCAATTTTGTTTGTAGTGTAAACAGTATCTATTTAAGAAATTAAATTAAAATAATTAGAGCTCATTTTGAGAAAATTAATTATTTCTCTTTTTGTGCTTCAATAAATTACCCTTAGTTTTAGGGTTTGATATATAATTTCAGAACTCCTCGGAGAAACCTTATAAACACACAATATAAAAAGTTTTAGTCTGACCAGTATTTTGAGTTGGGCTTAGCTCAAGATATAGACACGCAAACAAACAGCATCAATTAAACAACTTTTCGGTTTCAGAGGGTCATGAAACGACATCTATCGAAATATCGATTTCGAATTTTTTGACGATCACAATACTTCTTTCTCAGAGAGTTTAAGAGAAAGTAAAAATGTGTTAGACGTATACGCACACTTTTACACTAAACACAGTTATTTTTAAATTATGTCATTACTTAAAATCTTTATCTGGGATAGTATTTGTTTTGTAAGTGCAGCTTTAATTGTAATATTTTTTAAAATTGTCATAAATTGAATAAAATTTAAAATAAATATGTATTTTTATACATTATTTTGTTAAATTATTTGTGTATTCAAACTAGTGTTATGAATCGGTACATATATATAGGCCGATATATCTCAGTAATGTATAAACAATATTTAGGTATTTCATTATAATGGTAGTTTGTACACTATGGATAATATTCAATTGGTTTTTACACATGGTGAATGAGCACATGAGTATCTTGGAATCATTAAATATGGACTTACACTGTTTTAAATTTCCAAATGTTGCTCATTGGATCACAATTTTACTGGAAATTGTACGTAATATAAACCAAAATACTATACTATGAATTATACTTAAGAACATAAAAATTAGTATTACCACATGTACTTGAGTCAAGGTGTCAACCTCATCTAATCATCTGGTTCTCCGGAAATAGAGGTCATGGTTCAAATCCCGGTATAATATACCGAGTTAGTTTTTTTTAAATTAAATACCTTTCTACTCTTCCTCCACGAAAATACGGGTACACCTATTTTAAAGTTTTCTAGTACAAGTTAAGTTATTAGCATCAGAGAATGCACGCATAGTGAGCTCCTTACCAATCATATATGTTTGATTTTTAAATTATATGTATAATAAACCTTTCCAGCCAGTAAAAGGTATATTTTTTAATGTATCTGCATTTGTTTGGAGTGAGAGTGAAAATAATTTTAGAAAAACCTCCTCAGTAGACTCTGTCAGTATTTGAACCCAGATAATCCTGTCACAGGCAAACAAGACTAGATGAGGTTAATGCACTATCTTGAATGCTCGACGATTGATTTGATAACTATCACAGTCACTATGACCAACTCCTGAACACGAAAGTGCCTGGCGTGGTAGGCAGAAGGTCAATAATTTTCCTTCTTCTGCAACTTAGCCCAAATTTGTCATCTCTCTCTCTCTCTCTCTCTTCTTAGTGGTAGTTAATACAGTTATAATATATTTGTATGTTCATGCATTTATGATTTCCCAACAAACAAGGAAGGACAGTATTTTAATCGAGAATAATAAGTCATGTTTATTTATCAACAAATATAGTGCTGATAGGATATATAGTAGCAACTGCATAGCTATTGTAGGATTTCGCTAGGAATAAACATTCTGAAAATACATATATATTGCATTCAACATTGATAACATTTTATTATATAATTATTGTTATTTTATAGGCAATGATTATATCTGGAAAAAGTTACAGACAGATACAGATAACATTACGTACTAAGTAAGGTAAGGCCTTTCCTCTGAAAAGGAGCCTATTGACAAGTCTTTTTTCTTGGAAGCAGTAAACAGTTTCGTGATTGAGGTACGCTTGAGACTCTAGGATGATAGATACTGAAGATGGAATATATTTGGTGAGAGTTTGGGGAAATAAATGTTAAGTAAACTATGATACATAATTATTTCTTTTGGAAAACATATTCTTATTAAATTTTATAAAAAGATCAATTACTGATATCCAAAGAAATATTTGAAAGGAGTAGTTACCTAAGAATTTATAAAACGAACCTTCCCGCCCTCATCACCTCCCCCTTATACCCTCTCCACCCTTAAGACTTTAACTTCCTTCTTTATATTTGGGTTCCAGAGCTTTTTTTTTTAACACCGAGTCTTACTACCCGTTCGAGCTATATGCTTATATCCTAATTACGCTAATAGTTTTTAGGGATTAGGAAAGTTGTATTTATAGGAAGTGTATCCACATTTGCGTGGAGGGAGAGTAAATTTAAAAAAAAAACTCTCACTACAACTGCCAGAGATTCGATCCTCAATCTCCCCGTTTTCGACAGTCCAATCTACTACAAGAGTAGCGACTTAGACCGAAGCGATTTCCCCAAATCTTTAGACAGTGAAATCCCCCTAAGTTTAGCTCAAGGACATTCACCGATCTCCCGGTAGCCTTTATAAAACTATCATGTTATCACTATCCAAGTTTGCGTGTCTTACCACATCAATGATCTGCATGAGGGTGAGACCAAAACTGAGCTGAAGAGGGTCCGACTCGTTGGCCACGGGTCGCTCGAGGACGTTGTAGTGGTCTAGGAGTGTGTGGAGCAAGCGCTTTTCGTGGGGGCCTTGGAGTGACTCTAGGACAAATCAATCAAACGGAATATTCAATTAGAAGCAGAAGATCATATCAAAGGTTTTGGAATTGAACATATTATGTAAATACATCTTCTGTAGTTGGAAAGTATCCTGTCGTCGTCGAGGGTGATAAGGTGTTAAAACAAAATACATCACAGCCACTTAGGGGTGTATTTTGGACAAAACTCCGGAGTAATTATAAAATATATATTTTGGACTTAATAACCTTTTCATTAGTGCGACTTAAAAACCACATTTAAGAAAATATCTTTAAAAAAATATAAAACCATTCTTTTAAATACAATTTACTGAATCAAGTTACTCAATAAATTCATTCAAGTGAAAATATACATATTATTTTTTGACCATTTTCTTTCCAGAATTAAGGTTAAACATAATACTAAACTAAAATTAATCAGACGGATGTCTCCTCAATGGTAAATTTCAGCAGGAACTTATTATTTCCAATATTTCCGCGCACTTATGAACTAGGCATTATAGATGTGTGCGAGATACAAGGCTGTGATTTGGGAAAGGGGAAATTGATCTTCGTTTGGGTTCCCATTTTTCTTTCTCTCAATTTGGTAACCAATAATTTATTTTGACAAATATTTCTCTATTAAAACCAAATTAATCCAATGTAAGTTATCCATCCTGTTTTTAAACGTTGGATAACTCATGTCACTGACAGCCAAAATGGTCAATATAATTATACTAAAATAATAAATATTATTAATTTGTTGGCTACGCTTTAGACTTGAACCGTATTTAAAAAAAAAGTTAAATTGTACACTTATTCAACTAATAGTATGTTTTTTTTTGTATCTTACAATCTTGTCTTAATACCTGTTCATGCTATGCGTACATGTTATAATTATGCTAGTTGGTTAAGACTTTGGGATGAGGAAGTTTGAATTTAGAGGAAATGTACCCTCATTTGCCTGGAGGGAGAGTGGTTAATCATACTGAAAAAACTACCCTTATTACACCCGAACAAGATTCAAGCCCTGATCTCCCTGTGATCGGTATTGTAAGAGTGGCGCCTTGGAGGATGCGGCCACCAAAACAGATAATAATATACTAATAACATAGACTGATAGGTATATTTTGCTAATGCATTTATTGACAATAAATTTTCACCTGGAAGCAGAATTGAAAATAACAGTGTAAAAAACCCATCCCCAGAGCATCCAATCGGGAGTCCCCCTCCAATATCTAATTTAGAGTCTGCTACACTGTTCGTAACTTGCAAACTTTCGTGAGGCAGGCATTATCTATAGTTGATGCCATTCATAGTTTTTATTTAATTTTATTTGTTGTGTATTCATCTCGTCCGGGCAATCAGCATATTCACATGATGGGGGGATGCGTATTGAATAATTTGTATGCAATATAACTGTGCGTGCTGGGAGAGTGTGAACACATTTAGGAAATAAACACCCTTGGAACACCCCAACAAAGATCCGAACTCTGATTTCTCAGTCAATAACAAACCAAGTCTGATAGGCTTGACGCCTTGGCCCATGCGCTTACCAATGTGGGTCTTAAAGTCTCTTGAAACATTATAAGAGTTGCATTTTATTATAAAAGTGATGATAATCATTCGTGGAAACTAATTTTCTGTTGGTGTTTAAGATATCATTTTACAATCTTTTATCAGTAAACTAAATTTGATGTTTAAATTTTGCTTTTATCATTCATTTTTCTTTAATATTTTCTCGAAATACCTTTAATTTAAACCACTGCTAATTATTTATTCAGAAATAATTTTAAAACAAATCTTATCTTTACAAATTTTGAAATACCGTATGGCCATAACACGAAACAAAAACTTCTAAATCGCACAGCATAAAAATAATGCTATAGCCAGTTGCACTTCTATAGTAAAAACATTTATTAAAAAAATATTACAATTGTTCCAAAAGTTGCTTAAAAACACATTTTTTCCACTCTTAGAAAAATGCATAAAATAGAGCGTATATTAACCCCCCCCCCCCCCCCCCGCAAGGTGGATACTCCTGTATCTTCTTTTTTGTTTGTTTCTACTGTCCTCGTCTGCGTTACGTAGATGACCAAATAGCGTGTGACTTCTGAGGGTAGTTTTTTCCCAAGGCACGGTTAACCTCCTATACCTCCCGTCACTCTTGTTAAACCACGCTTCTCACGGAAAAACCAAAACGATTCCCTCGAGAAACAGACGTATCGCGTGTTAGCAAACCACCACCTCCTCCTCTTTGCTTCACCAAGACTCACCCGCGTCGTTTACTTGGAATAGCTTACCCCTCGCAACACTCACCCTCTGACTCGGACCTAATCCGTATCTGAGATCCGTTCAAGTTCGCGTGCACAAACCACATGTGAGACGCTTTGGTTTAAATCCTGTTGAGGTCAACCCTTAGTCACTCGTGGGTGGGAACGCAGATGGGCCGAGGCCATGAGTCTTGAAAAAGTTAATTTGTTTGCATTTTTGACTTAATAAACACAATTACCTAACAGGAATCAGATTATGTTGGGTAAGAATACCAATTTTCAAATTTACAACTACTACAATCATGGGCGCCTTCAGTAACGGGAATTTTCCATTTAATTTAATACAATTATGTTTTCTTTTATAAGAAAACATTGTAAGAATTTTTTAATTTACTAGTTTGCCTTCAAATCTTTTTCTCCGAACAAAGCTGTATTATAAATTAAAACCTGTTTATTTTACCTCACTAAAATAATAAAAATATATTCATATATTTACCTTCATAGGGATTTATTTCTAAAAAAATATATATTATAAGCTTATTTAATCACTTTGTAATGTACAATAATGAATACGATTTGGGATTTCTGAATAATGTCACACAAATGTAAGTTCATATTTATGATACAAAATTTTGTATAGAGTTATGAATATACCAACTTCTTATTTTTATTGTATGAAATTTTATTTTTACAAGTTAATTAGTTGCATTCAGGTTGAAACAAAACCCTGCTCTTTTCCATGTCTATATTTTTAGTATCTTTGCAGCGCGAGTATAGGCCAATGTCTGCAGAAGTTTTTTCAGGCGCACGCGTGTATGGGTGGATGAGGAAATATACCCTCCCCCTACCTACCCCCACACCAATCACTAAAAATATGTATGTGAGTGTCATTGACTACAACTATTTTATAACAATATGCTATTGCTACAATAATGAATACAATTCACTAAGCACCGAAGATAACTACCGATAACTATCCAAACATGTTTGTAGTTAATTATGTCTGTGATTTATACAGGTCATATACTCGTGCAAGGAAATGTTTGTTATCCGTTATTTTTGTATTTAATAGCACCCAGACAAAATAATGTTTGCAGTTCATTAAATTTGTAGTATGTTAAGTTTGTTGCTAAACCAGATATAAATGTGAATCCATGCAAAAAAAATTGTAGGCCATAAGATTATAGTTTAACAAGATAGTACATAAACCCTTGTAAATAAAGTTTATAGTATGTTAAATTTGTAGTGAAACAGATAATAATCTGAGCCCATGAAATTTATTATTTGTAGTCCATTAACTAAATAATTATATAATAACCGAATTTACTTAAGAAAATTTGTAGTTGAAACTTTTCAAGAATAGATTGTAGTCTGTTGAGATTTTATTTTGACCAAATTATAACTAAACCCACTCAAAAAAGGTGTTACTACGTTAAGCTTGAAGTTAAATCAGGTGATAAAACGAACCCATGCAAATGAATGTTTGTAGTTTGTTAAATTTATAACTGTACCGCATAATCACCCGACCCCAAATAAGTTTGTAGTTTAACTCGCTTATTGCCACTCTATGTGGCTAAGTGCCCTTTCACTTTAAAATTATTTGATTGTGTGATGGTTTTGTTGCGTGAACTTTTATTCGCACGATCAAGTTTGACGTTGCTTTCAGATGAGAGGGAAAATACCGCTAGTTTCCCATGTTAAATTGTACTTTTGACGTCGCGCATGATGTTCTAGTCTGGTGGCGCGGGAATTTTACCGTTCGATTATTTCTCTACATGTTTGAACTCTTCCATTTGAATCAATGTATCTCAGCAAATATAATTCGCACGACGAAAACAATGTGCGATAAAATACCTTTCGTGTGAAAGGGCCCTACTGTTTACGATGGCCACTTACAATAAGTGATCTTGTCTGGATTGTGGGGCTTATTTTGGTTGTTGCTCCGTGTCTTGCTACCTTCCCGGGCTAAACACATTTACTCACTTATTGGTATAAGGATAAGGCATATATTATAATTTATAGGAAACCAATCCGCATTTTCATGAAAGTAGAGTAATAAAACACTAACAAAAAAAATATAAATATCTGACCAGGATTTGAACTCTGTCCATGTCACTGACAAAAAAGACAAGAGGAGCCTGACATTCAGTTCACGTGTCTGCGTAAGGCTGATCAATACATTTACTATTATTCGCGACATAGTCCTGCTACCCGGAGGTAAATGTCAATTTATTTCACGTATTACAAGTGAATTTTCTGAACCGACTAAGTATATATTAACACTCAACTAATAAACTAACTTAAATCTATAACAGACACAGAATTCAGCACCCCTAGCGTTAATTCATCACTGTGTAAGCGGAAACCCCAGTTTCACTGATGATACATTCTTCGGTCATTTCAGGCACCTTTGCCAGGCCTCCACCGTGGTTCGGATTCCACGTTAAACTGTAGGTCCTTCATTTCATCTCACAATCACCCTACCATTACACATTAGCGTAAGTGCCTATAACCCGAATGGGTAGTAAGACGTGGTGCTAATAATAATAATAATATTATTAATAATAATAATAATAATAAATAATAATAATAAAATATAATTCAGGCACCTTTCTTTAGCTCAGTCGGTTGGTAGCGTGTCTGCTCATTCTAAGGTGCCGGGCCATAAATATCTATACATTAGGGCTTGGTCTGTAATATTTTAATGACCATGATAGATTAAGTCAGTTTTTAAGTCTTGTGCTAGAATAATTTGTGCCTTTATATGGTGCAAAAAATATCCGATTTGAAAAAAAACCTATCTCTGCTTGGTTATAGAGTTGGACGTGTTTGAATAATTAATAATACCCGATTAAAAAAAAACTACCTCTTCTTGGTCATAAGGTTGGACATGTTTGAATGAGCAGTACCAAAATATTTGTTTATATATATTTCCCGTTGGATATAATGTAACTCCGTATTTTGTTTGCAAACCAGAAAAATGTACATCGAACCACTCCTCTTATTGGTCGAGTCAGATCACGAGGTTTGTGGTGGACAGATGCGTCCCTGTAATATACCGTGGAACGTGACTTGTATTGAATTTAATATTGTTCGGGTTAGAAGGGGTGTTTCGGATATTCTGGGGTCGTAAATGTATATACGGAACTACCCTTACTTGCTTGTTCAAGTTAATTCTTATATATATATTTATATAAATTCTACTGGGGAAATCCACAGTAAAACAAAATTGGAACATGGAACATATTTCATTTAAGGATACACAAATGTGATCTTTACTAATCTTTATATTTCGTTATTATTTTTATGTTAGATGGTATTTTGGCTTTATGTGTCTTACTGCCCATTTAGAGTATTCATTGCTAGCTTACTTGCTCTATGGCATTAGGAACTCAAAGTTCGCCACCTATCTTGAGCTAGTTCTATCCAGTCCACCTCATTACACCCTATCACTTTCAGGTCAATTTTAATGTTATCCTTCCATCTGCGTCTAGGTTCTCCCAGTGGTCTCTTGCCGGTCAATACCCTGAACACGGTTTCAGATTCACCCACCGTAATCTGCACGACTTGATTATCTTAATAATGATATTCATTACTAACTCCTAATTAAATCTACAAGATGAGAAAGCTGGAAATATATATATATATATATATATTAAATGCACCAGACCCGTCTTGAGATACGTATGGGAGAACAACACTGAACACCTCCATGCGTCAATCAAAATCGTTAGAGCCGATTTCAAGGTTTTCGAGTTTTTTTTCTTTGACCCCTTAAGTAAACGTCTCTTAAGTTTAGGGATTGATTGATAGTTTAAAAAAATGAAATAAACATAACTTAATTTTAGAAATTTACGATATTTTGAAGAAAAAAAAATCTTTGGGGAGCCTTTTAAAAATCCTTCAGTTCGATCAATAAAATGGTTTTGCTCTAGGCCGGTGAACAGACTGACAAACGGTATTGTAAAAACAACTTTTTTTTTGTTCAGAGGGGCCATTAAACGTCAACGGACATTCATAAAAATCCGAATTTAGATTTTTGTTTAAGATCACGTTATTTTCTTTTTTTCTATGGGTCGCACTAAAGTGAAAGGATACTAACTTAACAAACTCGAATATAATGAGTGTCACCTAATTGTTTAGCAGTATTAGAAAAATTACTAAAAAAAATACAAAAAATCTCAGATTTTACATAAAATACTAATTAACTCATGATTCAGTTTGAATTATTATTATAAATTAGGATTTTACACACAAAACAAGTAATATAAAATCTTCAATAACTTACATTAATTTAATTTGTATAAAAAGTTTTTTTAATCTACCATACTTCATATTTTTACTCATAGAGTGTATTTTCTTTAATCCTTTCAAGTGTATCTTAAAGAGTACTTTTATTCGAAAGTGTGCCACGAATAAAAAATGGTTATGAACCATTCAGTATAATTAACAATCTGACTGCCCTCTCTCCACCAATTAGTGTTGATATTTACAATCACCTGATTTATTTTAGTTTCATTGGGTCTGTCCCTATGACCGAGTTGTGAGGGTGCCATGGCACACCAGTGTGCAATTAAGTTCGCCGGGTGTGCCTTTAAATTCTCAATGTTATGTTAACATTGATAAAAAATAATTAAAACTAGCTTTATTTAATTTTTTGAAAAAAAAATGTTCAAACGCTTTAATATATTTATTTCCAGAGAATTTAATGGCTCACAATCAAAGAGTTGAGTAATTAATGAGAATATCAAGCTTGTCGCTTCTTAAACCAAGGTTCAATTCGTCGGCGAATAGAGGATAGATAGACACACACCCATTTTTGGTTTAACTGGGAAAATATCTGCGCATGCGCATGCCCTAGTCCCCTGTAGTGTCGCCAAGTTGGACGTTTAGTGCTCCGCGAAGGATAACAACAAATAAAAGTGTTCCACGAACAGAAAAAGGTTGGAAATATTTTATCTCTATATTCCCAGATTTTATCTTATGACATGTCTAAGATAATTCATTATAAGTTAAGTTCGCTCTATTATCAATATACCAAAATAATCATTCCTTGCCTGGGTGTTATCATTGCTGTAGCGTTTTTTTTGCATGAGGTTTACTCCAAGGGCACAGACAAGACCAGACATTGGTAGAATTATAGCAATAATTTTGCCCTATAGGGCATGCCATTTTTATAAGAAAAATATGAAACTAAAAAAATAACAACTATGGACTATGGACAAAAACTACGTTACCTCCTGTCTTGACAAATCTAACAATAGATTAAAAAAACAACAGGGAACAGACTTCACTTGAAATCCTAAAGTCCGCCTGTCGGTGCCAGATCTTTCTTTCCCCTAGTATTTTATATAAAATAAAATACTTCTTGCATAAAGTTGATGAAAAGCACGCTGAAGCTAGCAATTACAGTTAGCTCGGATAAAATTAATAGGTACTGTTATATTGCCCCTAAGAAATTACAACCAAACCATTTAAAGCAGATATTTTCCTCTTATTTAGCTTACGCTCTGTGTAGCAAAACGTCAGTAAATTGAAAGGAGCACGTAAGCATGGAGAAATAGCAGAAACAGAATAAAAGGCGATTGCCCAAGTCTTGCGGTCGTCAGTCGCTGAGTCTTACAGAAGGAAGAGAGAAAGATATATATAAATTAAGGAGGGAGAGGAGGTATAGAGTCACTTGCAGAGAGTAAAACTTGGTAATCCTATTTTAATTGACCCTGAGCCGTGAAATTGGAAAGTAAAGTGGAGAGAACTTTTGGCAAACGACGGAAGCACACACGTCACACACAGTTTGGACCTTATTTTCTCGTAAGGACTTGAGAGAAGAGGAGGTGAGGGATTGGGGACGAAATATTTTTGAAAGAGAAATGTAAAATAACGTTGGTAAGAGTTTTGTTAGTTTCACAGTTGGTATTATGTGCAACTTTATGAAACGAGAAAATATCTGTATCTTTAAACAACACATTTGGCTAATTTTTGTTTAAAATTTTCCTTGGCCTATGACTATTTTTATTACGCTAATAGGGCAGAGATGAGGACTCAGAGGAAATGTACCAGCAGTTTCGTGGAAAGAGGATAAACCAAAGTTTCTAACAGTGGTTGTATTTATTCTAGTTTGTAGAAACCATTGAATTTACATACACTCTTTTAAGATTGATGACAAAGGTGAGTCTCCAGGGCATTATAATTATTCTAATAATTGAATGCCTTATGATTAAAAAAAATATTTTCCATTTTCAACTGCTACGGGTGTTAAAAACTCTTTCCCGGAGTGCCTAGTCACTGATGTAGGCAAAATCATGAATATTAAAGTGTGCTACTTAGTCTAGGGGACATAGAGGTGATGACCACTGCACGGAGCTGTATACAGCAGTTCTCTTCACAACATATTTCCTTGATTGATATCTAAGGATAATTTTTAGCTTGGATGCACGATTATAGTATGGGAAGGTTTTTACCAAGATGGCCACTGGGGCCAGATGTACTTATATCAGGAAATGGTTTATACCCCGGAAACTGCTGCGTATAGCTCAAATTTGCAAATGTTTTAAATTGTTTGGATAGCTTTTATACATCACAATAATACACTTTTACTATAGTTAAACTCTTGACCATATATTTGTTACAAATACAGCTGAGTATTAATTTTTTTGTTTAAGTTTTTATGAAATATTTATGAATATTTCAAGTTAAAAACATCACGAAGGGAATAAAACTTAACCCAGCAGCTAAAATAAGGAAGAAATATATTATATCTAAGCTTTTTGTAATACATGATTGATTTTGGTGGGAAGAACACGTATGGGATTATAATGGCAGAAATAAGTTATTTAAAGTTTCGAAAACTTGTGAGGATCTGATCTACTAGAAAGACTAGAAAAAAAGAAGTACTTTATGATCTTGACTGTTATAAAAACTACTGCATGAAGGCACAAAGAATAAAAAAGTTTTGTAGCAACAAAAAATACAAAAGTTGATTTAAGACAATTACCAATTTGAAAAAGATGCAAGAATCTAGAAATTATTGTTGGCAACATGTTACTTTCAATATACATTTTTCTAGGACAAGTTTTCTTTATGAGGTGAAGAGTGTGTTTGTATATGAAGTTTTGTACCACTCTTTATGTATAAGTAATTATTTATTAAAATTATCTAGAAGTACTGAACAGTTTGAGATCCTGATGACAACAAAACTAAAAATTATTGATAAACTAGACTTTCCCAAAAATGGCTTAGAGTTATATGAAATTTATTTGTTTATGAATTTTAAATGTCAACTTAAAACTACCTCCTGGATTAGATAAATAAAAAGTCTTTTGGAGAGGATATCACTTTTACATATCCCAAGGAGTGATAAAATCTCAGCTAATACATTCTTCAAACCTAAATGTAATATATATTTTCAAAAAATCTGTGGAAGAAACAGTTTAAAAGAAAGTAATGAACAGCTAACGAAGGAGCTTAAAAACTATGATTTCCAACTTGATGATACATTCTGTTATGACAATGATCTATCAATAAGTCTTTCAAGCTTTGAGACTAACAATCCTAAAATTTGGAATTTATATCAACCTTTGATGGTATTATCATCATTATGATATAATAAATATATTAAAACTAAGTGTAATACCCTTTTCGAGATAATATATTATATCTTCCACAACGGCCGAAAGAAAACCCCATTCCACCTTCACAAAAAATACATGAAACATGTAAATCCAAAACTTCTATTACATCTCTGAACCACATTTGTCCATGTAGCAGTTACGAAACGCTTACAGAATTAATTATTCCTTTGCTGCCATACCAGTGGGACTGGCAGAAAATAACCAAGTTCTTTTACCAACACAACTGACACAAGCTATGCCACTTCGAACATTCATGAATAACTTTGACAATGAAGAGGATACAAAGTAGGGCATTGATGTTTAGCATGATATGGTTCTTGTCCTGTTCCAAAATGAAAGACAGCAAAATACCATACTTTATGGTCTGAATATAAATAGTTTTACTTAATGAAAAAGTAAATTATATTTTGAGTTGTCAAAAGCTTGTAACATTCGTCAAACATAAAGCAAGAGGAGACGTTGATCGTACATTCAGCACATGCAATACTCCAGAACATTAACGATGACTATAACAGCGGTAAATACCAAACTTATATGGTAATTAGCATGATTTTGATCAACTCGCAACTTTCCAGGTACCAGTTTTTCATAAATCAGTCCGATAGTTTCTAACTCACTCATTACAGAAAAAAAAGCATCCAAAAGCTCTTTCTGTATGTCCCCTCATTCTTCTTTTTCCTGCTACAATTCAGTATTATATAAAAAACAAACTTTCAAGAAAAAGTGACTCAGGTAAATCAAAATGGTATTGCTCTGTGGAGTGACGAAGGAGTTTATCATATAGCCAAGGAACTTCAGTTGTAATTACCCACCAAATTTAACAATCTCTTTCTGTGTATAGTTTCCTTCCACACCACAAAAATAATTATCAACTGCTTAAGGCAGTTTCTTGATTATATTCTATTTTGTATTATTGGAGCACTGATAGAGGTCCAAGTATTTGGTCCGAAATTGGTTGGGCGTGTAATACAAGGACATCACTATTCCAGAGGAGCAGTACTAACCACTTTCTAACCAAATTAAAACACTTGAGATGTCCTGCTTGGAAAAGGGCGGCCTTGGTGTGGAAAAGAAAATGGAAGATATTCTTGGTCTTTTGCAGAATTAAATGCAGATGTTAGCATGTTTATAAAACAGCTTAAGAAAAATAACATTTTTTCTGTTATTGGAACATTTTCTTTACAAATTCTTTCCTATTCTGAGAGACATCATGATAGAGAGGAAAACTAGGAGATTCATATATCTGCACTTCAAAGATAAATGCTTTTTTTTTATAAAAGTCAACTATGTAAGATGAGTATTTGTTTATTATGATGATTGTATAAAACTTAAATAAATGCATCTTAGTATCTTTGAGTGATTTATGAAAGGTGAATTATTTGCGGTGCAGCATGGAGACAAGATATTTAGTAGTGTTGGTATAGATCAGGGCTTGTATACGTGCTACAACAAACCAGCAAAAGAACAAGGTGATATAATTGATATAACCCTGAGAAAAGAAGTTGTAGCACTGCAAGACATATCCAAGCACGAGGCGTATTCAAAGAATTAACTTCATAGAAGAATCTGAGAATTAGTGAAAATGATGAATATGTCCTGCATCATGAATTTTCGGATAACATAAATAAAAGAAAACCAGTGCATTTTATAAATGGTCATTTTCAGTACTGAAAAGTTTAAAATAAAGTTCATTCTTAAAGGACAGCAAAACTATGATAAATCTCGTGATGAAGTATCCATAGAAAAGTCAAAGAAACTGTTCGATCATTTGCCATACTATGTTTGGTGAAATCAATATAATATAATAGACAACTATTATTATTTAACATTTTTTATGTTAGTTAATAATATATGCTTTCCTCAATCTTACCATGAATTGTGTTTTTGTTTTAGTCCAACTACTGTTTTTATATACAACAGTATATTATTTTAATCAAACTGGTGTAAGCTAATGTAAAAAAATATCCTGGACAATGTTGGTTCTTTGTAATATTGAGATATAGGTCTAAGCCATTTACCAATATAAATACATTTACCAATATAAATACATATGGGCCCGGCGGCCATATTGATAAAAACCTTTCCATCTAGAATTGCGTACCCAAGCTAAAAATCCTCCTTAAGCATATTGGAAACATGTTGTGAAGATAGTTTCTTTATACAGCCGTGCAATGGCCCCTGCACTAAATGCAATATTCAGTGAGTTGGGTAGCAGCTTATACTATGAACACCACATAGCTAATACAATTAGATAAGTGAAAAGTTATTTGAACCCTCCACATTTGACCTAAGATGCCACTTCACTAAAACAAATTTTGCTAACGGAGGTAAAATGTCAGTGACTTCCCCTCTACATTGGAAATATTTCTCAAATATATTACTTCAGCTTCTTAGGAACTCCCTGAATAATCTATAATACATACGGTAAACCTTATTTTATATGTAAAGTTTTCATTAAAAAGATATTACTTTAAAGATAAAAATAAAGTTTTTGCTTATTTTTATATTATTCAAGCAATGTAACTTTAGTTGAAAACGTTGTGTTTTAAAATAGCAGCAGCTAAATATTTATATAAGAAGCTGTAGCAGTATTCTATAGTGGTTTGTTTCACTCTGCAATATCAATCATATCCTCACAGTGTTTGTAGATTAGAGGTTGCCTTATTATGAATCCGAATCTAAACCAGGGAATGGAAATGTGATGAAAAATCCTTGGGTAATAAGAACTTTTAAAATACACTCAGAAAAAAGAACGATCGTATGAACATAATATTACACAATTTAAAATAATGAAAATAAAAGTTATATAATTTTTAAAGACGTAAATGCATGGTATTCGTATTGTGAATTTTTACATTAGTCATATCTGTGTCAAATCCTAATTTTAATATGCATTCATTATAAATTGTGTCCTAATAATTTGAAAGAAAGATGACGATTGTCACCAAAAGCAATATGAACCATAATGGAATTGTATCTCGTTCTTTATTTCATATTTTTGTATTAAAGTCGGAAGCTATTCTCATCTAGTCGTTACCAGCATCGATGTATAAGCGATTTAGTAAAATCTTCTTGCGAAGACAATTAAAAACACGAAACAGTAATAGTACAACCTATTACAAAACGTTCATATTGGAAAATAATGTTAATTGTGAACTATCACTACAGGCCCTTCTCAAAAAATTGGGACAGGAATACCACACTTATACTCTGCCACGTGACAAACCCCTTAAAGTCGTAATTAAGGGACTACCACCAAACATGCCGGTAGAAGACATAAAGGAGGAGATACTGGCGCTAGGTTATACAACAACTGACGTGCGACAATTTACCGCAAGGACGCACTCAGAACACACCTCACAGGACAACATAAAGCTACTTCCAATCTTTGTCTGTACACTGGCGAGGACAGACAAGAACTATAAAATATTCCAAGAGACTGCCATAAACAATACAAGGGTCAAGGTTGAACACTACGTTCAGACACAAAACCACATACTCCAGTGCCACAGGTGCCAAAAGTTTGGCCACACCAAGAATAACTGCGCAAACAATCCGAGATGTGTCAAATGTTTATTACCCCATTTGACCTCGGATTGTCAGAAGAAAGACACCACTACGGCTGCGAACTGTGTAAACTGTGGGGGCAGGCATACAGCCAATTATTCCAAATGCCCAGAGTATTTGAAGATGGTTGAGAGAAAGATTGAACTAAGACAACAGAAACAAGACAAACTTCTTCCTTCGACGCAACCAGGGACTGCATCTGGGATCTCCTTCCCTCCCCTGCCCAGTAAATCGGTACCGAATATCAACCTTAACGCAACACCAAGGTCATACAGAGATACACTAGTGAACAAAAGGATCACCACACAACTGACAAAGGAGCCGGAACAATCCACTTCATCCACCCCGTTTGACTTCAAAGAAATTATATCCATATTCAAAGACCTGAACATTTGTGGCCTGATTAAACACTTCAAACCCTACTTGCTCAGAATCAAACACGCAGAGGACACGGCAACCAAACTCATGATCATAATCGAAGCGGCCACCGACTTCTACTTTAATGACAACAATGAATAAAATAACTAACCAGCTCAGGATCCTCATTTGGAATGCAAATGGCCTGTTGCAACAAAAGCATGAACTAGAAGACATACTAAGCACATATGGGGTCAACCTGGCACTCATATGCGAAACAAACCTAAAACCTGACAAACGACTTAACATTACAAGCTACAATGTGTATCGTACGGACAGGCAGCACGCCAAGGGGGTGGGACAGCTGTCCTAGTCAAAGAACATCTACCGCACTACAGACCAGCTATCGACGATACAGAAAACCTTGAGGCCACGACAATAACATTGAACACCAGATCCGGTTACATAAACTTTGTGGCGGCATACAACCCGCCGTCCAAAATACTCCTGAAACAGGACTTAGAAATAGTCACGTCATCTGAAAACTACTTCATTGGAGGCGATCTAAATAGCAAAAACAGGCTATGGAACAGTAGGTTAACAAACAGAAATGGACGGATCCTGGAGGACCATGCAAGCGAGACTGACTACAACGTGCTGGCGCCAGATACTCCCACATACTACCCTGCAAACTACCTCAATAGACCAGATGTACTAGATATTATACTAACCAACTTGAAAATAAGGCCGGACACATTAACAGTTCTCCCAGAGCTCGACTCGGACCACAATCCTATTCTGTGTGAATGGGATGTCGACTTAGACCACCAAACCAACTGGCGAAGACCAAAAATATCCACAACCAACTGGGAAAAATACACAACGGACCTCCAAGAAATCATACCGAGGAACTTAGACCTACACTCGGAGCAAGCCATTGACGCGACCATAGAACTTTTTACCACGACACTGAATGAAACCTACAAACTTAACACCACGCAAACACAAAAACCCCAAGACTATACAATCGACCACCCGGAACTCAACTATATGCTAGCCCAAAAGAGGGAGGCAAGAAGGGATTGGCAGAGGTTGAGAACTCCCACGGAACGTGCTAGATATAATCGTCTAAAGGCGATTGTAAGGAGAACTGTAAACATGATTAGAAACACAAACTTTAATACTTTTGTGACCGAAACAGCTGTCAACATGCAGGGGACCTGGACCTTAACAAAGGTGCTAAAAGGTAACTCAAAAAAATCAAGCACACCGGCCATCCACGGACAACGGGGGATGGCCTTCACCAGTATAGATAAAGCAAATGCCTTAGCACTTTCACTTGAAGACCAGTTCAAACCAAATCCAGTACACGACCGAAATTTCAATAGGGACGTCACAAGAACAGTTTACAACTTTATCCAGAGACCAATAACAGACTTGCCAGCCCCCGTCACGGAGCAGGAACTTCGAACCGACATAAAAAACCTAAAACTGAACAAGGCACCCGGACTTGATGGAGTACAAAACGAGTTGCTAAAGAACATACCTGAAGTAGCGATATCTCATCTCACGCAGATCTTTAATGCGGCCCTCAGCATTGTTTACTTTCCAATGGCCTGGAAAGAGGCCAAGGTGGTATCTATACCGAAGCCGGGCAAGAACCCCATCTTTCCTCAGAACAGGCGACCCATAAGCTTACTAAGTACTACAGGAAAACTTTATGAAACACTAGTTCTCAAGAGATTAAAACGACATTCTGAACAACATGCAATAATACCGGACTTCCAATTTGGTTTCAAAAATCAACACTCAACTATCCACCCACTTCTGAACTTCGTCGAAGATGCCACAGACAGCTTTAACAACAAACAATATCTATTAGCAATATTCTTGGATATTGAAAAAGCTTTTGATAGGGTGTGGCATCTCGGCCTTATCCAAAAACTAATAACACTCAACTTTCCTCAGGGTATTATACATTTAATATACAGCTACCTGCGCGATAGGAATTTTCGAGTCTCAGTCGAGGGCACACTGTCGGGGAAAGTTCGAGCGGAGGCGGGAGTACCACAAGGGTCCGTGCTGGCCCCCTTCCTCTACAACGTTTACGTGGCGGACGTCCCAACCAAGGTTAATATGACAATAAGACTTTTTGCTGACGACACCCTGATTTATACTAGACAAAAAAATGTATACTACGCATCATTAGCGATGCAGCGATACCTGAAGACCTTTGAATCTTGGCTCTCCAAGTGGAGGATCAAAGTCAACGCGACCAAATCTGCCGCCCTGGTTGTAGCCAGAAGAAGGCAAGTACCACCGACCAATTTCACACTATACGATGAGGAGATACCTTTCAAAGACGATACTAAATACTTAGGAATTCACATTGATAAAAAACTAACATGGGCGAAGCATGTCACTGAAACAAACAGGAAAGCGATGGCAGTGTTTATACAACTCTACCCTCTGCTGAAGGGAACCCGACTAACTCAACGAGCGAAGTTTACAATATTCAAAGCCGTCATACAACCAATATTACTCTACGGCTGTGTAGCGTGGGGGTATGCAGCCAGGACACACTGCAACAAACTACAGATAGTACAAAATAGAATTCTCAGAACAATAACTGGAGTGGACTTACGCACAAGGATTGATCATCTCCACGCCATGACCCGGAACAAGTTACTCACTGAGCTCTTTCAGGAGTTCAGAATTAAATTCTACGGAAAATCAGCTAACCACGAGAATCCCATCATAAGTGCACTAGGGGACTACGATGTAAATGAGCGAAGAACTTACAAACGCCCGAGATTGGAGTAGAGCCAGATTCACCCACAACTTCACTTTCACATTTTCATACTTCATAAAGTGTATATTTACTAATCAATCATGTAATTCTTTTTCAGGAATCATTCACAATTCACTGTTTTTCACCCTCATTCCATGAGGATAAGGGCTAGCATATGCTGCCTGTAACTCACAAAGAAATACAGCCCTTTCACAGGTGACCTAGCTTGGCGCTTCTGTCAAGGTGGATATCTTGTGTCGGGCTACAGACATCTCATACCGTGTATTTTTGTACAATCAATTCAAAGGTACCAATTCATGTAACAATTAAGTTCATGCAACGAGGATAAGGGTCTGTGAAAACAACCTGTAACTCGCATATTAAATCAGCCTAAGCTTCTCCATCTTGTCAATGTAATTGTTGGCAAGTGGGGAGGTAAAGGCAACAGGGGAAACCCGTTTGTGAACTATCTGAATACCATTTAATTCTCTGTATGTATACAGGAACATACAGATCTGCGACTGCCGGTTATTAGAGTTTTAAAAGGATTCACATCAAATGACCGTAATTTAAAAATAAGTTGAGTTCCTACTAGGTGTATTCACTACACAATGATATTATTCGATAGCATCTATGCATCAAGGGTTTTTCCCATGACTGAGCCTTAATCATATACATCTGGAAGGCTTGATTTGTTTAAACACATCTCGTAAAATTCAAATATACATCGGGAAGGTTACTATTGTATAGGGATTTAGAAGCCATTGACGTCAATAATATTGTCTTATTAATTGCCTTTAAAAATAAATGTTTCAAGATATTACTAGTGTGAATATTGTGGCCCTGTGTTTAATTGCCACGTGTGTAACACAGATGACAGTAAAAAGATAGAAGTACTGTACATCAGTGAACCCGGTCATGCCGGCATCTAAAAGCTAAAATGTAATATACAATACCTTTTACTAATTTTTGTAAAATTATTGAGTTTCATAGGTTTCTTCCAATCACCTATGCTTGCTATTTTATTTTATAAATTAATCCTTTATGCGAGTGGAGAAGTGAACACATTGTTCTATATATTTCATTGCCATAATTTCAAAGAGTGGAATGCCTATGCAATTAGGATGACACAGCAAATAACGCTACTAATAATGATATAGCTCATCTCACAACAAACAACGCTTCTTAGTTTTAAAACATACTGTTTTGGTCTTTTACACGAAAATCCCCTGATGGATAATTCAGCAAACAATTATTTAGGCTACTATAGGAAACATTCTTAGGATGATATAGTTAATAACTTAGAGAATAATGGATAATAGTTGGAAATATATTAACACACCTCCATTAATAAGGATAAAACGATTAGTTAGCAGATTATTAGTTATGAGTTAGTTGGAAGTTTATTCATTAATAAGGATTACATAATGAATAACATGTAAAATAATTCATTATAATTAAAAATAAGATAATATATATTCATTGAATAGGAGATAAATAACAGATGAGCAAATAATTGGAGATATAATAGTGTATTTTCATCAAGGAAGACATAGAGAATAACTTAGCCACTAATTAACCATAAATTGAAATATATTGATGCAGGGGCGTATCCAGGGGTGGGGGGGCCGGGAGGTCCTCCCCCTCCTCGAATATTAAGACAAAAACTCAGCGAGTAACTGTTTTTTCAATTAGCACCGCGTATTACTACCCATTCGGGTTACACGCCTATGTACTAATTACTCTACTTAAATCTAGAACAGACACAACACTCAGAGGTACAGAGCAAATGTTGAAACCGAAACCCCAGAAGAATACTACCGACGGATTGTGTTCTATCCTTGTTTGAACGAGATATTAGCTTCATTGAAAGGGAGATTTTCAAACCATAGGGATCTATTAAGAGGACTTGACTGTTTAATCCCAGTAAACGCTGTCAACAAAAAGTTTAGTGACTTGTTACCGGCCTTGGGAGTTTTACAAGGATGATATGCAGCTCACCAGAAGCGATATATTGGAAGCGGTATGGAGCCTTTGGGCATCACACTGGAAAGCTACACACTTTTCAAAGCCAAAGAATGATGTCGACACATTACAATTTTTAGATCGAGAAATGTTTCCCAATCTGACAATTCTATTAACAATTTTGGAAATAATACCAGTGATCACATCTTCCGTTGAAAGGTCATTCTAGATTTTGAAGAGACTGAAGAATTACCTGCGGAACAGCACAGGGGAAAACCGGCTAACGTCTTTAGCTTTAATGAGTGTGCATAGAGACATAAAAATAAATATCTAAAAAATTATCAATCAGTACAATCAAAGCAATAGAAGATGCTCTTTCACTTTAGGGTTTGTGACTTTGTGGCTTGTGCTAATAGTTTCTATTCACCTTATTTGGTTTATTTTAATTTTTTTGACACTATGGTTTCCCAAGATTTTTTATGCCACTGTTGATAATATCATCAATATTTAAACACTATTTCTTTAATTTGTATTAGTTTTATTTAAAATTACTACTATGATAAATACTATTTAATTATTTATAATTATAAATTTAAAGAATATCTGTAAAAATCGTACATTGTTACCATGTGTTAAGAATTATTAAACATAATTATAAATTGTGTAAGCTTCCATATTTTTTTAAATCCTTATACTACCTAACGTATTGCTAAACTAAATCCCTATAAAATATGAAGTATTCCTCTTACAAGCTACATCACTGGTTAGTGGTTAATAATTATTATGAATAATTTAAAACTATGATTATTGCTGAGAATTGAGAAATACAGTTTCTTTACATATTTTCAAAAATAGGCTTTCAGATATTGAGCCACCCCCCCCCCCCAAAAAAAAACTTGAATCCTGCATACGCCACTGTATTGATGTTGTTTTTTTATTGAGGGTGACGTAGCAAATACATCAACACAACATTCATTTTAATTTTCCACTTTACCAATCTTTTATCTAAATAAGGGAGGTAATTCCGTATAATTATGATAGATAAAGGGATTTATTTTTAACACCTGTAGATTTATTCATTTTATAAATGACTACGTAACTATTATTACTTTCGATTAGTTTTGAACTATTTTAACAAAAGTATACTTAAAATAAATATACATATCTATTTTTCAATTTTAGTAAAAAAAAACTTTTTTAAAGTCATTCACGTCCTTTGTGTTAGTTGTCATTTAATACTAATATATATTTAATATACTCTTTATAAAATACTAACTGTGGAAACCGTATGCAACCTTTGCGAATACATAATACAAGACTGATTGGACAGTCAAGACACACAAAACTACAAAACGTATATAAAAGTTAAAATTATTAAATAATATTTATTTTTTCAAGACCCTTCCACCCTAATAAATGTTTTTACTCCTTTTAAAAATTATCTTTTGAAACTTTTCTTAGGCTCCATAAGTATCACAAATTTCTGTTCCACGTAATACAACAGTGGCACACTACGCTAATGAAGAACTTTCTCTCTTATATGGAAGGGAACCGCCTATATTTAGAATGACAAATGTATAGTGTTTTTATAGAACACAAGTAAAGATCCAGCAGAAAACATTACAGTACAAACTGAAGCGTCTATATTTAAAGAACAATAAATAATGGTCTCAAACTCTTCTCTATTAGGATTACTCGCAGAGAACCTAAACTGAGGACCATTAATATTGTCCTGAACAGGAAGCCAGATGAGGTATTCTGCGTGTAAATACAACAACCAGATAAACAATATACAGTCGCGTTAACTAAACCAACAATAAGGACTTTAATATCCTTCTACTTTGTGTGCTCAAACCTGCCAACAGCCATTACATCCAATATGACTTTGTTCGCAACCTCAAATTTATCTTGTGTATTGTAAATTACTCTTAAATTGCTAATAATATGGAGAAATTATAACAGCTAATAGCGTTACGCCCATATCTTTCGCGTTCTTGCGATTGGGGGAAGGGACCTTTATCTAGGATTGTCGAGCTAATTTGATTTTTACCTTGTTCTCCCCCCCCCCCCCCTCCTTCGCTCCATACTATATTACAATTATTTAGATACTATCCAACACTGGAACGTAGTGATTTTTTTTTCAAAATATATTAATTCCAATCCAACTGACAAATACATTTCCGTTTTCCATGTCGTAGCGTCACATTTTGATCTCGGAAAAGTACCATTCTTACTCTGGGGATCTAAATAATTAGTAAACACGTGAGATTATTAAGGATACTACAATTTATTTAACATACAATCTCACAATTACATGATTTGATAAGTTGTGACGTCATGGCTAGCGTACCTCCTTGGCCACAACAGGTTATGTGGGTGATTCATTCCCTATCAATAACCGTGATTTCCTTTACAGACCTTCTCTTGTATATTATTATTATTTATTATTATATTATAATTATTATTATATTATTAGCACCGCGTCTTACTACCCGTTCGGATTATACGCACTTACGCTAATGTGTAATGGTAGGGTGATTGTGAGATGAAATGGAGGACCTACAGTTTAACATGGAATCCGAACCACGGTGGAGACCTGGCATTCCTCACATTCACAAGATGTCTTGTCAGAGGTGAAGGAAGGGTTTGGCAATCAGATAAATCTGTGCTGGGACCGAGGGTTCTCTTGTAAAAATTATAACTTTCATTCTATTGTCATAGAAAACTGACAGTAAATTCACATTTTAACCCATGAGAAAGTGAGTGTTATGTTGACAGTAGAATCTCTCAAAGTTTAAACTATTGAGATTATTGGAAAATATTTTGCATTAATCATCTGTGCGTCAATAAAACAAAACTATTGATAAATAACATTTTAATTTGAAAATATCAAAGAAAACAGTTAGCTCCCCATTATTACAACTAAACCAAATAATTATTTTACCAGCCGCATCGTTTGTCGCACAATATATCGCGCCACTCTCGTATCTAGACTGGCTAGCTGGTGTTGGGAAGATTGAGGCTCGAATCCAGATTGGGTCTAGTGGGATATTTTTTTCAAATACGGGTAAATTTACTATAAAATTCTACTTTCCTCATTCTTACGCCACTATAGTGATTATTATTGGAGGATAGAACCATAACGGGTACTAAGACGCGGTGAATGGAAAAAAAAGTATTGTTATTATGCTCACTTGTCATGGAAAGAAAATGTGTTATCCGAAACCCTCATGTAGGGCCACGCCTTTTCCTTTTGGCTCAGTATGCTGTGATTCGTGGCTTAACAGCCAATATACGAATATCGTTTTTGTTCTTCCACAATATTGTCAGTGGCGTGCAAGTAACTTTGTTATTTTTAATGAAGTGTAGCTACCAAAGCCTTAAAACGATTTATAATTACAATAGAACTCCATTTATCCGAACTCCAGTCATACGGATCCCCAAATATCCGGATCGTTATCAGGAAAAAAAATTAAAAAAAAAGGAAAAAACTGTTCTGTCCAGTATTGATATTTGTCACGAAGAGTCCCGCGAATGGTGATGGTATTCGCCGGCCGGCCGCTCTGCCATTCCAAGGTCGCATGCCATCCACACCCCCGATTCAAATTCATTTTATTCTTGTTTACAGTAGCAATAAGTTTAAACTTACTGTATTTTTTTATACAGTACTATAATGTGATTTCACTTCACTGTATTATTGCAAAAATAACAAAAAAGTGATTTTAGAGTAACTTTTTCTTTTGAAACATTGCCTTAATTAAATGATTAATTCAACCATCCGGCACTCATTAATCAGGATAATTGGAGTTCTACTGTATCTATATAGCGATGCAAATATTGTGCCATTTCTTCAACAAGGTTTGTTTTAGAAATATCATATTCTAATCTATCAAACTTAATGGCTTCACAACAATTAATAGTTGACCAAATTCATTGGGAATAAGCTAACGCATTTTGCTTCACGTCTAACTACCCTAATGAAAACAACGTATTGCTCTCGGTTATGTTAGGACCACATTGATGTTTTAAATATTCCATCGCAGTTCTTTTTAAATTATAGCCCGCCCATATTATAATCTATATTATTGACCTACCTATGGAGCTGTTCTTAAAGTACGTAAGAATGTTTTCATTATTTTTGGCCCTCTCTCTCCCTCACGTAAGGGATCGTAAGATCCTTCCCCCACCATATCTTAAGTTTTTTTTAGTATTTGGTTAGAAAGATTATTTTTAATAGTTTCATATTCTTAGACGAAGAATTGGTAACAAAGCGAGTGATATAAAATTGTAGAATACTTCAATTGCGGTAAGTAAATGAAATACAAGCGAAAATGTTTAGTAAATATACTTATTTTTGAGATTTTTTTTTATCTTACCATAAGCATTGATTAAAAAAACCTTATGTAAGATATATTCTAAACAACGCCCTTTCTTCCTCGTCGGAAAGGGCAATACAATACTGAAACCACTCACCCTCTATAAAAAAATCTTACGTAATCCAAGGACGTCCACTATTATATATTTAATCTAATCTATTCACTTTAACCGGTCCCTTATACAACACACTGCAAGGTCATCCAGTTTTAGAAACAAACATTTTTACCTTTCTAAGACGTCTGGCTTGCAATAAATAGGCTAGCTAGTGACGGGGAGGATGAGGTCTTTATCTCGTCCAAATTAATTTACTATCCCCTTTTCACGATAATGGGGTTGCATTTCCTCTCAACCCCTATCCCTTCGATCAAATTGTTATTCATTTTTGTGTAGAACTCACTAACACAAAAGGTTTTTACCAAATTAAGTAAGATAAGTGTATTTATTTGTATTAGATTTATGTTGGTATTTGATCAAATGGTAGTATTGTAATCATGAGAAACTTTGACTTTGAAATAGTGATTATGTGTACTCGAACTAAAAAATATAGTAGATTTTTAATACAGTCGTCCCTCCATGTCTGTCCCTGGGAATACAACGAAAACAGTTTAATGGATTTTATTCAAATTCGATATTTATATGATACGGGGTTACACCTCAAGATTTATTTTGATTTTGATTCTAGCTCTCAAGTTAAGGGTAGTTTACTGGTGACTAATCGTTGAAAAATCTCTCTCAAATTATATACGATATAGTATGTACAGTTGTGTCGTTACGATGATTAAAAATATATATAATTTGTTAGTTTAAGTTGTCTGATACACAAATGAAGAAGTTTTCACATGGTATCAGACTTGTAGTGAACATCGTTTGAAAACTATATAATTACCTTACTATAATAAAAAACCAAAGTTTCTTAGATGGAGATGGAAGCCTTCTGAAGAACAAATATGAACTACATTTGACCATAGCTGAGACCCTAAGCAGTTTTAAAAATTGTCATTTAGTTTGAATCAAATAATTTATATTATAAATTCTTTGTTATCTATTTGTTTTAAATTTACTTTACATTTAGTGTGCAATAGTCTCAACCGCATCAACGTTTGAGTGATCTAAGGTTTTAGACTAGCGCTCCTAGTTATAATTCCGGTCGAGGGAACTGGTAGTGGTTTTAGCCGATGATTTTTACTAAGGTCTTCCTCCACCCCCCCTCCCCCCGGGACCCCGTTCTCTCTTGTCTTTAAAGGTAAACATTCTCTAAGATTACCTTTCTCATCCCTACACACCTTTTTTAAAAAGTAAACATAACACTCTGTACAATTAAGTATATATGACAGGCAAAGTCTGAGGGATGAGTGATTACTATCAGATTAGAATAAATTGAAAAGTGACACCTCAAAGCATTGACGCGTTAAATTAAAGGTATCGGGTTTGATTCCCGTGTCCAGGTGTCATTTTTCAATTTATTTGAATATGATTCAGTGACGGCTGATTTCCTTAATTACGATCATTCATGCCCCAAGCGTAGCTTTCTTCCATATTGATTCTCTTGTAAGGTATAGTAAAATGTACTTGTATTATTGGCAGCATAAATCCGCAACCGGGTCTCCGGTGGCTATGCTTTCAATTCTAGCTCTTAGTAACTGATTATATTCACACGCCCATCACAGACTCTGCCTTAAAATATGAATAAAATATAACCCTAAGTACGAGACGATCTCTGGATAGCTTAGTGGTAGAGCATTGGTGCGCTAAGCCAAAGGTCCCGGGTTCAATTTCAATCATCATGTGTCATATTTCACTCTATTCGAATAATATAGTAATTATGAATACAAATTGATGTACAGACACCACATCATTACAAAACTACCATCGAACGTTGTTCCATTATTTATCAAAGTGACAATAAACGAAACAAAAGACAAACTACTTGTACCCTAGTTTTATTTACGAATATATATATATATATATAAATATAATATAAAAACGGTCCCATCTGTGACTGTTCCCTGTTGCTAGAGGTGCTCAGGGAGTGATAAATGGACGACGCTCGCTCCGGAACAGATTAATCAAGTGGCGTACCCAAGCAACACTTAACCACGAGAATCGATCGCCTCACCGCACCCCTCACACCATCTCACGCTTTACCAACTTATGACAAGCATCCCTCCTGTTGGTGGAGGAGGTTTTTTTTTATACTGACTATGTATACGAGGTCACCACAAACCACATCGTTGGATATGTGGAAAAAGGCGTCAGTCTCATTTTATGGTGATGTCAAGGTTGGGCCTTCAATTAAGGCCTGATATACTTATATTTCACCTAAATTTGCTACCCCTCTCCCTTCATGCAAATGGGGGTAGGATTCATTTAAATTTTACCTTCCTCATACTTATCTCAATAATGTAAATATGCGGTCGTTAGACGTGGTGCAAAGTAAGAAGTTTGACACAAAACGTTTATTTTAAGGTCAGAACACGGTTGCTCACGTATTAAATGGATGCTATGACGTATTTTCTAAATAGTCTTACTATATAAGCCCTACTTATTTAAAAGTGTTTTTTAATTGTTAAAGCAATTACTGAATCACTGAATTTTGCTAGATTGAGGACTAACTTTATTAGAGGACTAATTACCTCCTTCGTTAGCAGCATAGTGTAAGGTGTCACTCTCGTTTTAGAATAGACTATCGATGACAGGGAGATTGGAGTTCGAATCCCGGTTAGATGTACTGATGGTGTTTTTTCCCAAATGGTATTACAAACTCCTTCCACGCAAATGCAATAATAATTTCTCTACATTCAACCATCCTCATCCCTAACAAATTAACGTAATTAGTACATGTGAGTACAGGTAGTAAAACGTGGTGCTACAAAAACAGAAGAGATATCTCAATAGATAAGCAGCGTTTTATTTGGGGAATAATACAACTTTTAATTTCTTTTAATATTATGTGTTTTACCATAATCAATTATGTGAATGTTGGCTTAGTGCCTTCACCATTATTTTAAATTATTTAGGTTTTCATGTTTAAGTTGCTGATAGGCGTTAATATAATTAAAATGCACGTTTATAAAAGAGAACAAAAGTTAATTGTGATTTAAGACGCTTCGGAGGTCAAAAGTTCTAAGGCACCGATATCGTAATAAACACAACTGTTGATGGCTGCTATATTGGGGATCGAATTACACTCGAGTGTACCGAGGGTAGTTTTCTACTCTCCCTCCACGAAAATTCGGGTACACTTACTACCAATTCAACTTTCCTCGCCCCTAACACATCAAGTATAACCCGGCCTGCATTAAAACGTGGTTCCAGTATAAAACATAATGATGGTTTAGTAATATTTTACCAGGTATTTGACTCGACTACGTTATTAGTGACAACTGAATGACTATGTTTGACTTAAAAATAGTCGTATTAAGTTCGATACAGCTTCGTTTAAAAATTCTGAGTCAAAGGGTAACTATCTAGATTAAAGTGGGGCAATAGTGCGTATCGGTAAGAGTACGCATTGGCTTTATTTCTATTTTGATAAAATATAAGTTGGTCACACTGTTTGGTTATAGGAAGATGTAATGACAGATAAGTTGTCTACATAGTTTGAGTTTAATCTGAAAACACATTTCCAAACATTGCGGTAAGTTGTGATTTAGGCACTCATATAATTTCGCGGTGTTTAACAAACGTAATATCTATATCAAATATCTATTAAAATTAAGATATATTTTTCTTTTTCTAAAGAGTAGTTTTTAAGTGTAAACAAAAGTGTCTACATTATTCAGGAATTTCTAATTAGGAGACATCACTTCCCGTTTGGTTGCAGAGCTATGAGTGGAGCAAGGAGACACACGAAGGGGTGGGGCAGAAGTACGCACTGCGTACTTTCACCCCAACTCTCCATTACGTATATTTCTCGCTTTATATCAACTTATTGCAATCATTTTTACAAGAAAAAGAGGAAAAGAAGAGGATCAACTATGATTTGCTTTGACAGTGATTACATAAACACAGAGCTAATTAAAGTCTGGTTGAGGCATTTTCAAAAGGATGTGATGGCAAGTTTAGAGAGCCCTGAGTTGCTTATTTAGGCGAACACTTTTCACATATGAGTTTGGATGTTGTGTTCTTCTGCAGAGAACATTATATTCATCTCTTGTCCACCCCCTGCAAACTACTCAAAAACTGCAACCATTGGACAGATGGTTTTTTTAAATTACTAAAAGATTTTTACTCACAAGCGTGCGACCAATGGTTATGGAGTCACACTGGGCGTGAAATCTCCCAATTTCAAGTCGCGTGACTTTTTAGAAATGCTTACCAAGGATATGCCCTAATGACTAACGTTATTATGGATTCTAAATGTGCGGTATTTTCTCGGTTAGCAGTTACGTATTTTCAGAATCAAAGTTTATTCCATCAACTGTCACAGACCATTCTAATGGCTCATTAAACGCAACATTTGAGATTTAGCCATCAATATCTTTGGCTGACAGAAAAGGCCCTCAGCCCTCAACATCTTTGGCTGCCAGAAGAAGCCCTCAGCTCTCAACATAGTTTGCTGTCACAACAGAACCTCAGCCAAAGAGAGGGCAAAAATCTCAAATAATAACAGTTACACCATTTAAAATAATTTGATAATGAAAGAAGAATGTAAAAATTCAATTGGTCAAGTTAGGAAATCATTTTTCGAATATAAAATTAATACTCCAATTTATATATATATATATATATATTTGTGTATGATAAAACAACAACGGCAAAATCAAAAGTTAATGAATACATTTTCTGTCCCGGTTGGGAAGAACAGTATGAAAATGCAAGAGTTTCAAAAAATGGTGGCATGAAGCTTATTCTAATTATGAAAGGTGAAGTGAATTTATTTGTGGTCATTGTTAAATAAGTTTGAAATAACCTTTGAAAATGTTTATCAAGTAGTCTAAGTCAAGAAAATGGAATTTCCCAATGATATATGTTTTTTTTTATAAAAATAGTTAACGTGCTTAGGTTTATTGTATACCTATGTTGTTAGCTATATTTCAAGTCATCAATAATATAGTCTACCTATGAAGCCTTTTTATATCTTGTGAAGTTTTATAATGTAAAAGTCAATATTATAAATTAAGTTTTGTGGCGTTTTATGGTGAGCAATTTTACCGCGTAGCGAACGTACTTTTACCCTACCCATGGGGCCAAATTATAATTTTGTCAAATTTAGTATTTTTTTGATAATTCGTTAAAATATTTTTTTCCATTATTAAAAATGTTACTTCAATGACGATAAAATGAAATTAACTATCCCAAAAATTTACATATTTTGATACAAAAATTTATCTTATATATGTGTTTAAACGTTAAGTGCGTGCTCTAGCCTCACTTTACCCTATTATATGTTTCCTATTTACTACTTGTCCGAGCTATCCACATATTAACACCAATGGGATCCTGCTAAAGTAGAACGTAAACAGAAAATATCACAGTGTTTGTGTAAAGGAAGTAAAAACACTTAAATTGGTTTAAATGTTGAAAAATCACACCTGGGGGGAGGGGAGGTCCCGTTTTTAAGTGTATTTGTTAGCACAAACTTTAAACATGATTGTGAGTGACACCTTACACTACTCAATAGAAAATTTTAGTTTATATTCTAAAATTTAAGATCTAGTAAAGCCATTGTGCAGTTAAAATGCAGTGTTAATACATGTTTTACTGTATTATAGGAAGTATAAAGACCAAAATGAAATATATTTAAATTTATAAATACATATACATATCTAATCACGCAGTTTCCTTACGGGGTAGGCAAAACACTGTGCGTATACCTCAAAAAATTAAACTTTCTCCACATTTCCCTATCCTAGCCTACTCCCTTCGCTTCAAAATCCATACACCGAGTCATACATGCTTTTTTATTTTTAAAAATCTTAATGTTTCTCTTTTTACACATTTGTCTAAAACATTTAACCGCGTCTTACATGGCATACCCCTTGGTTTTGATCCACACACTATACCTTCATATATTTTCTTCATCACTAAATCCACACTCATCTACTCAACGAGCCCAAGCCAACACAACAAGCTTCTTTCACATTGATCCATTAGATTCCCTTTCAAACTGCACTCCTTCAGTGCCCATTCATTACTGACTCTGTCCATACAAGTTTTTCCACATACATTTCTTAGTTATCTTATTCCAACCGCATTCACCTTGCTAGCTCTTGTGTTTCTCCGGACAAGCCCACGCTTCACATCCATAGAAACATGTTGGCGTTTATACACTTCTACATATTGCCATCTTTGCCTCTTTCGATACTACTTCATTCTTTGCAATAGTACACATTCATCCAACTATTCTCCAAGATGCATTCACCCGTCTGTTGAATTCATCATATATTCTTCCATTTTTACAGAACATTACGCCCAGATACACAAAATCATTCACTTGTTCTAGCAGTTTTCCCATTTATACTAAGCTTATAATAATTTACTGATCCGTCCTTATCAAAAGCTATCATCTTAATTTTTGAGACATTTATACAAAAATCCATTCTGCTGGTCGCCACATTCAAAGAATTTAATTCATTTTGCAAGTCACTATTACTCTCAGACATTAATACAGCATAATCTGCATACAACAGCACTCTCACATTCAATTTTTTAATTTGTACACCAACCGCGTCTCCATAAGCATCTTACACACACTTATCCATGAATACATGAAACAACCACGGAGACATAACGCAATCTTGCCTTAAAACATGTTCAATTTATTTTAAAAATATATGTTTGTTTATAAATTTTGTTCTAAGTATATTTACATTTTAATTATTCTTCTATTACCTATTTTAAAAGAAATAAATCTTTGTTTAACTATCATAATTCACTAATCTTCCAACTTGGATTAATGCTTAATAGCATGCTATGACCAGGTAGGTTTGACTTAAATGTCTGCACATTTAAATTGTACATCATTCAATTATATTAACGATTTAAACATAAATAAATACAATATATTTTCACAGGTTTATGAGAATGAATAAATTTGGTTAACAAGTGAACTAATTATAGAATTTTAAAACCTATGGACTAGGTAACTCTTAGCATGTCAGACAGAGAAAGTAAATCTTTTAACATGTCAGACATACGCCACACATTTGCATATTTCTTGGCATGCTATATACATATAGCAACATTCTTATCATGTCAGATACCTGGAGTTAATCTCTTACCATATCAGATACTCTAAACAAAACTCTTAGCATGTCGGACAAACACTGTACAGTACATTTGCACATATCTTATCATGTCATATACATATAGCAAATCCATTAGCATGTAAAATACCCGTGGTAAATCTCTTAACATGCCAGGTACATTAATAAAATAACTTATCTTGTTAGACAGACTCTACAAATGTATTGGCATGTCAAACATCCGAATAAATTACCTCACCATGTCAAACACCAGAAGGAAATCTAAGCCTTGTGTTCTTGAGCGGAATATAATTTTGTCCTCATTAATATCCCATTAGTGTTTCTAATTCAGTAAATCCTCCTACATTATTATATGATATAATACGTAAGATACACAAGGTGACCTCAAAATAATTCTCTAGTCCCTTGCTAATCCGATCCCATGATAATCTCCCTCACTCCCCACACCCATTAACTAAAATACCTTAAATATGATTCAGAGCATGCATTGTTTCGGATTATCAAGAGATGATACAGAACTAGGTCATCGTCTAAGCTTCCTGGGATAGAGGGGTGGCCCAAAACAAGAAGAGCAGACTGAATCTGAGCCGGGAAATTATAATTTTAAAAATAGGATGTAGGGGACGAGAGATAAGGGCAGTTTTTTTAAGCTTTAATAGAAAAACATTTTTAAGGGCAAGATAAATAAAACATTTTTTCAGTACAATCATAGAGTTTAATTTTATTCACATGTTTACATCAAAAGTTGTTGAATATCTGTCGTGATCATTGTGGCGTTAGATGATAATCTTTTTGAATTCTAGGACATTCTTGACAGATATTTCAGAAATGTTGATATCATGGTGTGAAGAAAATTAAACTATTGGATAGTTACTTGATTTATTTTGACCAAAAAAAGTTTTGCTATAAAACTGCAGAAACACATACCTTAAATCGCATTCCTTACATCCCTGTCTTAATTATATTAAAAATAGACAGATGAGGAGGGTCGACGAATTTAAAGAAAAAGTATCCACCGGTGTTGAGGGAGAGTCTAAAATAATTCAGGAAAACCCAATCTCAGTACACATGGTTGGAACTTAAACACAGGATAGATGAGTCAGACACATAGTCAACGTGCCCATATGTCAAAAGGGATAGTTGCAAATATCGTTCCTTGACTTACGTGCATAAATCTTTGAAATTTTAAGATACAATTCAATAAACAGTGACCCATCTTTGGAAAAATTCGCCAGTATCGCCTTTACGTTTTGGCGTGACGTGGCTATCAGAGTTTGAATCTCGGCTGAATATACCGAGGTTTATTCCTCTAAATGGTTTTTCATGTTCAATTCATGCACAAGTGAATACACTTCTTTTAAATTCTACCTTCCCCATCCATCAATATTATTTTTATTTTTGGATAGCAAGACGTGGCACATCTTTTAACAGTTATCATCAAAGAACTGCAAGGATAGACAATACTAATTTCCTCACTACACCTATCACTTCTACATTCAATTCAAATTGAATGGGTCAGGAAAACAACGTATGTATTAAGATGGTAGGTACGGCATATCTATGAACTTATTATTATTGTAGATAACACATCAAAGCTACCGTTATTAGAACAAAACCTTTACTGCAATCTGTAACACACTGTATTCAAATGACGTCACGGATGCAAAGGGCTATTGGTCACTTATAGCGTATGAGGGAATACGCATGCGTTGCATATTAATATTATATTTTCACAGGTTCGTCGAATTAAATGACGTCACAGCTTCAGATAAATGTTGGTTGTGTCTGGCTCAGGTCAGTGGCTTTGCATATGTGGGCAGGAAGTAATAGTTCATTGATCCAACCTCATGGGCTTTAGGGCCATATAAATATATAACACTGGACTATATACGCATACAAATATATATTTTTGCGTATGGAGGTCTCTGGGTCAACCAATTCCCCAGTAAACTAGACAATCTAATGTTTTGGGGACTACGAGTTGGTGGCGTCCATGTGTGTTTGCACCCTGGGAAAAATAGCCGCGTCTGTTTGCACCTACCTAATATTAAAAAAATATATATATTTAATTAGGAAAACATTTAATTTCCCCCTGATTTTACAAAATGTTTCGTTTGAATCACATTTATTTTCAAATAGTAATTGTTTTCAGCCCGGCACGGCCGAAAAATGTGCTATCGGCAGAATAGAGATATCAGATCAATGACTAACCTATCCTAATCTAACCTAACCTAGCCTACCAACATTCCTTCATAATAGTAGTTCCGAAACAAGACCGATCAAAAAATAAACGTCATATACGTCCTATTAATGACTTCCAGTTGCTAGTATCAAGGCTTTGACTTGCCGACGGGTGCGAACAATAAAAGGTTTATTTTAGGCGGCGCTAACGCCTCCAATTTTTCAAAAGGCGCAACCAACACTCCACCGTTTTGGCTGAGTATGGCCCCGAAATATGTTCAAATTGTGATGCGAGCCAATATATCTCGGATTTACTTGATAATAACTTCCAAGTCAATCACTAAACGCTTTACGACAACAGTAAATATAAACTAGTTTAAGAATAAATATAGCAATATGTAATTAGTGTAAATAATTAAAAGTTTGGTCTAAAGAAAACAAAAGTTGATAACTTATTATGAAATAACTAGAGTTTACCAAAAATATATCTCTTTAGTATTATTATAAAAATTAGATAATGCTTTTCTATAGATGACATCTAGATAGTTCACAGACTTTACACATAAAATTAACTTTATTATTTTAGTATCTTGTTTCAACACAAAATCGCAAATAGCGTTATTGTAGATAATATTTTAGACAAATGAGACTTTTTTCTGTGTTGAAAACATACATATTATTTTGTTCCAACGTATTGTATATTATGTCGCAATCATATTCTTAATGATTTGTTAAAAATAAATACCGTTGCAATGAAAAAAAGTACCGTACATAAGATTCATTCTGAAAAGGAAGAGTCAGTTGGTTGAGCTGGTAAAATACGAAACATCGTACAGAAATTCAAGTTTCAATCACATCAATTGGTAATATATTATTATTATTATTATTTATTAGCACCCGTTTAGGCTATACGCTTAAGTACTAATTACACTAATGGATTATAAATTGGGAAGGTTGAATTTACAGGAAGTGAACCCAATTTGCGTGGAGAGAGAGTGGAAAACTGTTTAGGAAAAACCACCCCAGTCACCTGACCGTGATCCAATCCTCGATCTCCCCGTCCTCGGCAGTCTGGTTCAACACTAAACTAGCGCGTTAGCCAACTAGGCCACCGAGGCGGTAGTGGGTAATATAACTAGTAGGCACAGCTAACGTATTATAACAAGTAGAAATATACTATTTATCAAGGGCACTTACTCGAATAGAAACATCTTCACGGTGTGATATTTAATACGAGTTCTAAAGCTTCAAGGCCAAGATTTTAGTTTCGTAAAATATCGCAATTAATTTTATTAAAAAAATCGCAATTAATAAAGGTGTTAAGTCAATTATTTTTCACAATCATAAGTTTCGTAAATTTCTTGTTTTAAGCTTTGGAAATATTTCTTTGTGGTGTTCGAAGAAAAAGTGTAATACTATGTTGCAAAAAAAAAAATTGTACAACTACTTAAATACTAACTGCTAGAAATAAGAATCACCACGACATGGTTGATAACAGGCAGCTGCAAAAATACTATTATTCGAAATGCGCGCCAAAGTGAAACAGTTGAAAATATAATTATGTGATTATTATCAGGATGACCACGTATAAAAATAGTAAGGAATTATTTACTATTTGTATTCGTGTTTGTCCTAATAACGACCTATTAAGGTGGGGTATAAGGGGGCGTGAGAAAAAACCAGTGATTTTGCAGTTTTTATAGCAAAACTTTTTTTCTATAAAAAAAAAGCTAATATTTTTCCATTATAAAGATAGAGCTTAAGTTTCTTAACATGGTGACCACAACAGTTATTGATTATTTGTTGAGGGTGTCCTAGAATTTAATGACAACCTTTTCTCTTCATTTAAAAAGTTTCCAATCTAATACCTCTATGCTCATTACAGATATTCAAAAACTGTTGATATCACCATGTGCATAAAATTAAATTCTATGTTTCTACAGGAGAAATATTTTATTTATTTTGGTCAAAAAATGTTTGCTATAAAAACTACAAAAATACTGGCCTTTTCTCGCATCTCTTTCTACCCAAACTTAAATATATTAAATAGTTGCTTGGATCGGATATGTAATATTAGGTTTAGTGTCCTAAGCTCCCGTTTTATAATACATGTGCTGATATAATATAGATGTTTAGAAAGTCATGTCAAACACCCCTTTAAATGAATGGTCGGAAGCAAAGTAATAAACATCTCAGTTTCTTAACTAATGTGAAATCTCCTTAAAATGAAAATAATTTCAGTGAAAGAACTATCACTCTCGTGAATATTTCAAGGAAAGCTGAAGTATTTATGTAATTGTTAAGAGAAAACGGAGATTATTATTATTATTATTATATTTATTATTATTATTATTATTATTATAGCACCGCGTTTTACTACCCGTTTGGTTTATACGCAGAAAACGGAGATATTCCTAATGTTTAGTGAGAATGAGTGAAAAAGGAATGGAAAAGAGTGTCGCTTGGAAACAGGTAGTGAAGTGGAAGATAACTTGGGAACTTTCATCTCCTGTGTGTGTGTGTGTGTGTGTGGTGTGTGTGTGTTGTGTGTGTGTATAAAAGAATGGAAGTAAGCTGAAGATAAAGTGTTTTGGCACTCGCATCCATTGTGTCTCCTGTGATGATTGAGAGTAAAAGACAGATTCACCTGCATCTGATAGACATTTATTTGGCACATAGATGTATAAAGAAGATTCCCCACCCCACCCCCTTTTTTTTTGCAGAATAGGAATAGCTGAAACAAAAACGAACCCGAATAGGTTCTGGAAATATTGCAGGAGTTAGTCGCACGCTCTGTAATATTATTACTACAAGTTACGTGAGACATAGCTAAATCTTACTTTAATTTATAGGATTGGAGTTTATCTCCAAGCTAGGTCAGTCACAGGTTCCATCCTCACGTTGCAAGTTCTAATCCTCTATCTGGGTAATTTTTTTTTTTTTTTTATTAATCTTGTCCATAAAGGTTGGTTACAACACTTACATTATAAAACTTGGTGACTTTCCATTTTTTCCAGACAATATTTTCCAATTACTCCTGACTACCTTCTTTTACAGTATTTCTTGGTAAATTACTATTTTTTCCGTTTTTTACATTTACCCCATACTAGCTTCAAGTGCCTGTCGTTGCACGTATAGAAAACTAATCACTATTGTATTAAACATTACATACTGACAGTCAACAATGTTGGATGATTCTTAACATTTCAAATTGATATTTACACTTCAGACCTGTAGTAGACCTATACGTAAAAATAAAAATAAAAATTAATTGCTGATGTTTCTAGGTATCTCAATTTTTTAGCTTCCCCACCGGTATTCAGGCAGTCTAAGGAATCAAGATCGCAATGCATAAATGTGAAAATAAACGCGTGGGGAACTTTTGCCAATATACCAAAATAATAATAAAAGACTACCTTATTACGAGGTTTACCTTGGTTTTAGATTTACCAGTACCAGTGATCACGTGAACTAATATATTGGGGTAGCGATATGTGTAAAAGTATAAACTAAGCTAATAAAAAATTTGTAGGCACATACCAAGTTCCCCCCATATACTTATTGGTTTTTTAGTCACGCGAATTATTGGACATGATGAAATGCGTTCTAACGCGTGACATTAAGAATCAGCTGCTTTCTAAATGGAGATTTCATTTGTTTTTCTAAATACATAGCTATCAATTAAAAGGTAAGATAAACCAAATAAAGATTGAACCTACTTCCCTATAAGAAAGATTCAAATAAACCAAACTATAATTATTTCGCTTTATTTAAGGTTGAAATACTTCCTTCGGTTATTTTTGGATTTGACGATAATAGGTTTTTCTCTTTGTTGATCAAATTAAATAGAAACTAAATTAATACAATGTTCAATAGTACATTATATTGCTATAGTGGTTTATAACGTCTCTCTCGCCATAGATGTAAGAATTAATAGAATAAGCCGGGGAAGCACCACCTCAGTTCTCCTTTAGTACGTGTACCAATTTTCATATTTCTAGATTTATTTATTTTGGTAATCTAGTACTTACAGACACACGAATACACATCCCATTCTATTTACATGATAACCTAAACAAATTGCTTATAGCTTAGAAACTATTAGTTTTATAAATAATTATTTCAGACAAAAGTTTTTTTCCTTGAATAGTCCTACAATTTTGAAACATTAAGTTTTTTCTTATTTCAAAGAGTTGCGGAAATATACACATAACGTTGGAGAAAGATCTCTGGACGGATAAAAAGTACTGTTCTAAAGCCTCAATTGTATTTCACTATAGTCATCGTATATTTTTTTATTCTCGGTATTTAAAGTGAACTTTCTGAACTGATTGATTATATCAGCACACTATAATCTTTATGAACGAGCGGGAAAGGGCCTAACAAATTTTCCGGGAAAGGTAATTTCACATACTTTCTAGGGTTCTTTTAGATGCCAAAATTAACATGGAAATACCGGCTTTACTTTCTCTCCGAAGGAAACTATGCTATGAATTTTTATTACTCAAGAAAAATCCGTTGACTCCGGCTAGGTTTGAATCCACGGACATCGGCTCCTAAGGTGAGAGCTTTATCCCAAGGCTACTGAGGTCGACGCCGTATAGTATAATCTATATCTGGAAAACCTTAAAAGTTGGAAATTCGATAGACAAAAGCCGAGAAAAACGCTAAAAATAGTGATTGTAGCGACCATCTTGGAACAAGCTAGCGGACGTCAATTTTAATTAGTCTATATTTAATCCATGCGTAAGTTAAGCACAATCGATATAGTGGTTTTTGCGTGAAGGAGTAACAGACACCAACTAATTTTATATGACTTATTAGTAGGATATAAGAAACAAATCTAGCAGCATCTAAACATCAATATTTTTACTGATAAGCAGAGCTCTGATCTTGATGACCTTAAAATTGCCAAAATATGACCTATAAAATGACGTTAAAAACTCTAAATAATGACTTTAAATATACTAAAAATGACCTAAATAATTTGATTGAGATTCCATAATATGATGTATTTATTAGAAGAATTAGGATTTACATTATACTCGTAAGCAAATATATCTCTTCTGGTTTGTACATTTCCAGTTTTCACTCGGTCTGGACTCGTCTGGAATAAAATGGCAGCCATACAGTCCCAGGGAATCCTTTAGTTTACATTGGTAAGTTTCCACAGAGGAGTGTTCGCAGATACCAGAACGTCACAAAAATCTTTATAAAATGTTGAGGATTTTTCTTGATTTGTGAATGCTATTTGTGCAAGTAATAATTGAGAGTTTTTCTTTTTATTGATATTCTGGATACCACGGACATGTTTGTTGCGACTGATATGCATTGGGTTACCCCTGTTGCCCCAACCTCCCCACTTGTCGATAGAGTCATCGACAAGCAGTGGGAAGTTTTGGCTGATTTGATATGCGAGTTACAGGTTGTTTTCACAGACCCTTATCCTCGTTGTATGAACTTAATTTTTACATGAATTGGTACCTTTGAATTGTTTGTACAAAAATACACGGTTTGAGTTGGTTTGTAGCCCGACACAAGATATCCACCTTGACAGAAGCGCCAAGCTAGGTCACCTGTGAAAGGGCTGTATTTCTTTGCGAGTTACAGGCAGCATTCGCTAGCCCTTATCCTCATGGAATGAGGGTGAAAACAGTGAATTGATGAAATTTGTATATCTAATGAATGATGGGTGTGATTGAATTATGAAATTGTGTATGATCTCTGAAAAGGAATACATTTTTGGTTATTAGTTATACACTTTATGGGGTATGAAATGTGAAGGTGAAGTTGTGGGTGAACTGTTGCTACTCCAATCTCGGACGTTTGTAGGACCCTCCTTCATATGGATCGTAGTTTCCCAGGGATCTGATTATGGGATTCATATGTGCTGCACTTTGAATGTAGAATTTGTCTCTTCTTTCCTTGAAAATTTCAGTCATTGTCTTGCTGTTTGTCATGTTGTGAAGGTTGTCCGTCCTTGTTCTTCTATCTACCCCGGTTATCACCCTTAGGATCATATTCTGTGTTGTCTGTAGTTTTGCAATGTGCGTCTTCGCTGCGTATCCCCACCCTACGCAGCCGTAGAGCATGATTGGCTGTATCACCGTCCTGTAAATTATGAGTTTTGTTTGCTGGCTTATTTGTTGTCCTTTTAGTATGGGGTATAGTTGTATGAAGACTGCTTTCGCTTTTTTGTTGGTTAGTTCTATGTGGTTTGCCCAAGTAAGTCTTCTGTCGATGTTGATCCCGAGGTATTTAGTTTGGTTTTTAAACGGTATGTCTTCCTGATATAGAGTGAAGTTTTCCGGCGGTAGCAGTCTTTTTTTCGTCACAACCATTGCGGTAGATTTCTCAGCATTCACTTTGACTCTCCATTTTGAAAGCCATGTTTCTAGGTTCTTCAAGTATCGTTGTGTCGCTAGTGATGCATAGTATATATTTTTGTCTTTGGTGTATATCAACGTGTCGTCTGCAAATAGTCTTATGGTCATTTTTGGACTGGTTGGTACGTCCGCAACGTATACGTTGTACAAGAAGGGAGCCAAAACTGACCCTTGTGGTACTCCCGCCTTTATATTCCTTCTCTCTGACAGTGTGCCCTCTATGGAGACTTGAAATTTCCTATCTTTCAGGTAGTTGTTGATCAGTTGTATGAGTCCTTGTGGGAAGTTGTGTCTAATCATCTTGTGAATGAGTCCATAATGCCACACTCGATCAAACGCCTTTTCCACATCTAAAAATATTGCTATCATGTACTCTCGTCGGTTGAATACTTCCGTCGCGTCTTCAATGAAGTTGAGTAGGGGTGAGTCGTTGAATGTTGTGCCTTGAAACCAAACTGTTCGTCGGGGATTATGTTGTTGTCATCTGTATGTTGTCTTAGTCTTTTTTGTATGAGTGTTTCAAAAAGTTTTCCAAGCGTACTGAGTAGACTTATTGGTCTTCTGTTT
Organism: Timema cristinae; assembly: GCA_039000515.1. Taxonomy (NCBI): domain Eukaryota; kingdom Metazoa; phylum Arthropoda; class Insecta; order Phasmatodea; family Timematidae; genus Timema; species Timema cristinae. The sequence continues at coordinate 134,883,443 of JBCFYV010011172.1, forward strand.
TGAGGGAAGATTCCATTTTTACCTGGTTTAGGTATTGTGATAATTTGGACTGTTTCCAAGTATTTGGGAAGTATGCAAGTTTGAGGGCTGTATTCAGTATTTGGGTCAGATGAGCTATTGCAATTTGAGGTAGGTTTATTAACATTTCGTTCCTTATGCAGTCAAGTCCCGGTGCCTTGTTTCGCTAAAGTGTTTTGATAGAGTTTTGTATTTCATGGTCTGTGATTGATTCTGGTGTTTCTGCTACTGGTCTGTCTATGTATTCGTTTACTGTTCTGACGACTCCTCTATTAAAAGCTTCCTCTTGGGTTGGATTTGGCGTGAATTGGTCTATTAATGTTTCTGCTATGGCTTCGGCTTTATCTTTACTAGTGTAGGCCATCTCCTGTCGACCGTGGATTGCTGGTGTACCTGCTTTTTTTGTTTTCCCTTTAAGTATATTTGTAATCTTCCATGTTTGTTGAAGATTTGTGGCTGTTTCTGTCACGAAAGTGGTCCAATTGGCTCTTCGGATTTGGTTAACTAATCTTCTTACTATGGCTTTATGTCTGTTATAGTTGGTTCTCGCTTGCGGTGTCCTCATCCTTTGCCAGTCTCTTCGGGCTTCCCTTTTAAGGGCTAGTCTGTAGTTTAGTTCTGGGTTTTCTAGTCTCAGGTCTTGTCGTTTTTGCGAGGTCGTGGTATGAGTTGCATAGGTTTCTTGGATTGTAGTTGTGAATATTTCTATCGCTGCGTCAACATCTTCCTCAGTTTCTATTCGTAAGTTTATTGGGATCACTTCTTGTAGTTCAGATTTATACATTGTCCAATCGGTCGTCTTTGTAGTCGGTTTGTGCCAGTTTGTGTGGTGGTCGATGTTGATGTCCCACTCGCAAAGTAGTGGATTGTGGTCTGAATCAAGCTCTTGTAGGACTGATACTGCCTCCGATGATATTTTTTGATTTGTTAGTATGATGTCGAGGATGTCCGGTCGATGGAGATGGTTTCCAGGGTAAAATGTTGGTGAATCTGGTGCAACTACATTGTATTCCGTCTCGTTGGAGTGTTCCTCTAAAATACTTCCGTTCCTGTTTGTTGTCCGGCAGTTCCACAGTACATTTTTACTATTCAGATCCCCCCCTATTAGGTAGTCGTCAGTTACAGTAACTTGATCAAGGTCTCGTTTAAGTAGAGTCTTGTTCGGAGGGTTGTATACTGCCACAAAAGTAATAGGTCCCTTCTTAGTGTTTACGCCAACCGCCGTGGCCTCAAGGTTCTCCGTATCCTGTATGTCCGCTCTGTAGTGTGGAAGGTAGTTCTTGATTAGGACAGCTGTCCCTCCCCCCCTGGTATGCTTTCTGTCTGTTCTATAGATGGTGTACCCTAGGATATGTAATCGTTTAGTTTCTTGTAAATGAGTTTCACAAATTAGTGCTACGTCAATTCCGTACGTTTTTAGTAGGTCCTCAAACTCTCGGGCTTGTTGAAGTATACTGTTGGCATTCCATACTAATATTCTTAGTTGGTCTTTTTCAATTGTCATCACTGCTGAAGTAATAGTCAGTTGCCGCTTCTACAATTATCATGAGTTTTGACATCTTGTCTTCTGCTTGCTTTATTTTTGTAATGTAAGGTCTCAGGTGTTTCAGTAAGCCACATATGTCCAGTTCTTTGAATATATTAATTATTTCTTTAAAATCAAATTGGGAGTTTTTTCCCTGCTCCTTCTGCTGATGTGAGTCTTCTCTTCCAATCATCAAGGTGTCTCTGTATGTGTGGTGCGTTACGTTTGCGTTTGTTGTTTTTGGAGGTAATGTCGGGAAGTCTTTGCTGTTGATAGTTGCCGTTTGTATGATTGTGTATGGCTTTTCTATTTTTTGCTGCCTTTGTTCTATCTTCTTTTCTATGAGTTTTTGATAAGTCGGACATTTTGTGTAATTCGCTGTGTGCTTGCCGCCGCAATTTACGCAGCTTGCTGAAGTGGTCATGTCTTTTCTAGGGCAATCTGAAGTCAAGTGAGGTATTAGACATTTTACGCATCTTGGTTTATTTGCGCAGTTTATTTTTGGAGTGCCCGAACTTCTGACAGTTGTGGCATTGTAAAATGAAGTTTTTTGGGCTGGACGTAATGTTCTATCTTAACACGGGTATTGTTGAGGTATGTTTCTTGAAAAATTTGAAAGTTTTTGTCAGTTCTAATGAGTGTGCAAACAAATATCGGTAAGAGTTTTACTATGTCTTGTACACTATTTTCATTTTGTGTTCTTGAGGTGAACTGTCGTACATCCGTTACCGTGTACCCTAGTATCTCTAGCTCCTCCTTTATGTCCTCAGTTGGCATATTGGGTGGGAGTCCCTTTATTACGATTTTGAGGGTTTGACTTTTTGCATTGTGTACGTGTGGTACTCTTGTCCTGTATTTTTGAGAAGTGCTTGTAGTGTTTTAAAGTCTTCTATTGTAGTAGTATGTATCTTTAAGCCATCTTGTACATAGAATACTTTGAATGTTCCGATCATAGTGGTTTTCATTGACTTTACAATGTTTGAGTAGTTGTTTGTCCCCGAGATAACTATCGGTGGAATTTTTTGTTTTGATTTCTGAGTTTCTGTGGTATTTGTAGGTATGTCAGAAGTATCCATAGTTTGGTCCTCTCCTGAGAGAGTCTCAAATTGATTGCTCACTTTGACAGCTTTAGGTGGTGTATCGTCTTTAGGTCTAAAAAGCAACTTCCTCTTTAGGACCGTAGCATCTGTAAACTCAGCGTCCTCAGCTTCGTTTTCAGTTGTGTCAATGTCTACATCCTCTTCCTCATCGAGGTTTCGTGCCCAGTCCTGAGACTGATGTCGTTTCAGCTGTCCGCGTGAGTGGTCAGCTATCTTGTCCATTTTAGTTTTTGTTGTTGGCCCTGAATGGGCCGACAACACTTTGAGTAATTTTTGTTATATTTATGGTTTTTATTTGTTTCTTCGTCTCTATAAGTTGTTTGTCAGGTTAAGTCAAGTTTGTTGAATATTTACCTTTCAAACGTTGAATTTGGTTGGATTTGGCCGCCTATTCCGGTTAGGTCGGAACCTCAGCCGTCAATCGACCTTCTAACTCCGCTATCACTTTTGTTGAACACGAGGAGTGAAGTCAACCTTCCAACTCCGAATATTCAATTCAAATCCGTCCGTCCGTCTCGTCGTCGTCGGCGAAAAAAGCCGTCCGTCGTCGACTGATATGCAGTTGAATGCTTAAACCTTTTATCTAATGCCAGTACCTTTCACTTCAAATATTTTACAGAAAGGTAGAAAATATATTCTCTCTGAATTCAGTAGTAATTTGGCTCAAATGACTCACTTTGGAAGGTTTGGTTTAAAGCGGTATAAATACACATAAGATCATTACAGAAGAATAAATATAACATGCAATTTATAAATGAAAACTATGCATTTAGAATCTTTTGACAACTAAAATCATGTGTTCTACTTAACATTGGAATACAAATACCTGCTTTAAAAGTGATAGCTCCCCATCCCCCTGCAGCCCTTTCCATGCATGGTATTGTGAGTGACTCACCAGGAATGTAAAGACAGTACAGAGTTCATTTGAAATCTAAACATTTCTCTCCACTCCACATGCAACCCTTTCCAACTTAGATGAAGTAAAGGTCTCACCAGGAATGTGGATTTTATAAGCACGCAGGTAAAGGAGCACAAATCTCATTTGGACTCATATATTATCTTATTCAGCCAACGTGTGTGTGGTAAAATAATTGATTTTTAAATATTCATGTTTTGTCAATGCAGCGATAATTCATCTACATAACCTTTTTAAAGTCATTTTCACACAATTTTAAATTTTCTTTTAAAAAAATGCTTAAAAATGACTTAGGGCCAGTTTCATAGTCAAATTTAGTACGCCTCAAGTGCGGCGCTACACTAAGTACATGACGACACCTACCTAAACCAGAATGGAATGGGCCAGTTTCCTATGCGAGAACGGCCCATTCCATTCTGATTTAGGTAGGTGTCGTCATGTACTTAGTGTAGCGCCGCACTTGAGGCGTACTAAATTTGACTATGAAACTGGCCCTTATTAAACTAAAAACGCAATAAAAATGACCTAAAAATCTAAAATGGCAAAAATATCAAAAAATGACCTATAAAATTTTCATTTCTGCAACCAGGGGATCATGAACATAGTTTATGTACTTATGAGCATTGTCTCTGATGGACCAATAAAATATGACATGTAATCAAAATCCATGTTCTGCTGATATGTTTTAGATATTATTTGTGGCACTTTGTCAAGCTTTATAAAAAACACTTTAAAACCATTTTATTTTTGAGAATGTCATTTTAAGGCAATCCATATTATTAATACGCAAGGATCAATATATTTTACTTTTGTTTTTGTTTTCAGAGGAAAAATTGAAGTATTTATTTAACCAAGTATTTAAATTACTGAATTTTTCCTGATTTTTAATTGAATTCTCTAACATTTCCCAGCTTTCTCTGATATCAAAAAGTGTCCTGAGTTTTTTAAGTTTAGCTGATAGCCCAGCACTGTGAAAATAATTTCAGTCACCTATCTCACACACCAAAACTACCCTATCTTGGAAGTAATATGGTTCCATTTGAGGAAAGTGGACTACGTGACACGTTATTCGTATTTATAAAGCTATGTTTACTATACCCTGGAAATGAGTCAAACATGGACCCCCGGTTCAACTTCAATCGTGTCGGGCAACTCTTTAAAGGGGAACTAGCCTTTTACAGTCGTCTGGAGTTGACATTAGTTCAATTAGGCGTGGCATAAACAAGAACTGACTGAAATACTTCAATATAGTAACAAGAAACACTATTTCAAACACTAACTTGAGTAGCTACCTCAATTCAGTAAATAGCAGTTTACAGTAACTAATGGTTATACTTGAGTAACAAAATGAGCTATTTTAAGACAACTAACAATAATATTTCAAGAACGTAGGCATTGGAATGATTTCATGACATAAACAGCTATCATAGCTTCTTCAAAACAGTAACTAACGAATATTTAAATCCATTAACTAGTGAAACCACTTTATTTATAGATTTTTCTTATTTCTCTATAATGATGATAGTGCATTACTCACCTCACTGGGTTACATACCTGGTTCTAGAACAAATACTTTTCTCTGTATGGTTGTGCCTGGCTATGTTATACGTTATTATTGCCCACGATATAAATTAAGCGAAATATGTATTGGAAAAAAAGATCAATAATTTAATAATAATATATTCAATTAGAAGAGAAAAGAGAACACCTTATAGTTGAAACAAGGCTTATTCCTTTCTGTATTTCACAACAAAAAATTCCTCCTCTTTCGCAGAGGCTTTTGGACGAGACATTAAAAGCCAATTTGATTTTATACGCTGAGACTGTGCCATTCATAATTCAAAGTTCTGACTGGGCCCCGAGGGGGTAGAACTAATTGTAAATTCAGGAGGCCTTTGTGGGTATTCCATTGTGTGACTTGTGTCAACACGAAGCAATCAACCGGCTACAATCGTTCAAGGAGGCCATGTGTGTGCGCTTCGCGGAACGTCCAACCAAGTAAGTTTTTCTCTTATATGTCTCCTTTGCAGCTTCTTTCTTTCTTTCTTTCCCTACAGAAATGAAACCCTTATTTTTACTTGTATTCGTCATTCTGTAAGTTCACAATAAGAGTTTAATGTAAACGTCAGCCATTGAAATAGAATGTGTTGTGATTTCACTTTGTGAACAGTATCAGGACTATTGATATATTATTCACTCCTCCCGCCCTTTATGTCTGCCTGAAATATCAAACGGACATTTTATTGGCATAGCAGTAAAGTCGTTAAATAAAATGAAAATTAATGTTTAATAATGCTATAAGATAACCATTACATTAGGTTGCCATGGAACTTTTGTTTTAATACAAGGTATTCACGGTGAGAGGAAGGGGGAGATACGCAAGCTAAGGTAAACATTTTTACACTTTTTATGATATCAGCATTTTTTGGCCAAAATAAATAAAATATTACTTCAATAGATGAATTTACTATAATTTTATATTTAGAGTAATCTCAAATATTTAACTAACTTAAAGACATTTGACTAGAACATATTTTAATCATAAAAAATGTCCTGGTCAAACTGCGCAATAGCCTTGACATATGTTAAAACATTGTTAAGAATATTATGTGTAGAAAATTAATAATTAAAAGTATTTACTGAAATCATGTTTGATTTATTTGACCAAAAATTATTTTCTTTAAAAAATAACCCTGTAAAAACACTCACCTTAATTCACGTTCCCCCCCTGTCCCACCACAATTGCCATAGTAGTATTTGAAATATTTAATGCTAGTTTTGTGATATATGTGTTTATTTACACTAGAAAGTTATTTTATTTCAAGATATTAATTTATTCTGTGATCCAAAATATATAATTTTTGTATTTTTAAGCTCATACCTTTTGACAGAAGGCTTATATAACGGATTAATTTATAAGGAACGTAGTAGCTAAAATAAGTTCACCCCAATTGGCCGGCATTGAAAGTAGGAAAACCTCAGTGATGTGAAAAAATTACCTCCACTGAATCCAGACGAGATCTGAACCTCAACCCACCTGTCATTGATATTCTGATATTTTACGATCCTGACGCGTTATTCCTATTTTGCAACATTGTACTAGTATAACTTGCTTATTGAATAAATCTTATCAATCTATCTTTAGTAAGATTAATATTTAACTATTGATTATTTCCTCTAGCTTCTGGTTTATTCATTTATTAGGGGTTGGCCTTTTTAATACTAGGTTAATAAGCAAATATTTTATGCGCTAGGGATGAAGAGAAAGTTATCTAAGGGAAATTCACCCACATATCATAGCGAGAGTTACCTTATGGCACTGGACTGAGTTTCGCACACTGACATTTCCGTAAACGACAAAGAAGTTAAAGACGAGCTTGAATACTTTGACCCCTTGTACAAAGCTTATTGCCTTTAAAAATACATCAAAATTACTATATCAAAGGGAAAATGATTAGTAGACATAATTTCAATGAGCATGAGGTGAGAATGGCTGGGATTGATCCCCGGCCTCATGGTTCAGTTTAGCGTACCATCGAACAACTAATCCAGATGACGTCTCACGTTTCTCTCACGGCTATTTTGAAAGATAGCCGTGTTTCTACGACCGCTGAGGCTGGACGTGAAAGTTCGCCTACTTGCTATCTATGTTACCAATCTTTAATTTGGAACTTCGCCAACATTTGAGATTAGAAACTGGTTAAAAAGTTGTAATTTTCTTAGAAAAGCATTCCCAAAAAAATAAAAAAATTGCAATCTCAAGAAATATAGACTTTATACTTAAAATCGATTGTAAGGTCTCCTGTGCTTAAAAACGTCAAAGCTTTTGACTTTAGACGCTTGACAATCCTTCACTGAAATAATATGGTTCGAACCCCTGATTTGGACGAATTTAAACTCTCGCGTGGTGTGGTAAAAGACGAGGGAGACGCGGCAGTAGGCCTAAAGTCAGTTGGCCTAAAAGTATTTGGCCTAAAATTCATTTGGCCTAAAAGTCAGATGGCCTAAAAGTCATTCGGCCTAAACATTCAATTTGGCCTAAAAGTCAGTTGGCCTAAAAGTCATTTGCCTAAAGTCTTTTGGCCTAAAAGTCATTTGTGGCCTAAAATATAATGTTTAAACCCTCGGGTATCTCCGTAAAATAAGCACTGTTAGTTTTTTCATCTGATTATAGATAGCACAAGTGATGGTAGATGGTGTTAAGATATTTCTAAAAACATAGACTTTATTTAAACACAGATTTACTCTATTTAATTACTCTATGGCATTAAAAAACTCGAAAGCTCATTGCTGCACTAAATTATTATTATTATTATTATTAGCACCGCGTCTTACTACCCGTTCGGGTTATACGCACTTACGCTAATGTGTAATGGTAGGGTGATTGTGAGATGAAATGAAGGACCTACAGTTTAACGTGGAATCCGAACCACGGGGTTGCTGCACTAAAGCAATGTTAACTCACATACATGCAAAAAATTGAGCTATACTAAAGTTTAACTAACAATGACGAATGAAAAAAGTTTCGCATACCTACACCAATGTCATAATTCCCTTAGTTAGCCGTGTCTATATTCTATTCTATACTACTTATCAAACAAAGTGTTGGTCTGTAGTTAGAAACTCTGTGTGTATGTCGTTCTGTTGTCTAAGATCTTTGGAAAAGCTTAATTTATTTCGATGGAGTTTTTTTTAATGTGTAGGATATTTATACATGTAGGTTTTTCCATATAATTCATACGTTGTCTTATCAGTGAGCTAAACAGTGTCTAAAAACCGACTGTAGGTGTCGTTTTTTTGCATCTTAAATTTGTATCAATTCAAATATATTAAATTTTAATGCATACATCTTTTTAAATCCCTTGGAAACAATGTGTTTCGAAAGAACAAGAAATGAATTGTAAATCTCCTTGGCAACGAGTATTTTGAAATATAAACAAACATGAATAATTCCTTACGTATAATTTGATAATCCTATTTACAGTAATAGAAATTCTGAGAAAACTACTGAACAGATTTTGAAAAACGAACACTCAATTTGAAGGTTAGGTAAGGACTATAGTTGAGTACAGGATGCTGAGAGAGGAAGATGTGCTGCTGCAGATGCAGCAAATGTTGTAATTCTTAGTGTGTGGCCAGCTAGACGTCAATTTTAGGCTCGCCTTTCTCTCCAGAGTCGCCACAGGTATGCCGGACCAGATCTATTGCGGGATCTAAAATGTGATAACTATGGACTTTCTAAAGGTGAAATAAGATTATCGGGTGGTTAAGACCAAATTCACAAAGCGCGAACGAAGACAAACTTCTCAGGTGGAGCCTCCAAACAAACTAAATGCTGTTTACTATGTTACCAAAAATGTTGCCCCGGTGTAGATGCACCTCAACAATGCTGCCAATATGCTACCAACATTTATTTGATGTTTACCGCTCACTAACGAGAAACCGTCAACATGTCGCCAATATTTAGAACTGATTTTCACGCTTTTGTTGACGATTGTGCTATCACCACTTGTTTCCAACAATGTTGCTGTGGAGTGGACGCAGCTTACTTAGCTTATGTGGAACGGTGCAAAAAATAGACAAATCACGGCAAACGTTTATATGCTAAACAATCCAATGATAGTAGGTTAGAAAGATCGTATTCTTTATTTTAATACTAAGCGCTGATTATTAATTGGCTGTTATAATAGCTCAGAGCCAACTTAGGTGGGGACCAAAGCGGCCCTGGCTTCTCTTTAGAAGAAACCTCGTAGAAGAGTCAAAACTAAACATTAACTTAAAAAATTCACTAACTATCAAACAGTTGAAAAGAACGTATTTTTTAAGTTTAGAGAAAGCTACGTCCGTACTTATTGGCAAGTCATAGAACGCAGGGTGGATTGAGAGATTAGGCCGCTGCCTCACAGTTAGAGATAAGAAATAAAAATTTTTACTCGTACTAATCTCATATTGTCTATAGCTTACTTATAGTCTACAGGTCCGCCCAGTGGATTAAGGGTCTATGGAAATGGAATTTCGGGGCCCCCTTCACACACACAAATTAACTTAATATAGTGTTGAAATATTATGCTCGTAAATCTAATGTAATTGTGTGCATGAATAAAATAAAAACCTTCCTTCAATAACTTCCTCCACAGTTTTATTTTCATTCTTATCAAGCATCATTTCTGTCCAAGCGTTAATTTAAAATCTAAAATATCTTTTAACTTTTTAAAGTATGATGTTCACTTTTACTGAAAGCCAAGTATTTGACATAAACACCGACAAGAAATCCGTGCGATGTAAAAATATCAAAATATTAGTATTTATCAATAAACTCCATCAAACTACCGGAACTTATGAAAGGAGCACAACAAGCGTTGCTTCATAGAATCCACACTCTCTACATCGTCCTGGATGGCCGACCACCCTAGCAGCTAGAGGAGGAGTTGCAGGGGACCTGGTCATCTTCAACTCCCCCACCGCAGATCCAATACTACAAGGAGCAGCCCGGCTACCAGCAGTTACTCAGGCGGAAATACCGGACGCAGGAAGTAAAGAAGAAATGGGTACACAGATATCTGAGAATACTGGTACCTTATATGTTATTGTAAGCCATGACTACCTTTTGTTTAGTGAAGTTAGCCTAGGGTGGGCCCTCTTGTCATTGGTGGCTCTCCTCCCAGACCATCCCCTTTGTTTTCTGTGTTTAAAAATATACTTAAATAATCTTAAATTCACGTGGATTGTGAATGCGGAAAACTGTTTTCGTGAAATAGAAATATTTGTGTGGTTGGGGGCCTCGAGAAGTGAGACCCTGGGTAAAACTGCCCTATTTGCCCCCCCCCCCCCTCCCCTATCAGTCAGTGCTTAACACAGCCGTACTCTCTCAGCGGCCAAATCCGTCATTTAGAGAAAAATATATGCGTTGTACTCTGGACTAAAATATAATAATAATAAGAATTATTATATATTATTATATATGATTATTATTATTATTATTATTATTATAACCAGAGCGGTTAGTAAGACGTGGTGCTAAATAATTACAATTCCACTAAGCTATGCTCTAGGGACCAGCACGATATTTTAGGGCATTTCCCCCATCCCTCGATCCCAAGACAGTTGTAGATAGTCAGTCAGTATGTTTGTGTGGACTTTGAGTAAATCCACGCGCATGTGCATTTTAATTAGTTGGGACGCGCGGCTTGTTCCTTTGTGACTAGTGATGTGGGCTAAAGATTACTACATGTGCTTTCCAATTAGTGTAGTGCAGGTGCTCCGAAAATGGGGGCGCACTTACAGGAAATAATTTTAAAAATAAGTCAATAATTGAAAATATTTTCTATTATATTACGATCCCTTTTCCAAAGCCTTGATTAGTGATGTGTCTAATCATTTTTTATAGCTAGATAGTATTTATTAAGGAATCGCATCTATATGATTAATTGAATCAATATTATAACTGTGATCAATAAAAAATTAAACATGTATATAATTTTTTTTACTAAATATATATCCAAAATTAAAAACAATTAGACAACGTTTGAATTTCGTCAACAATGAGGTAAACTCTAAACACGAACTAAAATGGAATGAAATAATTATAAAAACCCATTCACGTATACAAAGACAATATAGAAAATAATTTAAAATTATTGTCTCGTTTGAGTAGTCGATGAACATTTTACTGAAAATACTATAAGTAGAAATAGTTGTTATTGGAACCAAGATGTAGGACTTATTAGAAGCAAGTGAACCCTAGTGGGAAGTAGCGCTTATAAGTATTTTCGTGTAGAGACGCGGGTTCAGACCAGGGGCAGGTCTACATGAACACTTAAAATGTGCTTCGAGTCTTTCTAGTTTCTTGAATAGTTATGTATAAATTCATCTAGTATGAAGAGTATTGCGCCTTATACCGAACGGCCAACACTGTCGTATGGTAAATTGTTGCTTTACATTAAATATATTTTCAAATATTCAACAGTCTCAGCACTTGCAACAAAATCCAGCCTATTGATTCACCCTGCTGTAACGTTGTCTATTACAACATTGTTTATTTAAAACGTTGTCAATAGTCTGTCTCTCGTTTTACTTAACGTTGTCCCCGACTGGCTACAATGTTGTTTTTCACCCGATTAAATCAAGCGTCAAATTTGAATCGTTTGACAAACGCCTGATAACCGCTCGCGCTATGCAAGAGTCATGCAGACCCCGTCACGAGGTGCATTAACTTGGAGAACCACTTTCAAATTTTGAATTTTTGTCTATGTCAACAGTTTGTTTTAGTTTTATACCGTTTTCTACCACAAACAAAAAGTTTTATACTCCCACCATTTTGAGTAATTAGCATATCAAAATAGCCACTCCAAATTAAAGGGTAATTAGATCTTTATGATTTTGAACTTTTTTCAATACAAACTTTTTGTAATAATTCTGTACCGCTTTGTAACATAAATTTGGTTTGCGTATGATATCTCGCCAGATTAATCGAGATTTATAAAGTATAATATAATTAATATACTACCTCAAAAGCGGATCCAAATCATTTTCATAGGGAGGAATGGGGGTGTCATAATTATAAATTATATAGTTACTTGCAATGCTAGAGTTCTGTTTAAAGCCATTTAATAGTTTCTCATTCATATTTGAGCTTATGTATTTTTTAAACAGTGGCTCTCCTCTTATATTTTTTAAAATCAGTTAGTTTATATTATAAACTATTTAGAGTGGCCCCCCTTCAACAATTTTTTGTAAAATTGATCACACTAGAAGCTATGAGTAGTCTTCCCCGCCTTGATTTTAAATAAATAAATTCTTTTAAGTCCTAAGCCATATAACAAAGTGTTTCTCACCTAGAAATATTTCAAATTTGGATGCACCTCTAAGCTATTTGGAGTGATTCTCACTTTAATTTTTTATTCTAATGGAGTGACCATGTTGTTGTGATAATTACCCAAAATGGATGGGGGTAAAAAACTTTTTATTTGTGGTAAAAAAACTACTGCAAATTGTTTGCATAAAAAACTCCTAAATTCAAAAGTATTACTCCAGAATTAACTTTGAGTGATCACTTTGATATTCTAACTACTCAAAATGGGTGGGGATGTAATACATTTGTTTGTGGTACAAAACAAGTGCAAAACATTGGCATCAAAAAAAGCTCAAACTTCTAAAGATGTAAACACCTCTTAATTTATAATGGCAATTTTATACGCTTAATAGGATTACTCAAAATGGGTGGGGTACAAAACTTTTTGTTTGTGGTACTAAACGGTACAAAACTATTATAAAACATTGGCATTGACAAAAGCTCAAAATTCTAAAGTGGTACTCCTGCAGTAACTTAGATTGAGTACATTGATATGCTAACTACTCAAAATGGGAGATTGGGGGTAGGGTACAAAACTTTTTGTTTTTGGCACAAAACGGTAAAAAACTGTGTAACCGAAAAAAATTCAAAATTTGCAAGTGGACCTCCCCGTCACGCACCCTTCTCCTCCCTCTCAACAGCCTTTTTAAGTCATTGTTGAACAGAGCTGTCCGATGCTCCCCAAGACTGGGCGGTGTAAGTCGAGTTACCCACATCGTAAGAAAATTGGCCTATATACCAGTTTGCTAGTAATGGGAAGGTTGGCTTCAAGTACCAGATGGGTGGGGGTCTCACAAAGAGTGTTTTAATGGTTTTACACTCTACCTGCATGTGCTATTTAAAGACGCTTATTGTTAGTCATCATAACATATTATTGTATCACAACAATACGGTTATAGCAACAAAGAATGCATTTATTGGCGAGATCTTCATGTCGTCAATGTTAGATTACTCAACCTTACTGGATCGACTAAAGAATTACAAATATTAAACATTACAAAGCAAATTTAAGTGCTTTTACAATCGTAAACAAATACAAATGGTAGTTAGTATGTTTATTATAAATAAGTTATTTATGTTGTACTTTATTAAGTATATTCTCTTTCTACCATATATGGAGAGGGTGATTGGGGTGCTTTAGTTTTAATCACTACGGTACTTAAAAAGTTAAAACCATAAATTGAAACCTTAGTTATTCATACTCTTCTACTGGTTAACTGGAGTGCGTGTTATTGTGAAAAGATACTAGTGCTCTCTAGCTTCTTACCTGATCACAGGAACTAAAGTGCAGTGAGACCTGTATTCTTTAGAGCAGTGGTTCTCAAACATTTTACTCTGTGACATTCTTTACATCCAAGTGAGGAAGTTGCGCCACGACCCCTCTACCCTCCACTCCCCTTCCAGTGTTGTATGATTAGAATACAAACATTATGTTGGTTTATTGTAATTATGTATACCTATGCATATTGTTACATTTTGTTAGAAAATTAGTCTAGTAAAAATTAAAAATCATTTGAATTAAAACAGTTTTATATAAATAAATTTTACATCTTGCGCCCCCCTTTAGCAATTATCGCGCTCGTCCTTGGAGGTTGTGCAGCACACTTTGATAACCACTGCTTTAGAGCTTGGTAAATAGTTACACCAAAGAAGACTCATGTATTTAGAAACGATAGTATATACTATTTAACTAAATAGGACACATGCTGCCCTCTATTAACATCACAATATATTATAGCGAATGTTTCCGAACAAGACTTAGACATCGAACATTTATTTAAATCATTTGGCCTAAAAGTCAGTTGGCCTAAAGTTATTTGGCCTAAAGTCAGTTAGCCTAAAGTCATTTGGCCTAAAATCATTTGGCCTAAACTTTAGGCCAAATGACTTTTAGGCCAAATGACGGGTACTCAAAGACGAGCTGCAACTTATTCAGATATTTGATTTGTCTATATTATTTTTAGATTGTTTTCTCAGGCGTTCAACGCGAGACGCCATTGAACTTAAAAGCTAGCTCTGAATCATTAGTGACATATAAAATCTAAAATATTGGCTAGGGAATTTTAACTTAAAAGTTTCTCCAAGAGATGGCTGGACAGCATTGAAGCACACATTTTTGGCCCGCTCACCCATAGCTGAGAACTTCTCGGAATACACTAATGATCTATACCAGGTATTGACAGTTCTACACGCACAGTTTAAAAAATAAATATAACCAAGAAAATACAAAACTAATGTCTTTAAACAACCACAAGAAAATGAAGGAGAAAGTTAGGGTTTTTATTTAATCAGTACGTTTAATAATGACTTAATTCAATTCAATGAATGAATCTATAAATTTACTCGTATTAACTTAGATAAACTATGGGAAAATAATAATGAATCATCCCCAGTGTAGTCATCTGAGATTTTAATCTTGGAATCTCCATCAATAATGAAGAAAATTGACTTCACAATAAAATACAGTCCAAACACATTTATTTGAGATGTTAAAGGCAGTTATAAAAGCTCTGTCTACGGAAATGGATTTCTCTTTATATCATAACCAGAACTAAAGAGTATTTCATGTCAATGTTCTTAAAGGGGGACATTATTATCTATTGAGTTTTTTTCTCCATTCCATTTAAATGGAATTTTATATTTTAAATTAAGTTTTAAAAGCATAATGAGGCTTATTAAAGTATAGTATGGTAAAACAAATTTTGAGTTTATAAAAAAATCACTGTAAACTTAAAGTAAATACAATATGATTTTTTTTTTCAAAAACACATAAAATTGTTTAAACTAAATGGAAGTAAAAAATAACAACAGTATAATTTATTTTAAAGTAAACACTTGTATTTTTGCATTAACGTTTCCTAATATTAATGTTTAAAAATGCTAATTAAAATTATATTTAGCTTATCAATTACTAAAAGTAATATATTTATATTTATTTTGTTTTATTAAAGAAGACATAATAATATGCAATGGCAATCGGCTGATTGGTCTGAGTTCATTGGTAAAATCGAGGCTCGCTGAATTTTGTTATGAGCAGGAGAACATTCAATATCACAGAAGATCTTGGAGACACTAATATATTTTTTCAACGTATTTTACAATAAAGTGAAATCAAAAGGAGACTTAGCTTTTTTAAAAGTTATTAATTCAATTACTTGATAATTAATTTTTATTAATAACCATGAGGGTATTGAGCTTTTATTACCCACCCCAAATTTTTGGGAAAAAGATTTAGTTAAAATTGATTTGATAAGAAGTTCTAATCTCATTTATCTAAAGATCTACCATATTTTCCCACGCGTCAATTAGCGCTCAAAGTGATAATGTTGATCTATTTGTAAAGTCAATGTGTTTGTTCTATTGTACCTGTAGTTGCGCAATTCGTATCTCTCTTGCAATATTTTCTAACACACGTCATCCATGGATTTACTCCGCAGTTTATCTTTTATTCAAGTGATGGTGAATTCAGATCCACTATTTAATTGTTTCAAAGAAGAAATTGCTGGCGAAGAAACTTTATTAACGTTGTCCAAGAATCCAGGGAAAATACTGATGACACGTCTACAAAAAGAGATAAACAAGATAACTTGTTTAGTAGTTAGGTCAAATTTCACGAGTATTTCAAGATTTTTTTGTTTGATGTAATTATTTCATATATTCATGCTGATATAAAAACAGAAAGTAGAAGTCAAGTTTCGAGTATAATTATTTAAACGAATAAAAACTTTCTGAAACGTTTAGGCAAATGTAAATAAATTATTGTTATAATATATTTGCTATAA
Source organism: Timema cristinae (assembly GCA_039000515.1). Taxonomy (NCBI): domain Eukaryota; kingdom Metazoa; phylum Arthropoda; class Insecta; order Phasmatodea; family Timematidae; genus Timema; species Timema cristinae. The sequence goes on from JBCFYV010011172.1 coordinate 134,899,635, forward strand.
GATTTTTTAAATTTAGAACCAGTAGTATATTAACTTATATTATGCTAAGCTCTATAAACACAAACAGCTGTTAGTCTTAGTATTACTAATAATAAGTAAGTTACGGAAACGAAGTTGTTAATAAAACACAATGCTTTTTATAGCACCCCGTCTTACTACCTATTTGGGTTTACACGCTTCTTTACTAATTATGCGAATGGGTTAAGAATGAATAAGGTTGAATTGAGGAAAAGTGTACCCGAATTTTCGTGGAGAGATAGTAGGAAGCTATTTAGGAATAACTACTCCCACACACCCGAGTGGGATCGAACCACTATCTCCTTGTCATCAGCAGTCTATTCTAGTGCAAGAGTAGCGCCTTAGACCATGCGGCCAGAGAAGCGGGTAACAATGATTGTTATTTATAATCAACACTTGTAGTTTAATTTACATAATGTTTGATTATTTTGAGTCTCAATCGTAAAAAGTTGGATACATAATGGACCCTCAAGAGGTGAACAACAGGCACTAATGTGATGTGTGCCACGCGGAAGTTGATTGATGGTTGTGACAGGTATAAGGGTTGTGCATTCTTCTTGCGCGTGTTGTATAGTCTACAGGCTGCATGTACGAGCATATGGTTAACTTTCTGTTGTCTCACACAACCAAGAAACACGCAACTTAGCACGTGATGCCTTGCGAACCAAAACTTTAGTGGTTTATGTATACTCGTCCCAAAAAGAAATTACGAAGATTATTTTACTATTCAAAAAAAATATAAAAGTGTAGTTTATAAAAAATAACTTGTTACCAAAAATCGCTCACTTTATAACCTCGTGAATAAACAAAAAACTGTACTTTTATTTAATGTTTGCTGAGAACCTAAGAGTGTTTATATCCTGTGTTGATGTTGTAATAATATTGGCTTGGATCAATCTAAAGTATATAAAAAGTCAAGGATGAAGGTAATTTTTCTTTAAAGTAATATATGTAGAGTATCTTTTTATTATTCATCCATGAAGAAACACGCGCTTCTCAGAAATAATGTGAAAAGGATTTCACCATTAAAATATATTTTTATACCATTTTTCCTGTTAAAGGAACAACTACGTAGTATTTGGCAAAGACGCCACTTCTCTATACCAATAAGAAGCTAGCTTTCACAACACCTGTCGCAAGGACTCTTTCTATTAGTTAGTTTTTACTCTGTTGATGAAGGGAGCAAAATGCAAGGGGTATTTCATATATAAGCCGTTTGTGCGTATCAGCCAGTGATCACCCAAACAGCGACACACAAGCAGGGGATCCACCCGCCCACAGTCTCCAGACACAGCCACACGCACAATCCACGCAGTATAAAATAACTAACATTAATATCACAAGTGTGCATTGATATAAAGCATTCAATTGGAGTATGTATAAGTAATTAACAAATGTAATTTAAATAAACCGTGTGTGAATAAACAGCCATCGAAAGTTCTCTTTCTTTAATTCAATTAAATATACCGATTTAATTAGTGCTCACACGAGCTATAGACAGCTGGTTAACGGTAATTTTCCGTACAATGATGATAGGCGCTCGACCACGGAGCTATAGACAACTGGTTAAACGGTATTTTTTCCGTACAGTGATGGTAGGCGTTCGACCACGGAGCTATAGACAACCTAAACATCGTCACGGCATTATTATATCTGGGAATTAATCCGTAGTGTTTCAATCGACGCCCGACGAGGGTCGATTTAATTCAATAATTTTACAATGTTCTACCCTTTGTCACTGGTTGTACATTTAAAGAAATTTTCAGTTCTAAATTACAAAAACGTTTCTTAAATTTTGACTAGGAAATAAACACTTATATGCTACTATTTGGTACAAGACCTAAAAACCATCAACATTTATATTACGCTCTCTGCCACAACGAAGAAGTGAGTGTGAGCTCGAAGCTGTCAGTAGCTTTGTCTACACAGAGTTGATATTCTGGTTATGTACTATTCCATTCTATGAACTACTTCAGTCTTCGTGGAAAAAATATTTTTATTTATTTATTGTATTTATATGTCTTTCTAAAATATAGAATATACTTTTAAAGGCAATGCGTATATTATCTACTTTTTAACAATATAATTTCTTATGAATACTATATTATAAAGAAAGGTGTAGTTAAATATTATTAAAAAAATGTATAATTTTGAGAAGTTTGCGTGAGAAAATCACCCATTGTTATAACTTCTATTTTGTTTGCTTTGTCTATAAACCTATTTTAAATAACGAATTAGTTTCCCGATTAATCTATTTCTGTATCTTAAAATAATTCACTGTTAGCAATAGAACAAGTATTTTGGCAAATATTAATAATACATTTTTTTTATTCCAAAGTATTGCTATATATTTATTAGTATATTTTAGATTCAAGCATGGAATATATTTGAGTTTTTGCAAGTTTAATCTCTCCTGGTAATAAAATAATGGCCAAGAATAAGGTGGATAATACAAACTAGTTACATATATGTAGTTAACTTTGTATGTCTTATTTCTTTCTAATCCATTATTTATAATGTTTTAAAACAAAAACCGTCCTTTTAAGTTAGTTTAATTTCACAATTCTATAAGAATAGGAAATATATAGTAGTAACCTTATGTAACAAAAGAAGATAAAACTCATAGTTCTTGTACTATTTTTTTTTCCATAAATTCCTTGAGAGTTTTGAAGTGCATCTAGAAGTTTCTAGAAGAATATTCCCACAAGATTACAACCATCGAGTTTTTAACATGGGAGCTATTTCTCTTTCGAGGATGTACGGAACTGCGTTACGGTGTTTTACGAAATGAGTGAGGTACGCGTTGAAGGCAAGAAGCTAGAATGTTGCGGACTAGGTGGTCTGTAAAGGGCAGGAGGGGTGCGTGGTGGTACCCTTGCGTTGGATGCTACATGTGAGGAGATATCATTATACCCTTTCCTTCATTTTACTTCTCGTGTACTCAACGAAGTTGAAGTACTACCGGGGATCCGTCAGGGAAATGTGCGACTGTAGGAAAACCTATTCAAAGGGGTTTCTTTGATGCTCACCGTACCAAATTTTATAATGCGGAGCTGCTTTTCAAGTAATCATCGGACCTAAAGAGTGGCCTTTTAAAAAAATAACTAAAATACCGGATTTTATTTTATACCATATCCGCAATTTTACACGTTCTCCTTAAAGTCTATATACAAGCACATACACGTTTGAAAAAAAAACACTATAATATAAAAAAAATTATGTAAAAATACTATACAAATATTCCCTAAAAGTAGCACTTGAATTGTAATTACATATTTATTTCAGTATTGACATATTTTCCCTTTAATTGTTTGTAATTACTTCACTGTGTTGACGGGCATCAAAACAATAATACTAATTTAACACCAACTTTTCATGACTTACAAGCATCTTTACTCACTGATTACTATAGTAGAAAATACCAATATGATTGTTACTGTTTTGATTAAAAAACATATGAGAAACTATAGCTATAACGATTTAGGTTTAAATTATCTATTCGTTTATATACGTACAGTGAATTTAAAAAAGTTTGTGTTTTTAAGAAATTAGGTGCAAATTTGAAACATCAAAATAATAAAAAGTGTTGATGTTTAATTTCAAATTTAAAAATAATATTATTTATCCGAGCCAGTGGCCGTGCAATATATGGGGTTTGACCCGAATTGCCTTTAGTCGCCGAAGTTAGTTGAAGTATGTTCGAATCCGTGGTACGAAAGGCGGTTTTCTGCATTTGACTTTACATTTTGTTTTTTGTATCCAGTTTTTACGCAATGCAAGTGCTTTCTTTCTAATGTGACCTTTTAATTTTACCCCTTAGAATATATAGTTAATGGTCCTGGGTTTAAACATTATATTTAAAAAGACACAAGAACATTTAAAATTAACAAATCACATCTGAGAATAACATTAACGGATGTTTTATTCTTTATTCGAGTGTTAGTGAATGTATTAAAAACAGTGACTACAATTTCGCATTTTTATGCATATCTCTAATAATTATTCATTTTACTCATGTATTGTGGTTTTATTAGAGCTAGTATTTCATCCTTTTATTATTTGTTTATAAATAAAAATACGCTTTTAATAAACGGTTATAATATTAGGAATGTATAATTTTGTTCCAGCTGTATTTTTTTCCATTCCTCATCATGAATTACTATTTATAAACTAACTATTCTTTTATAACGCCCACCTATTATGTAACTTGTATTGACAAAAGTATGTGATATTAAACTTTATCCCTACTTTGTCTTCCTATATAAGGTAATAACTTGAGAAGTATTGCAGTACGAGGGTTTCCCTGAATTAAAATGAAAATGACTCAAGGATCCCCGAGGAACCCATTCCTTATATTCCGCCCAAAGGCTCTACTATACATCTTTCATTCCGTGAAGTAAACTCCATAGAGATTGCTTCCAACACGAGAGTATCAGCTTTCAACACGCGGAGCAGCACTGCAGCGTTCATCGATCCATCTTCTATGAATAAACCAATACCGTCGCTTTACAATACACCACCCCTCTCGTTAACAAGATTCTCAACTTCTCTCAGCTCAAACAAATTTACAAATTAAAGCACTCCTTCACAAGGTACAATACATTATGCTAATGAAGTGTAACTAGAAATATGTCATGGGCCTTGTTCTCAATTGTTCGTGGAAAGGAATCTAGGAAATGTATATTGATGAATAAAATAAAGCTTCATTAGAAACTGATTTATTTCATTAAGTCACACAATGTGCTTGTTAATACTTTAAGCATTATTTTTTATAAAGGCATATGACAAGAAAAAGTTGTATTAAATTCAACATAAGGAATTTCCGCATATTAACTCTATTGGAGTAGGCATGAAAAAAATATAAATCAGAAGACTACTTACATTTGGATGGGAGAGAGCGTGGGAAATAATTAGTGAAAAAACGGCTTAATACGCTCGTCCGGACCCACATAAATGACCACGTGATATAAAAGGGGAATTGCAACTGTCCATATCATATCGCATCGGCTCATTTCTAGATTATTTCATATGAAAACGGGGAATAATTTAAGAAGGAAATACTTTCCTAGCCTGTGAGGTGCGCTACGCTCTAGTGTGCACCTGCCTTTAGACAACAAACTCGCAATATGTTTGGGTCGATTGCCGGTGATGGGGAGGGCCACGCTTGAACATTGGTCGGGTGCATAAGGGATTGATTTTCTATATTTTATTCATCACTGTGATTTTTAATCCTTTCTCCACACATTTGGGTGAATTTCCTCTAATATACTTCCCCAATCTTGACTTCTTAGCGTAAGTCGTCAATAGCCTTAGGGCTAGGAATAATATTAATAATAATAATTAAAATAACTACAGGAACTTTAACCTCACTGTCACTGTCAAATTAGATGGAACGAAACTTATAAGTCATTCACGAGCTAAGTTTACCTGGATGACAGCCCTAAATGTTACTAGAAGTAGTCCCTAATATATCACTACGCCAACAGCTGAAATCTATCACTTTGGATGACTGTAATGAAAACAGATGGTAATATATTAATGTGATAGTTAACCACAGTAATTTAGGCCAGTATTAGTTATATATTTATTTGAGGTAGGACACAAAGTTTATTTATAGTTTTATTCCCTTTAAAAAAATATTAACACCACTTTCACAAAAACTTCTAACGAACATAGCTTCAAAATGGCGGCTGACGAATCTAAACCATTAACGGTAAATAATTTTTTTACAATGATGCAGACACGCAGTTGATGAAAATATTTTATTCAGTTAAATATTTCAAAATACGATAAAATAATCATAAAATCATTTATTGTATGTAAAAAAATGACAATAATTTTCTCTTTCCAAGTAAATACGATGACTATAATAAAATATATTGATGTGTGCACTATATTACACAAAATCAATAACGTTCCAAAAAAAAAGAATAAGTACTTTTAATTATGTTTAAAATATTGTTTCGAGTTGGATGAAAAGAAATTATTTAAAAAAATGAAATAATATGAGAACACTTATGTCTACGTTATTTTAAATGTAATATATAACAGGTAATTAAAGATCCTTACATTCATAACAAAACTGTGATCTTTTACAAGTGTTGGCAACCCAAAACCTAAACCTATGATTTTCGAACTGTCATCCAGGTAAAAACCTATCGTGAACGAACTTTACGCCTTAGCTAGCGCTACCACCGGCGCTTATCGTATGCATGTTTATTAAAACTTACTTTAAATATTCAAGTATATATTTCTTTAACAATATCGATTAACTAAGGGTGGTGGCGAGGGGTGAGGGAGGTTTCACAGACAGCCATGGGTTACTTTGGCGATGCCTTCTAAAGAATGTCACACAAGAATAGCAATGATAACTATATGTGTGTTTAAATTGGAAACAAAATTTTCTTTTTAATTCCAAGTTTATTGTCCTGCTTATCTTTAATAGCTTTATGATTTAATATTCATCAAATTAATATAGGTTTATAGTTCGTTTTCTTAACAGGACAAAGCACTAGCTCGGAAAACATGTAGAATATTTCGATTTATTGAGGTAAGCTCTTATATTTTGTAGCCTAAGAGAATTATTATTTGTATTATTACTTATATTTATCGATACTTTTCCTGTTATAAATTATTATAGTTCCGCCCTAAATCTATTTTGATGTAGGCCTACTATACCAACGATAGGCCTCACATTGAAATCAAAAGTATCGAGCATTTTAAATGTTATTTGACTCTCCAAAATTTTCAGTAGTTTTATCTATAGAAATAGTTCAATCTATAGAAAAACTTAAAAACTTAACTTTTTGGATAAACATTTTTAACGGTTTAAATTACAATTAAATTTATATATTCAGTTTTATCGTAAATACATTCCATTTTCTCAAATGAATACGTAGATAAAAGTTAAATACAATATATTAGAAAAATAAAAGAAAAAATAGCACTTTGTTAAGGAAGTTTTATCAATATAAATAATACTGTATATATGATTTAATAACTTTGAATAAAAATTATCGTGTAAATTACAGTTGTTTTAGAGTATGGAAATTTACTACCCAAGCAAACGGGTAAGTCCCGAAAAGTGATTTTTATTAATTTTCAATGTTTTATTTTTATAATTCAAATTTGACAAAATATGTATTTCGATGAGAATGCTATTTTCATCAAAATCCTACATGTAAAATATCCCAAATCAACTTTTAGGTTTTTTTGAAAAAAAAAAAAATTCTTTAACTTATTTTTTACCATGATTTATTTTTAATCTAAATGATTTTAAAATCTCTTTTGATACACGCACAGAAAACAGTCAACCCCTAATTCAGAGGCCTAAGAGCTTTGAGTAGAAAATTTATCATCTATATTCGGGGACTCATGTTTCTGAAACCCCTAATTACGGATCTACAATTAGTGATTGTGAGCATCTTCTCTGAATACATTTGTCCGTATTATATTCGTAGGAGAGTAAGTTTGACGATATTTAACATTTGGTAACAAAATAAATCTTTGATAACAAAATATACTAAAATAGTAGCACAAATAATTTAATTCATAATATAGTGTAGAATTCAGACATGGTTCAATGCATTTAGTGCTGAGAATTTGGCGCTAAGCTATAAATCTATCAAAAATTGTCTTTGATAAACTGGTTCTATCCTCAGACCAAATTGAGTTAGCAAATAGGGTATACACTATAGAACCCGTAAAATTTAATAATATCACTACTCATTTGTTAATATTTAAACTGTAGTCCGTATAAACATACATCCAACCTATTTGCTCTCAGTTTTTGTTACTTTACTATAGATTCCACTGTTTATAAGCCACATTCTGGGGTAATAACGCGGTAGGTGGGTACTTTGCGAACAAATACACAAAGTTAATGCACACAAATGTTTAAAGAGGTTATCTTGCGAAAGGGGTTAGCTAGCCAGAAATGGTAAATTACTTCCTACACACTCACACCCATGCGCACATACACACACTAAACGGGCAATATATCATACAAAGTACCTACTCGAACCCCCCCCTCCCCCTCTTTCACCCTGTCCCGTTCCGACCACTCCCAAGTAGTATAACACATGGGCCTTGACAAATTAAAGTAACTTCCCTGGAAACCTTGTATCTCCTTCCCTAACTTGGAAATTTGACTACCTTGTTGGTGTGTTTTATTGCGTTCCCTTTAAAAAAAAGTAAAATAAATACAAACAATTATAAAGAAGATTAAATTTGTAGATATAGACTTGTTTGTTTACTGCCCAGTACATTCCCTAAACATTAAGTTAATCTACACCAAACACTTGCTCCTAATCTTATATGAACTATCTCCCTTTTAACGCTAAGTGTGTTTTATTAATTAGTGCATACACGTTTACTTACAAGCAAACAAATCAGTATATGAATTACAAACTAACTTAACCTAAGACCATGCGCTCAATATTACTTAACAAATCCTTCACCTATATAACTCTCCGAATGTATTAATCGTAGGCCTAAATTATTTCCGCGGAGGCTCTTTCCGTGTTCCGATGAAATTAGGTGATGACGATAGTGAATATGATGGGTTGGAGCTGATAAAGATCTTAGCCGATCTCAAGCATAATTAACTAGGCTCTGGTGACATTGGGATAATTCGTTTTTCCGGGAAAACACCCATGATGCGAGCTAAGAATCTAACCCTGGACTCCTTGTTTAGTAGCCAGGTGCGCTGGTTATTATAGCAAGGGGTCAGTTATACCATTACTAATTGTATAGCAGAATGAACCAGTACACAAATCTATACTTATAAAATAACATGTCCTGACTGACTGACTGACTGATTCATCATCGCCGAGCGCAAACTATCAAGGCTACAAGCATGAAATTCGGACTGTATATTCATTTTGTTATGTAGGCACCCACTAAGAAAGGATTTTAGAAAATTCCAATCCAAAGGGGTCAAAATAGGGGATGATAATATGTATGAAAGTCCGTCATTTTGAAAGTTACATAAACAAAATTTTGTATTTCGGTAATTGACGTAAAACAAATAAATACGTGTTTCAGGAATTTTGGAAATTTTATTTAATAAGGGATGAAAAAGGGGGTGAAAGTTTGTATCGGACTTGCATTATTTTTGATCTGAGGTCAAGTTATGGTCATCAACGTAACGTAATATTTTAAATTAATCTGTAAATACATATGTATATTTTCGTATTTGTATATAATCAACGTCCACGCGAGCAAAGCCGCGGGCAACAGCTATCTAGTAGTACATATAGTCAATTCGCCATAGTGTTGATGGGAACGACAACTAAAAAATTACCAAATCTACTCTCATTCATCCATTCACCAAACAATCTGATCTGCAGGGCCAACCATTTATTTTTAATTGTTTTTATTCTAACAGTTCTTACATCTTTCGATAGCTTTCAGTTACCACCAATCCCAGGGGTGGGGGACCCTCTCGGCGTTGGAGGGCAGCATATCACTTCACGGGTTCCTCATGTAGTCATACAGTAGATTTCGTCAAAATATGATAGCGCGCGAACCATGGCTAGATATATAGTTTGATGGATGTCTTGACATTCAACCAACCGTTTAACATTATATTTTGAAGATAGCGAGTTTTTTTAAAAATATTTTAGCACCGCGTCTCACTACCCGTTCGGTCTATACGCTTTTGTACTAATTATGCTGGTGATTTTAGGGGATAGGTAGGTTATATTTATAGTAAATGTACCCAGATTTGCACGGAGAGAGGGTGGACAGCCATTTTGAAAAAACTATCCTCAGTACACCCGACTGAGATTCGAACCTCGATCACCCCGTAATCGACAGTCTAGTCTACTGCGAGTAGGGCGCTGGACCACGCAGCAGCTGAAGCGAGTGATTTTTATTTTTATTAAATAAAATATGTCGTTTGAAAGTATATAATCGATGAAGATAGTAGATAAAACATGCGAAAAGGAGCCATCTGAACACCTGAAAAGGCTACATGCAGCCTCAGGGCAGAAGGTTCTCCATCCTCGACAAAGCCTATGGCGAATGGACTATAGTTCCGTCAGAACCAACCGAAATAGAAGCAGATTTGTCGGCGTCGATAACCTCCTTCATTTAGAACTGTATATAGCAAAAATAAAAAATTTAATTTGGCTTTATTCAGGTTGTGATTATAGTTTATAGTTATTTATTATTATTAAATGTTGCTGCCCAGGGTCAATTTAGTTTGCTTATCTTTTGTAATTTAGCTATGAGACCAGGAAATCCACTATATTTAACATTTAAAACTAAACACTAAATTGAGATAAAACTAACAATATGTTTCCACAAATATCTCTCAAAGATTCAAACGGTTGTTTGTATGTTTGTTGGTGAGCAAAACTATAGTGCGAAGTGGTAGAGAGATTGATGGGGGGTTATAATTTGGGTGGTTAACCAGACCGATAAAAAGGGAGAAGTGTTTGTGGGTAGGAAAGCTTTTTAATTGTAGTTTTCATCCAAGTTTAAAGCTTCCGTAACCCCTTCTTCCTTAGCTTTCTCAGGCAAGACCAGTTGATTACTAAACTGTGCTCACCTCACCTTGATTGATTACCTTATCCCATCTGCGTGCAAAAAGGAAGTAACCGACGCGACTCGTCAAACGAATGCAAAAATATCTCAATGTGAGTTGATATTAGGTATTTTAAACTATAAATATTACAAATAGTAATGGATTTTTTTATCTATTGATTGACATGAGGACTAAAGGTAAGAATTTAATAGATTGTGTTCAAGGAGGTTGTGTTTCAAATCTGAACTGGTGTGAATGAGAGCGTTCTTTCTTTAATTGTTTACCACTATAACTCAGCATAAATACGATCACATTTCCTTAAAATAGGCCTACGCATATCTATTTTCCTCATTTCAACCCCATTTATATAACTCGGACAAATAAGGTAGGGGGAAAAAAAGAAGAAATTAGATTCATACAACTTGTAAGCTTGGCTGTGGAAGAAAGTTTTTAATCTCTGTTTGGATTAAGTAAAGCCTTCAAATATTGCGAAATTAGTGGAAGATCCCATTTAAGGAAAAGACTCCTTAAGTACATCCATCTGAGATTCAAACCCTGACCTCGCCGTTACTGGCAAATAAGACTAGTCAAGCTTGACGGTTAGTCCATGTGACCGCAATGTGGATTACCGTATAAGTATTAACCTTATGCTAAACAATTTTTATTTTAAACACTAGCATGTGTGCATGTATAAAATGTACATTACACTTATGTTTACTTTATATAAGTACAATAATTAAACAATTTTTCCCCAACTATACAATTTGCATACGTCTACGCTTATAATTCATGACTTCTTGGTTATAGTCAGATTTGATGCTGAATAAAATAACCTGTAAATAATATTGGCAACCAATATTTATTTTAAAATAAAAATTATTACATACAGTATATAATACTGGTTTTGATTTTGCCTGTAGGTAGAAAAACCCTTATAAAATAAATATAATAGCCTACTTTCACAATACGCGTGCAAGTAAAAATTAAAACTGCATTATACTGTGTAGGCCTATATACAAAAAAGTTTTTAGTTTTAGTAGACCCTTAAAATATTTTGAATGCAAATTTTAACCTATTATTCTAGTGAGCCAATATTCATGTTTGTAAAACACTTAATACCATTTTGTTTCTGGTTATGTAAAATTGATCAAGTTTAAAACACTTTAACAGTTATTGTGATTATATTCATACTGCTCACAATAAAATATACATACAATCATTTTGCTAACTTTATTTTTCTTACATCTACTACATTATTATTCAATGTTAACCAAATACTCCGGTGCTCAAAATTACATTATGGTTTCTGTTTTCATTTGTTAAATAGCAAGTTATGCTAGTGTATGTATGTGTATACACACATTTACGCTAAAATAACATGCTTTTTAGCAAATGGAAACTATACATATTTTTATATTTATGTTTACGATTTTGTGTTTATATTTTATTACAGTTTTTTTGGTCAAAGGTATTATATGTATTCATAAGTAAAGTCAATAAAAGGCTTCTTTTGACACAATCAGTTCAAGTAGAACCCAACCTTTAGTTTACAACTTTTAAAATAGCTTTAATAAAATTAACAACATATTATATGTACCTAATACAAAAATATTGTATGTATGAAACCATACATCTTATTTTATTTTAGTTGATTAGTTTCAACATATGGGCTATTAAACGTTTTGATCTATGAGAAAGGGGTGAGAAGGTTTACTTAGTCGAAATAAACCCGTATTAGCGGGGAGAGAGGCTTGATAAACCATTATTGTAAATCCTAAATGAAAAATCATTCATAAAGTAACCTGAAAAGAGTCGTTCCTCAACCTCCTCGTCACCGGTAATTCAGTATATTGCGAGCGTGATACATATATGACGTGACCCTAGGTGCTCAGTCTTAGTAATTATTATTAAAACTAATAGGTGCCAAACATAAAAAGCTTGAATGATGTATTGCTATACTCATATTTCAAAACCTATAGATGCTTTTAGATCTTGTAATTTGTTGTGTAGCTTGTTTGTTATTTTTTATCCACAAATGCTAATGCTAAATATTCCTATTTGTTTCACTTTTTTATTATAAAAGATAATAAATTACGAGTATTTAAAAAATCCATACCGTTTACATCCACAAAATAAATTCCGCCACAAAATTACACTTTAGGTGTTTAAAATGAGTACCCGTCATTTGGCCTAAAAGTCATTTGGCCTAAAAGTCAGTTAGCCTAAAGTCATTTGGCCTAAACTTTAGGCCAAATGACTTTAGGCCAAATGACTTTAGGCTAACTGACTTTTAGGCCAAAAGACTTTTAGGCCAAATGACTTTTAGGCCAACTGACTTTAGGCCAAATGACTTTTGTCGAACTTAACTAAATCAATTTTTGTATTCGAAATACATTTTAGGCCAAATGACTTTAGGCCAACTGACTTTTAGGCCAACTGACTTTTAGGCCAAATGACTTTAAATAAATGTGGAATGTCCAAGTTTTGTTCGTAAACATTCGCTATGATGTAATGTGATGTTAATAGAGGGCAGCGTGTGTCCTATTTAGTTAAATAGTATATACTATCGTTTCTAAATACATGAGTCTTCTTTGGTGTAACTATTTGCCAAGGTATAAAGCAGTGGTTATAAAAGTGTGCTGCATAACCTACAAGGACGCGCGCGATAATTGCTAAAGGGGGAGCAAAATGTAAAATTTATTTATATAAAACTGTTTTAATCCGAATGATTTTTAATTTTTACTAGGCCAATTTCCCAACAAAATGTTTGTATTCTAATCATACAACACGAAGGGGAGTGGGGCGTAGAAGGGTCGTGGCGCAACTTCTTCACTCGGAAGTAATGGATGTCAGAGAGTAAAATGTTTGAGAACCACTGCTCTAAAGAATACAGGTCTCACTGCACTTTAGTTCCTGTGATCAGGTAAGAAGCTAGAGAGCACTAGTATCTTTTCTCAATAACACGCACTCCAGTCAACCAGTGAAAGAGTGTTAATAACTAAAGTTTAAAATTATGTTTTTAACTTTTTAAGCACCGTAGTGATTAAAACTAGAGCCCCCAATCACCCTCTCCATAAATGGTAGAAAGAGGAAATAATTACTAAAGTACAACAAAAATAACTTAAATAACATACTAACTACCATTTGTATTTGTTTACTATTGTAAAAGCACTTAAATTTGCTTTGTAATGTTTAATATTTGTAATTCTTTAGTCGATCCTAGTAAGGTTGAGTAATCTAACATTGACGACATGAAGATCTCGCCAATAAATGCATTCTTTGTTGCTATAACCGTATTGTTGTGATACAATAATATGTTATGATGACTAACAATAAGCGTCTTTAAATAGCACATGCAGGTAGAGTGTAAAACCATTAAAACACTCTTTGTGAGACCCCCACCCATCTGGTACTTGAAGCCAACCTTCCCATTACTAGCAAACTGGTATATAGGCCAATTTTCTTACGATGTGGGTAACTCGATTTACACCGCCCAGTCTTGGGGAGCATCGGACAGCTCTGTTCAACAATGACTTAAAAAGGCTGTTGGAGAGGGAGGAGAAGGGTGCGTGACGGGGAGGTTCACATTCAAATTTTGAATTTTTTTCGGTGACACAGTTTTGTACCGTTTTGCGCCAAAAACAAAAAGTTTTGTACCCCACCACCAATTCCCCATTTTGGGTAATTATCACAACAACGTGCTCACTCAATTAGAATAAAAAATTAAGGTGAGAATCACTCCAAATAGCTTAGAGGTGCATCCAAATTTGAAATATTTCTAAGCGAGAAACACTAAAGTGTATGGCTTAGGCCTATAAAAGATTTTTTTTTTAAATCAAGGCAAAGACTACTCATAGCTTCTAGAGTAATCAATTTTACAAAAAAATATTGAAGGAGTCACTCTAAATAGTTTATAATATAACCTAACTGATTTAAAAAATATAAGAGGAGAACCACTGTTTAAAAATACAAAAGCTCAAATATGAATGAGAAGCTATTAAATGGCTTTAAACAGAACTCTAGCATTGCAAGTAACTATGTAATTTATAATTATGACACCCCCATTCCTCCCTATGAAAATGATTTGGATCCGCTTTTAAGGTAGTATATTAATTAAATTATACTTTATAAATCTCGATTAATTTGGCGAGATTTTATATACAAACCAAATTTATGTTACAAAGCGGTACAGAATCATTACAAAAAGTTTGCATTTAAAAAAGTTCAAAATCATAAAGATCTAATTACCCTATAATTTGGAGTTGCCATTTTGATATGCTAATTACTCAAAATGGTGGGGGTACAAAACTTTTTGTTTGTGGTAGAAAACGGTACAAAACTAAAACAAACTGTTGACATAGACAAAAATTCAAAATTTGGAAGTGGTTCTCCAAGTTAATGCACCTGGTGACGGGGTCTGCATGGCTCTTGCATAGCGCGGACGGTTATCAGGTGTTTGGCAAACTATTCAAATTTGACGCTTGATTTAATCGGGTGAAAAACAACATTGTAGCCAGTCAGGGACAACGTTAAGTAAAATGAGAGTCAGAGACTATTGACAACGTTTAAAATAAACAACGTTGTAATAGGCAACGTTACAGCAGAGTGAATCAATAGGCTGGATTTTGTTGCAAATGCTGAGACTGTTGAATATTTATATATATTTTATGTAAAGCAACAGTTTACCATACTATAATCTTTTTTGGGTTAACCACAGCGTTGGCCGTTCGGTATAAGCGTGATACTTTAATTACACTTTGTCGCTGTTAGTAATCAGGTTGGGGTTCGAATCCTAGCCAAATTTACTGTCGAATCCAAGATAGTCGGTAGCGCGTGTGCCAATTGAGCTATGAGTCCCAGGTTGCACGTTTACATCCTCAATGCTCGATTGTATAAAGGTGATCAACTCTGCGAAAGCCCGAGCAAAAATGCATACTTCCCCTGTATGTTGTATATAGATTCTTTTCTAACTCACCGCTCAGTTTTATACAAATTAGACAAACATTCCCGGTGATATTTGACCTCGATGGCTACTAAGTCACCTGCACATAACTTGGCCAATAGGTCCCAATCTTGGAGATAGTGTGCACACTCCCTAGGACGATCATTAGCTTCCAAGGTGCACACATCATGCGAGAGACGGGAAGGAGAAGCCAGACCACCACAGAATAAACACAGATGCTCCTTTGAAACTACAGGTGCACTAGCACCAGTACTCGTGCATTATTTTTACCACCAACTCCATCGCCACCACCAGAATCTTCTGCAGCCCTTCACTTCTGAGTTCAATACAGTTCCGTTTTGTTAACCTTTACGCTGCAGGTCTTGTGATACTTTGCATTGTGGTTACAAAGAGTGGACTCCACACCACTGCCATCATCGAGAATATTAAGAGTGATAAGATACCTACCATTTTATTAATACAGATGCATTCAAGGTAGTCTGGAATTGAATGTATAGTAACCGTATGCCAATGAATGAGCAAGAAGATTTGGGGGGTGGAGTGGAAGTATCCGCCCCGCCAAAGGAGAGGAAATGTGTAATCTGGACGGTTTATAATTTAAATTGGGCAAGGATATTTTTAGGGAGCCCCACGTATCCCCTCTCAACCCCTCCCCCTATTTCCCAGCATCCGATTTTTAAATTACAAACTTTCCATTTTTATGTTATGTAGTGAATATAAATTTTCTCCCATGCCAAGTAATAGCTTTAGTTATTTTAAGAATATGTAAAATTACCACCACCCCATCCTCCCTATTTTTCCAGTTCCCACATTAACAATTTAACATTTTAGGACTTATTTGGCAATCTTATGTGGTATTGTTTACGTACTTACCAAGTTCCAATTTTGAGCGTACCAAAACTAGCGTTGTCTATTAGTTGTGTACATTTTAAGATCTTTCATTTCCCGGGCTTCTATTAGGAAGTTCCATATATTTATTGCTCATACATCATTTGGCTATCCGTGAAGGTCTATTTACCTTAATACATAATTCAAATTTCAAGACTTATTTGGAGTTGTACTTCTACTACACCAAAAACACAAAAAGTATACATTAAAAATTATGTTCTGCACATTAAATATTACTTTATAGGTTACTAGTATGAATAATGGTGTTGCTTCTTCGTCTCACTTAGCTCTTTAAAGTTGGGAGTGGTTGTAGACAACTATTATCATGTCGGGTGTGACTTTCAGTCCGCAGCTATATTTAGAGGTTGTCGCGTAGCATGAAAATTCAGCTTCGCACGAGTTGTTGGTAACTGTAAAAGTTTAAGTACTGTCCATTTAAACACTTGAGGATATTCTTTAAGAAGAATGAGGAAGGGAAATAACAATTTCACTGCAAAAACTGACACGTATAATTTTGGCCCTAGTGAGAAGTTCAGCAATATTCAAGAAAATATTGTGTCGACAGTGTAAACTGCGGTGGCTCAATCGGAAATAAAGATATTCAACAAGGGGTTTCTTGGTTGGATATTATTATAACGCCCATAACGAAATAAACATATTTTTTTAGCCAATTAAAGAAGTTTCGTAATTATTTTAGTCAAAATATCATATTTTAAATTAATTATAATTCAAAGAAACCATTACAGAAATTAATCCACATATCCCCTGGGTATTGTCCACGGATTCCTTGGGATCCACGGAGTACAGTTCGGGAACCCCTGCGCTTAATGTTTTTATTTTTGTTTATTTTTTGCTTCTAGAAAATATTTTACGGTTGAATTGTTTTGAAAATATAATTCATATTAATAAATAAGAACTAATGTCCAATTTAAATATGAGAAGACTAAGTATATGATCACACAGAGAACACAGATTGAAGTAGATAGTTTTGATACTACAGCAAACAACCTATCATTTGATAGGGTTAGTGAGTTCAAATATTTATAAACAATTTTAACTAGAGATAACAATATTAAATTGGAAATTAGGTAAAGAATACAGTCGGAAAATGTTTGTTATTACTCGGTCAGTAATTTGTTGGCGTTTCTCCTGCTGTCAAAAAATGTAAAACTTAGAATAAACAAAACCATAATTTTACCGGTTGTTCTCTCTGGGTGTGAAACGTGGTCTCTTATTTTACATGACAAAAATTAATTTAGGGTGTTTGAAAACACGATGCTTAGGAAGATATTTGATCCAAAAATAAATTAAGAAGTGAGTAGGGGAGGAGGCTACATAATGATGAGCTGCACACCCTGTACTCATCACCAGACATTGATAGGGTAATAAAATCTCGCAGGTTACGGTGGGCAGGTCATGCAGCGTGAATGTAAGTATCTAGAACCACGTTCAAGGTATTGAATTTCAAACCCAATAGGAAAAGACCACTGGATAGATTGTATATAACTAGCTGAAGATAGGGATAGGTGGAGTACTTTCGTGAGTGCGGCAATGAACTCTCGAGTTTTTAATACCATTGAGTAAGTAAATAGATTAAATCTGGTTTAAATAAAGTCTATGTTTGTAGAAATATCTTAACACCATCTACCATCAATTGCGCTATATATAATCAGATGAAAATACTAACAGTGCTTATTTTACGAAGATACCCGAAGGTTTTAACATAATATTTTAGGCTAAATAATTTTAGGCCAAATGACTTTTAGACTAAATGACTTTTAGGCCAAATGACTTTAGGTAACTATTAACAACATCACATTTTTATTCAGAATTCACTTTAGGCAAATGACTTTAGGCCAACTGACTTTAGGCCAACTGACTTTTAGGCCAAATGACTTTTAGGCCAAATGACTTTTAGGCCATCTGACTTTTAGGCCATCTGACTTTTAGGTCAAATGACTTTTAGGCAAATGAATTTTAGGCCAACTGACTTTAAGCTTACTGCCGCGTCTCCTTTAAAATTAGTAAGTATATAGCATTTCAAATTCAAGTGTATTTTAAATTCTCCTCTGTATTTGTGGCCTGTAAATATGTCAAGTCCGAATTTTTAAAACTAATAGCATGACGCATTTAAAAACATTTGTAAAAAGTGTAATTTACAAATATTTATAGACAAGTTAATTAGATAAAATTAATAATCGTACAGTAAGAGTAAAATACAAAACATTGGGGGTATGTTTGGTATATCATGAGTAAGCTTAGTATTCACCGCAATTATTTATATACACGTGCTTCCATTTTTTATGTTATAGTGAAATATATATTCATGTCATAAGCCATTGTTTAATGTTTTTTTAGATTACAATGAACACTTTATATATATGTGATGCGTTTTCGGGAATGCACATTTCAGATGATAAATAAGGAGATTAAAATCTAAATTATGATTAAAAAATGTATTTTCGAGCCATACACCATTTTAATATCACAGTAGAGCTTCTTACACTGACATTTTATTTCAAGGGAGCTGAGACTTTACGTCGAAACTGCTGGATATAAAAAAAGTACCATAATGCAATATGTTTTTAAAAGTTTTTGCAAGTTACCGACACATCGATCCGATGGAGTGAGGCAGTGGCTAGAATATTGGGTGTAGGTATATAGATATGGGGGAAGAACTCTAGTGCTTTGAGAGGCTTTGTAGCAAAACCCTCCCGCTTCAGCTAGTCAATTTCACGGCAATACCCACGGCACATCACAGGGTGATTAAAAAAACAGGAGACAGAGATGTATAGTTTCAAGACTGGCTGAGTGAAAATCGCTCATCATAGAGTCGGCATTATTTAATAAATGTTCGTTTAGTTTCAATTTCAAATTGCAATAACATCACTCTTAATAAATTGTAAACCCTTTAATAGAAAATCTTTAACTTGTTATTTTTTACTAACATACATTGGTGAACACAAGTTTTAAGTCATCAACCTCGTCTGGTATGCTGGTGACCGGGAGGTTGGAATTCGAATCTCGACCGAGCGTACTCATCATGTTATTTCCTAAATTGTTTCCCATACTCCTTTTATTCAAATGTGGGTACATTTACTACAAATTCTAACTTATCATACATAACTGATTAGTGAAATAAGTATTTGGGCCTTTTTTTGGGTCAAAATCGTAAACAAAGAATCTTTGAAGTTTTTGTCACCATGGTATAATGACAGTACAGTTAGCATAAGGAGGTCAATATTGATAAAGTTTTTCTATTATTATTATTATTAGTGCTATTTTATAGGTATTGATTATATCGCTCTTTGTCTTTTACGTTACTTGAGGTATTTAACGTGCACTTTCTAAGCTGACTGATTACTTCAACACACAACTTATTAACTAACTTAATATAGTACAGACACAACTTCCAGACCCCCGGCCGTTAGTTCATCACTGTGAAAGGGTAAACCCACAGTTCACCAATGATACATTTTTAGGTCATTCCAGGAATCGAACCTGGGTAACCTTAGCTCAGTAGATATACACGATACCGACTGAGCTAAGGTGTTGGATGATAATATATGTCTTTATTGACATCTGCGGATCACATGACTTGACGTATGAATAAGTGAAAGTAGGCATATTCAATTTTCAAGCCGTTTTCTTGTGAAAATTGGCTGTGTGTACAGAGGGTATAAGCATCCCCTTTGCTTTAGTAGATTACTTTTCCAAGACATTTTGTGGAGCAGAAAAAAAAAGGTATCGTGAGCCCCAAGTTATAAACCACTGTTTTATATATATTTTTTAAATGTTTATAGCGTATAACCGAACGGGTAGTAAGACGCGGTGCTAAATATTATTTAATCTTTTAATACAAATAATGTTGGTCCACAGCTTGGATCACAGTTTTCTAATGTAGCCAGTATTTCAACATCTTGTCACCTGCACTCTTTCCCGTTTCTTTTTACTGGCCGGACCGAAGTGAGAGCTAGGTGGAGTCGATATTGATCACTCACTCTCCTTCCCTCTCGCTTGCCCCGAGATTTGTTTCCAACACCTGCTTCTATTCTCTCTTGCCACCCAAACTTTATCCACGAGGAAGAAAGGCATTGGTTGTTTTGTCGTAAATGGAGATGTACTTTGTACTTCGCTGCTCCATTTCACTGTCAAATGACACTTCCCATAGTATGTACTTGTAGATTCTACCGGGACAAAACTAGACATTTCACTCAGCTACATAAGTCTACAAAAATGATTACTTTGGCTTTTCAAATGAATTAAAAATACCTCACATGGGTGTTTTATTTGACCGTCCATATTTTCATCTCGTCTTTATGTTTTAATTTACTTTTTTTATTCCATAAAACACATATCTCTCATTGTATTATTTAGACAGTGTTTCCAAAGCTTTCACAGATGCCTACCACTTTTGGGGCCATGACCTTACCAAAAATACTTAACTTGACCAACTATAAAATACAAATACAACAAATAAAAAAGCACATTCTTTTCAGCTCTTCATAAAAACATGGAAAATGCCTGCTATCTAATAGAACAGAAATTCCCACACTGTGGTACGTACAATTATTCCCGGTGGTATGCCGTGAGAAGCCAAACAAAATGAGCTAATTAAAGTTAGGGAAAAATAGGACTTCATAAAATCTAATAAATATATTTGTAACAAGTCCAAACAAAAGTAAAACAGATGTAACCAGTGGTTGGAGGTGTGACAACACTGATTCAAGCTCCGACAGCCAGTTCAGCCGCGCAGTCTTTGTTATATTCCTGGGCACCATTAAAATGTGACGAAATATTAAATATTCATCATTATCTGGGTAGTACTGCAAATTAAGAAAATTGTTGCTGTGATAGGCCATTCCAAATGTTTTGGAAACGCTATCATAAAATATAAACAGTCATTTAAAATTTGAACAAAGCTTGAGCTAAACAAAGCCGTGACAGAAAGAAAATATTATAAAGTATATGACATCACGTCAAAAAATTAATTTATTTATCAGACTTAATGGTGTCCATTTTGCTTGATAATAATAATGAAACTTATTTGTGCGTTGCTTACCTACTACAGTTTATAAAACACTGCTGTAGGGCAAGTGTAAACTCTACTACTTAGACATAAACTATTCCAAAATATCCAATCTTAGTACGACGTCTTGTATGTTTTTATTATGTCTGTTACATTTGACAGCTTGATTAAATTGAATATTTAAACAATTTTATTACTAAATTTTCTGAAATTTTAAATAATGACGTGCAGATTATACTATGTCCGGACATATTAAAAAGAAATCAAAATAAAATTAACATAACATAATTTTAATTTCATATGAATTTTAAGTACTCTAATGGGAGTGGGAATCAGTAAAATAAAAAGTGATGAAATGTACCCGAATTTACTTGGAGAGGGACTGAGAAACCCTTCTTTTAACATTAAACTCTCTCATTAGAACCGACAGTGACTCGAACCTTGACGTATCCCTTTCCATAAAATACGTACTAGATGAACCTAATATTTAGCCCGCGTGCCCACAAATGTTGTTCAATTTTTTAAAGTTAAAGTTCTCTATATATTAAGAGTTTATTTCTTAATAAGTAAAGGTATAAACAATCTATCCAAATAATAGTTTACAACGAATTCATATAATGTTATACTTGCTTTCAATATAACATCTTATTACATATTTAGTATTACTACGTTTCCGTGTATAAATAATAATTTATTGTACTTTTTATATCGATCATAAACTAGGACAAATTTTTATCATTTCTGACATGTCTGGAGAAACTTATACAAAAACCTCTCAGATCGATTAAAAATACTAAGTTTTTTTCTATCAAAAGATTATACTTAAATACTTATCTTTAGAAAATGCGTTGTTGATTTCTTCATCTGTTAGTATTTATTTTTTGCCAATAAATGTTTAACGTTAACTCTCTTTCATAACTTTCGAGCTTAGAGATTCTTTATACATCTCGAAACATTAGTAAAGAAAAGAACACACAAACACATACACATTTATATACTATAAGGACGTAGAGAAAATCTAGACGATAAGACGTGTAAAGGGTGACACAAAATAAGTGACTAAGAGAGTGAGAAGAACTTTAAAGAAAAAAAATATGGTAGACCTAGATTAAGAAATTGAGATTAAATATATGAAAGCGACACATTGGAAAAGGCTTAGAGGCGAAATAAATAGCAATAAAACAGAAGCAAGAGAGATGCTCAAAAATAAAAGCATATGTATACAGACGGACAGTTGCTAAAGAGGAGTTTGGGATAGAAGAGAGAAATAGCGCCTACTGAGAAGAGAGATAATCCCTGGCTAGGAACCTTAACTACTTTACACTTTTTATGCTCCTCCAGAAGGAGTGCAAATGTCACTCGTGGGAGTCTCGAGAAAGAGAGAGATAGAGGGGGGAGGAGGGCGAGAGAACTGCTTCTTAGGAAGTCAGGTGCTTGGGGAGACTCGCTGGCCTTACAGAGGTTTTCCATGTTTCGGAGAGAAGGGAGGAACTTTGGTCCAAGTGTGTGCTCTTACACAATTAAATGTAGCTTAGAGCATCACGTGAAAGAACCGTAATTTGGATGTGAAGCCACGGCTACTACCTGATGCATTACTTGGCATCTTCAGATAGTCAATATTTCATCAGAATTTTGACATGTCAATAAACTGTTTCTGGCAGCACAAATGAAAGCATAAATTCATTTTAAAACATGAATCAAGTTTAAAGGTGCAAAATCGTCTAAAGGCTTTAAAGGATACTATAATATTTTGAGTTTCGGACTAATAAAATGGCTTAAATTGTTATGTTTACAACCTAATTTTTCAAATATAAATCGTAGACAAACTAGATATCTATCTAACTTTACTCAAATGTTCCTAACGCATAACATTCCTCTTTTATTGGATTGGTGGATAATGTGTATGACCACGACTACAAGACCTTGCTTCCCATCCAATTTGTATTAATGAATATCTACTATTTATTCACTGGGTCGTTCTGATATCCAATTATCAAGTATTTAGGAACTTTGGGAGAGAGTATTATTAGTTGTACTTTCCTAAGTAAAGTTTGTTGGTCGAGTGGTGATATAGTTTGTGTTTATAAAGTGAACGTTAAATAGTCCCTACTCCAATAAATAAATTAAGAAGGGGGCACAACCTATTTGCGACGATCTTCATTATTAAGTGGGTGTGCTCGTATTTTGTTTGGAAGCAGCTTACTTTTGTATAAAGAAATGTTGAAAAACTAGACAATAAATTTAAACTAATTTTTATCCTAGTCTTTCCAAGTTATATGAAGTTATAACCTACTAACGTGATAATTTGGTCTAAAGCAGGCATGTCTATCCATTATTTTGAGCAGACCTCATGAGGATCAATCGTGCTTTACGACCGTATTCTTATTTTTGTAACAGTTGAAATACAAAGTTTGGAATGGGATATTTAGGAATCTAGCATGATCTGGAGTAATTTGGCATGTGAGGTTAGTGTAACAAATCCGTACGTTTTATTAGACATGTATCAATACCCAAAAAATGATGAAATGGTGCTCTAAGTATGTGCGGTGTTTGGTACATACGTATGTTATCAGTTGTTTCTTCACATAAAAGGGAATCAAACACCTGATACCGCTTACGGACACGCATTTGTCTACAATTAGTAAAGTGGCATAGCCCAAAATTACATAATTATTACAACATTAACTTCTTTTTACAAATAACATTTAGCACCGCGTCTTACTGCCCGTTCGGGTTATACGCTTAAGTACTAATTACACTAATGGGTAAGGAATTGGGAAGGTTGAATATAGAGTCAATGAACCCGCATTTGCGTAGATGGAAAATACACCCCAGTTCACCCGACCAAGATTCGAACCTCGATCTCCCCATCCTAGGCAGTCTAGCTCAACACGATACTAGCGCGTTAGCTAGCTACGCCACCAAGGCGGGTTTTTGAAAATAACAGGTTTTAACATTTTGGTAAAATATATAGGATTATATGTAGTCTTATTATTTAATACATGTGGAGATCTTACCATTTTCATAAAATAAGATACTTAGTGGAGTTTTTTTTATTGAACGTATGCTTCCAAGCTTTGTCGAGTAGACATTTCCTGTCCTCGACTTCTATTGACAGTAGTGGATATATAACTCTTCTGAAGTTGAGGCACAATGCAGGTGCGGATGTTTCAGCCCGATGTGATGATGATGGTGATATTTTTTCGGTAGAGGTCTTAATCCTAACTATCCAGAACATGGCAACCATAGAAACAATTTTTTAAAGCACCGTTTGTTACTACCAATTCAGGTTACACGCTTATGTTCTAATTACTCTCATGGTTTTAGGGATTAGGAAGGTTATATTTAAAGGAAGTGAACACGCATTAGCATTAAGGGAGAGTGGAAAACCATTTAGGAATAAAACGCCTCAGTATGCCCGATCAAGCTTTGAACCTCGATCCCCCCGTCATCGGCAGTTAAGTCTACTGTAAGAGTAGCGCTAGACCACGTGACCACCGAGGTGGGTCATAGGAACAATTACCCCTAGGAAAAAAAATACATATGCTACCACCGGGAACGAACCCATAAGCTCTAGCTTAGAAGCCAGGAATGCTAAGCACTAGACCAAGAGGCTGGCCTTTACTTAAGATACTTTTTTTTTTCTGGAACACGGTCCCTTCAGTGTTAGTAATGTTCAATGTGTTCCAAACGAGTTTGATACGCCTGGTCTAAGGCATAAAGTCTGCAATTGACTGGACTACGGGCGAGGCAAGGGTTGAGGTTCGACTCCTAGCCGAGTGAACTGGTGAACTGGTGGTATTTTCACTGGTGATTTAACATTGGGGACTTCTCACCCCCTCTAAATGTTAATGTGGGTGCACTTTCTTTGGACTATTTTACTAATCCCTATCCCATATGAAGAGTACAGGGGAAAAACAAGCAAAGACAATTTTAACTCAAATAGAAATAGTGCTGCCATCTGTTAGACAATCATGAGACTTTTCTAATGCGCCTTAGATTATAATAAGTTATGTTTTTGTCATATTTTGATTGAGTTAAAAATTATTTGATCGGGACTTTATGGGGTTTTAGATTTTAAAAAAGCTGCTGTCCTGGAAAATTTGTGTAATGTGACTTAGCTTATTCTTCCCTTGTACCCTAATGTAAAAATATATATATCAGCCAGTTTTACTAACTGTTCAGGTTATACGCATAAATAATAATTAATCATGAATATGTTTATTTTAAATATAAGTATATTTTATACACGCTGTGGATGTAAACCCAATGAGAATGTCTCTTAATATACATTAAATTACATTTATATTATATACTATTTTGGTATGGGGAATATTATGCAGTTAGTCAAACAAGACATTTTAAAAGGAGTTTTTGAAATGCATTACAAGTAAAAGATATGCACTTTCTAAACAGAGGATTGTCAACACTCGATTAGGAACAATACCTAGACTAACGCCGTTATATTCGTCAGGAAGACAATACGCTTAATATGTGTGTACTGAAAGTAGTATTTTAAGTTTCCAGAGAGTACTCATTGCAAAGAACAAAATATTATTATTATTATTATTAGCACCGCGTCTTACTACCCGTTCGGGTTATACGCACTTACGCTAATGTGTAATGGTAGGGTGATTGTGAGATGAAATGGAGGACCTACAGTTTAACGTGGAATCCGAACCACGGTGGCGGCCTGGCATTCCCCACATTCAAGAACAAAATAAACTAATTAATAAAAGTTTTGTTTATTTGTTAGTGTATGTAATTGAGATATGGTGTTTAAATGAATGGTGAAACGCAATAATAAAACTATTTAACACAAAAAATTAAGGTATTCTGTTAATAATTGTTAATGAATAAGTTAATTGATCATATATATATATATATATATATATAATATATATATATAATATATATATGACCTAGTTTAATATATCGCTTTGGTTTGTTTTTTCCCGTATGACTACCCGCATATATAAACTAATGCGATAGGAATAAATAAGTTAAAATTTAGAGAAAGTTTACCCAATTTTACCAGGAAGGAAAGTGAGACGTAATTTAAGAAATAAACCTCAGTACACCTCAGTCTCCTCACTTGTGGCAAACCATATATATGAGGTAGGCGCCCTTGTGCGCATGTCCATCACCATGCTTCAATAGTGAGAGTATTTAGAGGTTAGGGCAGGGTATTTTAGGTATTTATAATAAACATTTTTGGCCAAATTAAATCAAACATTGCTCCAGTATAAATATAAATGTTTAATTTTCTTAAGATGGTGACTTTAACAATTCTTGAATACCTGCTAAGGGTTTCCTGAAATTTAATGGCAACTTTTAATTTCAATCAAATAGTTTATCATTTATTTCCGCTATGTTCATGATAGATATTAAAGAACTACCATCATATAAAGACAATTAAAATTTATGTTTCTAGTGGAGCATTATTTTATTTATTTTGGCAAAAAAAAAGGTTTTGTTATAAAAGCTGCAAAATCAAACCATTTTATCTCGTTCCCTACATTTCAATTTAGATATAATTACTATAACTAAGTAGAATATTAGGTTAAGAACTAGTTCAAACACAAGCAGCTTACGTGTCATTATAAGAATTTGTTCATTAAAAAAGAAAAGTGGAACTCAGCTACTTTAACATTGGATGCTGATAAAAAGCGAGATGTGGGTGAATTATAGAAGGTGATAGGTGGGGATTGGTTAATGTCATCTTATCACCAACTGTAAGGCTTGAGCTTGGGAAACAAAATTAGCATAACCACAATGTAAATATATTAATTGCTAGCCGGGTGGAACGCGCTTCACTCTACTAGAAGTCGTCGAATGGTAGATCGGATACTAGAACCGTAGTACACGCCCACTCAATCTATTTCCTAAGATATTCCCTATCAAGTCATCCACAGATGTTTGCGGGTATCCCATTCAACATGAAGGGCATCTTGCCTCTATTAGGCTACGGGTAATTGCTAGACAACACCAATATTACAAAAATATAAACGAGAAAGATAAAATCTGTGCTAAAATAGGCAAATCGCTAGAAATAGCACGTTAATTGCATGAGCCCGCATTTTTATTAGTTTTGTTATAAAAAAGGAACAAAGATATTTCTCTTGCTATCTTACAGTTTTTTTACGGTCCGAAATTATCTATCTTGTTGATCTTTGTCAATTATGCTGCAAGAAGTAAGGCTTCCTCCTCTAGTTGCGTCGCGTTTCGGTGCCTTTCTATAAGGATGAGATGTATTTTTAGGCTATGAGCGACCAAATGACCACTATAGTGCTATAGTGTTGGTTACCACGCCCGCCACCATCACTACCATGTTGGTGGGTGTAGACCTTGAGCCAGGAAATCCGCATTCATCACGAACTCTGACCGGGTGTCCATGGGGTAATATCTCAGATTGTGCATTTCTCTATCTCTCCAGGCGAATACTGGTGCATTTCCAATTTCGTATTCATAATGTGTTCTTAAATTAATCCAAGCCATAAATAGCTTTAAAGGACAATAAGACACGTGGAATAAACAAGAAAAATCTCTTGAAAATGTATTTTTCTGTTTTCGTCATTATATGACAAATAAGACAATGTAATTTTAAGTAATAAAACGTTGTGTACTAATTAGCTTCGTGCCTTAGTTAGTTATATAAATCTATTTGTAATGTGGTAATCTTATCGTGCAATTTTAAAATAAGGAAATGAATTATGGGTGCACATGTAAATGTGTAACCTACAAAACAAAGTCCCATAAAAAGAAAAGTTCTTTACAATGATACACCCAGTCAAAACCTCTCTCCAGAATACATTTTTTTTGTGATCAGTATACGTGATTGTATTCTCCGGGTGTATAGGTGAGAAATTAATACGGACAAGTGGAATAATTGTGAAAGCCGTTGTGTCTGAACGTGAAATGTATTGCACTACTGGGAACACGACACATTATCTGGGTCAGCAATTCATGTACGGCACGCTGCTTTGTAAAACAATTTTCAAATCAACCACAAATAAAATTTTATCAAACAAACAAATTTTTTTTTCTAACTAAAGTTTAGGCTTGTATTTTTCAATTTTAAGTTGAAGAATTTATAACATATGTTTGCTTGAGAAGCATTAGCTATTAATTTAGAGAGCATTCTAAGTAGATTAGTAATAAAGAGCTATTACATTTTACAAGTAATTCCTTTAGTAAGAAATAAACGCTGCTTTTTACTAATCTACTTGTTTTCTAATGTTTCTAATGAACGTTTTCTAAATTAAAATCCCTTTCACTTATTTTTACTTTAGAAATCAATGCTTGTCCCATTTTTATTTTTAGTAAACTGGCAGTTTGACTCGTTCTTTTTACGGTTAAGCATTACCAAAACTATACAGAATTAGAAACAGGGTTGACACGCATCTGGAAAACCGGTATATCGGGAAAAACACAGGGAATTTTTAAAAATTTAGTAAAAATACTGGAGTACTTGTTAATTTAGGACATTTAACTGAAACATTAAAATATTAGATCTTTGGATAGATGAAAAAAAAATGACCTGAAGAACTAAGCACGCTGATTTAAACATGTCTTATTTATTACCCCTTAAACAAGGATTTTGAAGTGACAGATGATGCAGTTTCTCATCAATCTTAAACAATCTTGTTTTCATAAGTTACATGATTTACACTAGTCAGTCTTTTTGATGAAAAATGACATTTGATTACTCTTTTCTTCGATCATGGATGAATGAGAATTCATTCTGGAAATCCTAGAAATCACAAGGAACCTGGTAATAAGATTTTTTTTTCTCTTTTTGACATTGTTTAAACGCATTAACCCCTTTTTAACTTTTCATCTCGTTTACACATTTCTTACTTTATACCCTATTTGCAATTTTGACAAATTATTAAGCTTTTTACCTCATTTACCCTAAAGTAATAATCCATTTCCCTTTTTACCTTATTTACTCTTTTTACCCTTTCCAACCAGTTTACGCTTTTTATCCCGTTAACATTTTTACCCTTTTTGCCCCATTTGGTCTTTTTGCAATTTATAATATTTTATATGCATTTTTCATTTATTTTACGCTTTTTATTTTTTATGATTTACTTTTTGCCACTTTTATCAATATTATAGCCATATTTGCTATTTTTACCATTTTTTCTCAGTGGTTACCTTGTTGCCCTTTTTGAAATGTTGATCATTTTTGGATATTTTACCAATTTAACACTTTGGTATTATTCCCCTATTTGATTAGGTGTATTTTTTACCATATTATCATCTTTTGTCTTTTTGAACTTTTTTCTCTACTTACATTAATTGTCCGACTTAGCCCCAGATAAATATTTTATGGTAAAATGTTTGTAAAGTTGTAAAAGGTGTGAAAAGGGTAAAACGGTTTACAGGTAAAAGAAGTATTAATCTATAAAATATATTTATTAGAAATAAATCACAAAATTGAACAATTAATATACTATGGTGACACGAGATTAAGTGTTTGTTGTAAATACCAAACTCGTTTTGTTTACTTTCCATGCTAAACAAACTTCTATGGCCAACAAAATACATTACATATTTATGAAATGTAATAGTAAAGCTTTCTTGCGGCGTTAATATTAATTTTTAAATTTTCTATTTTTAATTAGTTTAAAAAATCTAATCATAGTTTCAAATTTCCTGCTTCTAGGTGCAAATGTTCGTTCACAGGGGTTATTCATATTTAAATTTCAGATCTCTGCTTACGATAGATATCACGCAACGCTTATGAAAGACACATACACTTTCATTTTATATGGCTTATTCACATGAATAACAAATTTCAATTTTAAACCATATCTTAAAGAAGTGTTCTATGTTAGTTGTATCAATTTTTAGAGTTTTCCATTTCTCTGGCTTCACTTTTGATATTCGATATGTTCAGACGCCATCTGTCTCTTCGGTAAAGTCAAATGACTTACATGTCGAACTTATATTTTATATCACACCAAAAAAGTATTATATTAGTTTTAGGAATCTTGAGAGGACTCCCCTTACCCATTTACTGCTTCTTCATTTTGAAATTTAGGGTTCATAACTTAAAGGTTGTTTGGGTTGGTTCTTCTACATGATAAATTTCACCAGTTAACACCTAATATGTTATTTCAATAATCCATGTATATTCGTGGCAATTTCATTTTTTGCATATCCAAAACATTTTTTCTTCTTCTTACTTACCCTTCCTTACCTATCTTAACCATCTAAAATCCAGTCTTTCATGGTTTTTTGGAGGGGTATTTATACCTTCTTGTTGAATTTTAGTTTATACACATAAGTAGTTGTTTCTATTCGTTTTAGAAATTGCAACCCCAATTTCACTCCTCACCCCACTATTTAAACGACTACTTAGAAATTTAAAATTATAAGACGAATTAGTTATCTGGAGTTGTCCTTCTACCTGCTTGCCAAATTTAAGATTTATGCCACACCTAATTTTTTTAACAACCCTCTCCCCTTTTTCTTTCCCTAAAACCAAATCAACAGTTTATTATTTTCAGCCTTTAATATTTATTTGGAGAAGTAGTTTTAACTGCCTACCGAATTTCAATTGTCTACCACACTTGGAAGTAGCTGTTTACTATTAGTTTTTGAAATTTTGAATCATCCACCACCTTTTCTCTAATCCACTCATGAAATTATTTGGTATAAGGTGATTATTGAGATAGTGGGTGTGTTTTGCCATTTATATAAGCTATAGATAATATATTTTAGTAATGCTATTTCCAAAAATTGTGTCTTACAGGGTTTTTGATAAAGGCTGGAAGTAAAAGCAGACACACTTTAATAATATGCTATATTTTATTGTTTATAGAGCTATTAGTTTTATTATTTATAAAGAGTATTTCAACACCAAGGCTATTAACGACTTAAAGTCACCCTCTTCGGTGATTGCATGGTCTAAACGGCCACCTTTGCAATAGACTGGACTGCTGATGAAACGAACATCTGAGTCAAAATCCTGGTCTCGTATACTGAGGATGGGTTTTGTTTTCCAAACTCCTTCCAAGTAAATGGGGGCATAATTCCTCTAAATTCAACCTTACATAATTCCTAACGCATTAAAGTAATTAAAAGATAGATTTTTAGCCCAAACGTATGTTATAACACGGTGGTAAAATAAACTTACAATCTAAAGCGTATGGATTAGGAAAGCAACTGAGGTGAAATGCACTCGCATTAGCGTGGAGAGAGGATAACAAACTTGATTAATAAAATACGGAAAATCGCCACACAAAAAACTGGCCGATATTCGAACCTCAAAACCTCCCCGTCCTCGACAATCTTGTCTATAGTGAGAGTTTATCTAACAACTTTGCTTAGATCGTGAGGCCAACTTGTTTTTATTTTAAAATACAGATTTATAAATTATATTTTTATAGAATTATTGTTCATAATATTATGTACATGCATTTATTTAACAAAAAACAATACATTTTGGAAAAATATATTTTAAATATGTGAGACCACTCCTAAATCAAGGGTTCCGAGTTATATTAACATGTACTGGAGTTATTTTTAAACTATATATATATATATATATTTTAAGCACCGCGTCATTCTACTCACATGGTTTATACGCTTATGTATTAATTACATTAAAGGTTTTAGGGCTTAGGGAGGTTATATTTAGATGAAATGTACCAGCATTTTCGTGCAGATAAAGTTAAAAACAATTTTGAACAACTCAGTATACCCGACCGAAATTCGAACCTCATACTCCCCGTCATTAGCAGTAGAGTCTATTGTGAGAATGACGCCTTAGACCATGCAGCTGCCAAAATAAGTTAATTAATCTTAGTGGAAAAAAACCCAGATGTTTCTAAACTCTCTTCCCAAACTTAAAACACAGAATTTGTGGCTAGAAAGAAAGAGTAAAATCTAGTGAAATATTGTTCGGAAACGTCATCTTGTAATACTGAATGAAAGTTGAATTAAGGCGCAACAACTCCGGGAATACGTACTGTATGTGTACAACAAGTGCATATCATGGCAGGTGTTCAAAACTCCCTCCCCTTCCGCATTTGACGCACGCACACCCTTCGGAAACGTTGCTTGCAACCGGACACGCCTGCCCACTTAATGATATGCAACCTGATGTACGCATACTCCTTGCGTTGTTGCGTCTAACTTTAATTTTTGACTAGGTTTCTGTGTTTCTTTCTGGCTACTCATGCTTTAACAATTTTGTTCACAAACCTGAAGGTCGACTCTGACTCGGACCTGAGCAAAAATACCTAATAACCATTAATTAATTATACTAATTGTTTCGGGGAAACTTCTGCTTGGTGCATGTGGAGGGAATTTAGTGTAACCATAAGATTAACGGCAGAGTATAACTTAACCGACACAGCCCTCCCTGCCAGATACATAATTTTCGTCCATGAAGTCATGGAACTATTACAAAAAAAAAGTAATGTACTGGTTAAAGTACTACATCAGCCTAGCTTTCGGAGAGCACGAAATAAACATACCTGTACTAAATTCACTTAGCCCTAAAAAGAAACACACACAAAAAGGATTTATATAATATTCTATAAATATTTTGGAGAAATCATGTATATAATGGCACGATAAAGATGGTTGATTTATTTATATGTAATAATAGTATTGCACCCTACCTATCAGGCCAGCCAGTAATATACAAAACTAAATACACATTCTCTATCTCTTAAGGGGTCTGTTAAAATCTCATACAATCTTAATAATCATAGTAAACAATGAGGCACCATTTAAAAAAACAAAACAATTAAAAAGGTTTCCAAGTGTAGTTCAATCAAAATATAATCATACATAAATTTTATCTTCATTTTTCAACCGCTTAAGCAAATGAGGAACTGTTCCACGTAGGCACTCTATGATGAACAAAATGTTTACACATTTATATAGTTCTCCCTTTTTTTATATAGGTACATCCATATATATTGAAGTTCTAGATGAATAAAGGAAATATAATCCTCAGTAATGGAGGCGGAAAGTTGAGGGTCATATCACCTCGAGGTTATAACTTTAGCTACCCTTACGGCACCAACAGAACTTACTTTCTGGGGTAGTCCCGAGAAAAATAAAATAAAAATTTAGGAGAGAAAAAAATTGTTATAGGAAAAAACTAAATATGAAATCTATCCTGAGTAGGACCAGGCTCACCATTCACGTTTCTGTTGTATTCAGATGAATCTCCAAAAATGGTATCCAAAACACGCTTGTACTCTCCTAAAATTTATTGTTTATTTTTAGATGAATGTGAAAAAAAAGGAAGAAAGAATCCCACTTTCCAGCTTTACTTTGGTCCGCCTCTTTTTAACAAGCAATACTCTTTTGGAATATGTAGAAATTGTCTTGGATGGCGACGGACTCAAAAACCACATGTCCTCTCACCTCCATCACTAACACCCCAACAACCCTTCCTCTGCGCGTCTTCCCAGAATTACCCAAAAAAATGGCCCAAAACTTGGCCTTTTTATAACTAATACAACATTATGAAAAACTCTTAAAATTAACAACAACAAAATTCTGATTACTAAACACCCTTACAAAACAATTATGTCCTTCCTCCCTGTCAAAACCTACCCACAAAAAAAAAATCTTCTTTCTCACTCTTCCTTCGCGCGGCAGAAATGCTCTCCTAGCAACACGCTCGTGTGGCGGGATCGTGAACTACTTAACCAATCAAGATAGATCCCTTAGAAGAAATTCATAATAAATAAAAATAAGCCGAAACAAAAGATTAAACGATAGAAAATGGACTGCAAAAAATAAGGTAAGTAATAAAATAATGCACAGATTATTGTAATTATAAATATAAGATTTTTAGTTTTTTTGTTTTTTCCAAAGATGTAAGCTACCAGGGAACCACCTTAAACTGTTAATATCCCAAGGTAACAGCAACTAAAACGAACGTACTGCCTAGGTGGCCATTACTAACACCCCACCAAATGCATATAAAAAAAGGAAGATTCACAAAACCACAACTAATATAATTGAATTACAAGATGGTAAAAATAATAATACTAATAGTAATAATAAAACTAGGGGATTATTGAAAATCCTTACAATGCTGTGGCTAAAGATTGGGCAGAGAGTTTAGAAATTTCCTCTGTGTGTGTGTGTGTGTGTGTGTGTGTGTGTGTGTGTGGGTGTAACTGGGATAAACTCAGTTTCGTGAGGACAAATAAAGAACTAGCAGCTCTGGTTCAGAAAACTGAGATTAATGGCTGGGAATCTCATTGTGCTGACCACATGCCACCATATATCCACAAATGTTGGCACTATAATCGCTTACAGTGGCGGCCATTCAGTCTCTATAGCTCTTTTGTGGGCTCACACAATCGAGTTTATATATATAGAAAGAAAGAGAGAGAGAGGACATTTTACCCTTAAATTTGAATTTAAAAACGTAGAACTAAATTTCAAATCCTGGCTTATATTTAGTTGAATGCTTATTTACTAAATTTAAAGAGTTTATGGCATCTATGAAATAGTAATAATTTTTACACACATATGTATGGGAGTTTAGATACATGTATCAGTGTGACAATGAGGCCTATGAAAATGTTTAAATACACGATTACACACAACTTTTTGGTAAAACAACACTTCTTTTAACTTGAACGGGTGTTATTAAGAGGAATTAAACAACTGTTGCAAGAAAATCACTCCTAGTATACCCGGCTGAGATTGAGGTCGATTCTTGACTTACCGGATATTATTCATATATGCTAGTTGAACACACTGGTACTGAAATAACTCTGGTGATACTAAGTGTTTCATAAATAGCCCCAGGCCCTCACCGTGGTTCGGATTCCACGTTAAACTGTAGGTCCTCCATTTCATCTCACAATCACCCTATCATTACACACATTGGTGTAAGTGCGTATAACCCGAACGGGTAGTAAGACGCGGTGCTATAATAATAATAATAATAATAATAATAATAATAATAATAATAATAATAATAATAATAAAATAAATAGCCTGTACTGTCAAACGCCTTAAAAACGTATAAAATCTAACAGGTCTGGTTTTGTTGCCGACTAAATACATTTTCTGAACTGAACTTTCATTTCTCAATGTTGTAATAGTTAGTGCAGTGAAATGTTTCAGGTAGGCAATGTTATTACTAGTTTTGTAACGAAATAGTATTTGAAATATTACGGGGTTTTACTTCGGGTAACCTAACATTATTATACATATCCTACAATATGGTTTACAAATATTTGTGAAATTTCATCTTTAAAATCAATGGATTTTACTTTTAAAATTTCTTAAACTAAAATAAATTTCGTGATAAAAATGGTTTTATAAGGCTTGAAAAAATTACAAATATAGTACCTCAATAGAAAAATATCACTTATAGATTTTTCCTGATTTTATCAAATGTATTAAACAATCTATTGACAAATTTTTAACAAACAGCCTTACTATTTTTGGAATTTAAATTAGCTAGTATGCCAAATAGAATAATTATAAGATAATAATTCCAACTATGTGACGATTAGTCAAAGATATACTGTAAACATATCTGGTCATGGTTGTGGTAAACTGCTTCTACTGCTATTTCTATTTAAATCAACAAATAAATTAAAATACATTCTGGGGCCATATACTACCCATTATAAAATTACTTTTATAAATGTCAAAACAATGTAATCATATTAGTAGCTTAGTCTTCAACTCAAACAATATAAATCTTTAAAATATTATATTTTCAATTATATAATATTGATGTCATTTTACATCATCTTTAAATTGCTACAAATTCTCAAGCATTGTTCAGCGCGTAGGTTGCGTAAGCAAACCACACATGTCGTTTGTCCTTTTCTGTCTTTGTTCCGGGGACATAAAGCACATCGACCAGGTCCTCCATTTGCTTTTGGATTCACGGTTCGGGGTTCATCTATTTCTAGAATTCCAAATATGAGAATTTTGGCGTCTTCATACGTTCTCCTATCAAATAAAATGACAAATTTTTAAAAATTCTCTTCAAACAGGTTTCGAAGATGATACATTTTTCAGACAGTAAATTACCAAAGAGCTTACACCATCTGCATCTATAATGCCAGAAAATACTATAAAAGGCCATATTTTGGTCTTTCTGGCAACTGTTTTTTAGTGAAAGAGCATATCGAATATGTCCACTCAATCCTTTGTACTATTAAAAATAATTATTTCCAGATTGATTCAACATCAGACTGAAAATGTATAGTTAACTGTAGAAGCACTGCTTTATTTATTTTAGTAACATATGACACCATTGTAGATGTTTCATCAAACACAAATTCCAATGAGTTAAATATCTTCCCTTTGATTTGAACCATTAGAGGTGGAATGTCAGCTTTATTAATTTTTTTTACAGTGGATATGACGGTCAAATTAATTTTATAAATTTTACTTGCTGGTTCACAAGACGTGAACTAGTTGTCCACCGTCACATTTCTCTTTGTACCTTGTATACTCTCTTGTCAGCTTTAAAACACGGTAGAAGATATTTCTTCCACTGTCAGTCGTTTACTTGTTGACGCCATGACCAAATTTGAATGTTCTTTCAAATAAAAAAATCAACTAAAAGATACTATATACAACTTTAAAACAACTAAACACGTCACAGATAATAAAATGTCATAATGTTAAAATTGTTATTTTGATAGTACAAAGCACGCCGTGGGGTCGTATACAAACCAATTATTAAAAATAAGCCTTAAAAAAATACTGAAAAAAACTTAACCCTTTTCCTTCGACCTCTAGGAGAGCAATGACGGTATACTAGGCAGCGACGCTTTAGCTTGCTTAAAAAATGCGCAAACCTGGTAAGTATAGTGATCCGGGTCGTTGGAGACCCCACGGTTTGCTTCTAGGGTTGGATAAATAAATAAAAAAACATGGAATTTCGCAGATCAGCACATTTATTGATTTATTCCGTAAACGTATTAATACTTTGATCGTGAAACAAGATTTTGGGCTTTCAAATGGGAGTTTTTAACACGTTTCGTGAAAACGCGGTACGCAAAAAGTAGACTACTTACAAACTTAACGTTATTTTCATAGAAAACCTAGAATATTTTATAATGATTTTAAGGATTATGAATATATTTATACATACTAGTTCAATTATCAACTAGTTGGTTCGACACACGCTATGTTTTGGCAAACTAATATAATTTGTTATATTATTAACTCAAACAATGTAGAACGATATAACCTAACATACCTAAACTTAAATAGATATATTCAGCCTTAAAGAAGTATTAGGTAAAATTCTTGACACACTCACATAAAATTGGTTTCTGATAATATGCTAACATGTATAGCAAATTTATTCTAAATATTAAATCGATCTAAAGAGTTTATTTTTTTAGCAATACATATCGTTCACATTCTTTACAAATATATTAAATTAAATCAATTTTATATGTTTTCTAAAATGTTGTGGCCTTGACTTTATGTTAAAGTGTCCTTATCGCTTATTTAAGTAGCCAATGAACACACACGTTCATCACAGACTCTGCCTCAAATTATGAGTCGAGACTGGCTATGAACTTGAGACCATTCCTATGGCGTTTCGAATTCGAGTACCGTGGACCGGTGTCATTTTTCAACTATATTTAACTTGAAAGATTAAATTCATACCAAAGATAATTTCCACCTATTTACTGTCGTTTTATGTCTAATCTACTTTTGATGTAAATTTATAAACGTCATACATCATAGATTCAAACATGTATTGCTATTTTTGTGGACTTTAAGACATTATTTTGTACTTTTATTTAAATGAGACATTTAATAATTATACTCAATAGAGCAGAATTTACTATTTGTGTTTGTTACTTCCGGTAAAGGACGGTGCCCTTATTACTATGTTTATTTGTTAGTAATGCTAATCTTTTCCCACACACGTTATAAATATCAAGTTTAAATAAAATTTGACATTAGGGAGTTACACATACACTTAGATGACATTTCAAAAACAACTTTTAGGAAACTAGGTCATTCTAAACGTAAAATTTAAAAATGTCTAGATTTTTTATATATAACAAAACTTTCATCGTGGTATAAATATATAAAAGGATTATCTTATTTTTAAAAAATTGTGAAAATATATTTAATTTACAATCTTTGATAAAGAGTTGATTTCATAGAATAAATTATGTAGATTTTTCATCAAATAATGTTTTATTCCTTTAAATCGCGAAGTGTAATATTAGACCTCGACAAGATTTCGCCACTCCAGCAATTCCTTGTTGCAGTTTCTGTGATAGTTTAATTTCAGGTGTAGCAGGTTATCAGCCCACCCATACCACACATTTTGTATGAGCGTGCGAGATTGAAACTATACATTTTGCCAGAAAGATATTTTCACATACCTCACAGAGATATTTTTATGCCTCAATCGACATGAGTCTGACATATTTATTTCCCCTCCGAAGGAAATTATGCTGGAAATTTTTATCGTTCATTAAAAATCCGTTGATCGCAGCTGTGTTTGAACCCACGAACATCGGGTCCTGAGGCGAGCACTTTTACCCCAAGACTGCTGGAGTTGACTTGATATCAAACGATGAGGCATAAATAAACAATGAAATTAAATCCAATCATTTCATTTTCACAGTGTTTAGATTAAAAAATAAAGATTAAGTTGCTATAAGAAGTAATAAAAGACTTACAAAATATCATTCAAAAAATTAAAATCAGAGCTTCAGGTGAAATATAAGTAATAACTGTATTACATTTAAACAAAATATTAAATGTCTATTATTTTTACAGTGATTTAGAACTAAATAAATATTTTTAATGTACTATAGAATATAGTTTTACTTGAAACACAGAACTAATTTTAAGACAACCTCCATGCTGAAAAATGTATATCACATTAATAAAATATATTACATGCATCGTTGGTTGCGTAGCCTAGCGCGTCACTCTTGTAGGGCTACTAGACTGGTTTGTTGATAACGGGAAAATCGGGGTTAGAATCCAGGCTATGTGTACTGAGACTCATTTTTACTAAATGACTTGCCACCCAGCTCTACGCAAATCCGAATATATTACCTTTTAGTAATACCTTCCTTGTACCTTCTCCATTTGTGTAAATATGTGTCTAGCCCGAACGTGTTGTAAATCGCGATGTACAAAAGAAAAAGTATATTCGCTAGGTCTACTCCAAACCCCAAACTTCATCTTCTCGTCCCTACAGCTTATGGCACAGTTATTTTTATTGCGTGAATTGAGTGGAAGAGGA
This sequence comes from Timema cristinae, assembly GCA_039000515.1. Classification (NCBI taxonomy): domain Eukaryota; kingdom Metazoa; phylum Arthropoda; class Insecta; order Phasmatodea; family Timematidae; genus Timema; species Timema cristinae. The sequence continues at coordinate 134,939,317 of JBCFYV010011172.1, forward strand.
AATCAATGTTTCCAAGTCATACCACTGATAATTAATATTTAAAAACAAACGTGAAACAGTGTCAAGTATTATGAAATAAACTATTACAGATTATTGGGCTTTTACACATTTACATTTTAGCTACAAAATTATACACTCTAAAGTTTAAATAGTCACATGTTTCTAATATTAAATATGGTTTTCGTATCATTTATTAATTTTACTCTAGAAAATTAATAATGAATTTATATGTAGCCTACGTTATACCTTAAATGTTTACAAAAAATAGTTGTCTGTGTATTGATTAAAAACAATTACATGTCTAGTTAAAATAATGTATTTTATATGACGGAGAAAATGTTGGCAGTACTGTCAAAAACAAGTGGGTATTGGCAACACTGGAATCAAGCAAGCACAACGAACAGTCTAAATCCCTGTTTGTAGGCTGGGTGCGGAGAGGGGCCACGTCAGGGAAGGTGGCTGTTGCTCGTATTGATTCTCAGCCTCCCACACTGGAGTAACCCTCCCCCCTCCTAGTTCTCAGTCCGCCCCTCCCTTGCTGCCATTCAGAGACGTGTATTACAAGGATCTCTCTTCAGTAACGCTCGTTCTCTGCCTCCCTCTCGGAACGGTGAGGTTAGAGTTCATACCTCCTCGCTATTATGTGATGCTAATAACGTAGGGGACCACGAGTAAATGATTTAATTATTGATGTTAAATTAAATATAGTAATTTATTGCCATGTTATTCTATTGCTGCACTCCCACCTACTTCCTTTTAATTATTTTTTAGCAGCTCGTCTGTCTTTCTACCTGTTCAGGTTATACGCACAAATGATATTTCTAATGGAATAATGAGGAAAGAAACAATTTAAAGGTAGCCTACCCGCATTTGCATGGAAAGAGAGTGGGAAACCTTTTAGGAAAAACCGCCCTGAGTAGAACAGACCGGAATTCTAACCCCGATCTCCCTGTGTTCATCAGGCCAGTCTAACACGAGAGTGATGCTTTGGACTAGTTGGCTACTGAGGTGGGTTCCTTTTAACTCATAGAATACATTTCAGGATGTTTGGTCTATTCCAATGCAAAAGAACGTCACGTACACTCTGGTATCGTAAAATGTTAGATTCTCGTTCTTAACAGATGCGACTCTGTGTTTAAGCATGTCATACTCTACGAAATATTTGTGGATCAACACAAGATCTCGTCTCAACCTAGCTTAAGGAGGTCACACAGTTCAAACCAGCCTTCAAATTGTGGTGTTTTCTGTATTCTACTTTTAAAAAAAAATGTACCAGTGAAACAGTTTTACCATTAATAAAAAAATTAAAAAAATATTATTTTGAAAATGAAAATTAATTTAACTGATCCCAATGTCAAACTAAAAATGCAGAAAACCACGCTTCTGTATGTTTTCTTGTTTGAGATTGTTCGTGAAACTGTATAACATGAAATGGGCCCTTAACCTACTATTCCATCTTACTAGAGAGGTTATCAAACGAATTGGTTCTAAATGTCATAAGAAAACACCGTGACATACATCACATAACGAGCGGTCTAAGATTCTGATTGCACTCGATCACGGTTTCAAATCCCGGCCGGATATATTTATGGTGGATTTACAAATGTTAGTTACCACAGTGGATCTCCTGTCCTCCATCCACGTTAGCTTGGGTGAATTTCCTTTAAATATGGTGTCCGGTGACTTGGAAAACAGGGAATTTTTTTGGTCAGGGAAATGTCGGGGAAAAGTCAAGGAAAATCATCAATTTTCTGGACTTTGTACTGTACGTATTCAATAAAAAAAAATTGCAACTTTTATTTATAATAGTCAAAATAACGTTTATCTTCCAGCTAATACTCACTGCGAATCTCTTTTAAAACATTTGCCCCTGTTGAGAATACTAATCTCAATTCTCAAAGTCAACATATGATTTTGGTGTCGTCTTTCCACCTCTCTACACCACGTCTTCAGCCAAAGATGAGTCGTAGGTATATACATGCGGGAGAATGTAATTACATTATAAGAACAATTGCACCGACACCTTAATTTTTGAAAGCTACCTTTTTAAATACTTCAGTCATAAAGGGGCTGTATACATGGACAGGTTAAAGGAGAGAAGGACTCCTAAAGACACAAGACTCATGAACGTAGAAAGCCAGTTTATTACAAGCATCAAAATATGCAAATAGCAGAGAACAAGTGGATTTAATATATGAATGTCGACTGAACATATTGAAGTGAAGGCCCTCCACTAATTTACACTGGCTGGTAAAATTAGGTTGACATTCTTTTTGCCGAGCCAACAATGGGTTGGAGCAGCCCGTGACTTGTGACAGCAGTGAAAATGACACAGTTAAATGATTACCAAGTAGATTTGGTGATTAAGGTCAAGCTATGTGGCTAATAGGTTTAACATTAGCTATCAATTATTATTTACAAAAGTAATATACTATTATTTACTATATAAAATTTGGTACACGCCCTCAAATGGTAGATAGAATAGGTAAAAGTAAGCGATACAGCACGTACCCCACAAACAGCTGATAAACTAGCTCATAAAAAGAGTTTAGGCTGTAAGTACCTGAGACAGCAAGACAATCATAACAAGACTAATTGTCCATTCAGGACTTCACTATGATTGGATTGTTCCCAAATGAGACCGTAAACATAACAACAGCTAGTATTGCCAAAGCGACTACTACAAGGTTAGGACCTTCAACATCACCCAAATACACCACTTGAGAACATAACTAGGTGAAACCTACATGTAACACACTAAACAAATTTCCGGTTCTTTGGGAAAATAAATGAAATTACATTTGGAAACAGTGGCCGTCAATAATCTAACTCCTCCCCCCTGTATACAAATAAATAAAATACCACTTAACTCGAGATTGAATCCAAATTGGCTCAGAATTTGGCTCCTTGTATTTTATTAACAATAGTGGAATTATTTCTCAATGCTGTGTACGATTACTTATTTTAACAATAATTTATATACACTCACTTAATACATTTAAAATTGACACCTAGACACGGAAATTGAACCCGTGACCTTTGACTTAGTATGCCAATGCTCTAACCACTAAGCTATCCAGGATTAGTTCCGTGCCCAGGGTCATTCTTCACTCAGATTTTAAGGCAGAGTCTGTGATGGACGTGCATTACATTAATTTAGATAAGCCAAGCTAAAGTAATTTATCAACTAAGATGAGAAGGAAAACTCTTGATATTTCACTCTGATAATGCTCTATTTAATAGCTTTTTGGTATCAGTCTAATAGGCTACTGTATTATGTAATATCTTAAAAATGGGGTTTTAAAATAACTTTTGTCAATAGCTTAAGCATAGTAGACTTAAGTTAGCTAGCTTTTGTAAAAAGTTTAAGATCTACTTTTATCTATTCACAGACCAATAAGTATGATTATATATGTCCAAATACCCCCGCTATTAAAAGGAACACATGTGAACCATTACCTCTGTATGTATTAATATATGTAATTAGATGTTGTAAAGGTTACAATAATAATAATTACAATTATTATCATATAAAGCCCAAGAGTTGAAAACCCTACTATAGCTCATTCCTTATATCAGTAGAAATATACTACACTGCACCAAACTATTCATAAACTTATGCAAATCAGCACTTTTTCATTATGAAAAATAATACTACCTATAACTCAAAAATATGTAGATAACTATTATTTGACTAATACAGGGTAGGCCGCATGAGAATTATAGAGATGTCAAAGTTTAGTAATCGTATTTAAGATTATTTTTCTTCCCATATTGCTGTTGATCATCCTCTATTAAGAAAATGCTGATACATTTAATTACAATTCATCGTCCTCAACCCATTTCTTTGACAAAGATTTTTTTTAGCACCACATCTACATGTTCAGGTTATATGCATAGTACTTATTACGCTCATGATTTAGGGATGATGAAGGTTGAATTTAGATGAAATGTACCCATAATTGTTTGGAGGGAGAGTAGTAAACCACTTAGGAAAAACCACCCCCAATTCATCAGACCTGGATTTGAGCCCCGATCTCCCTATCATTGGCAGTCTAGTATATTATGATAGTGACATCTTAAACTATGCAGCCACCGAAGAAGGTAATTAAGATAGCTAAATACCCGCACCCGCCTCGGTGGCGTAGTTGGCTAACGCGCTAGACGTGTAGAGCTCGACTGCTGAGGACGGGGAGATGAGGTTCGAATCTCGGTCGGGTGAACTAGGGGTGGTTTTTCCTAAATTGTTTTCCACTCTCCCTCCACGCAAATGCGGGTTTACTTCCTCTAATTCAACCTTCCCAATTCCTAATCCATTAGCGTAACTAGTACTTAAAGCGTATAACCCGAACGGGCAGTAAGACGCGGTGCTAAATATTAATATTATAAATACCCGCAAAGCAGTAGAGATTACAACTTTACAAATATCTATAAGAATAATAACATTATGGTCGTGTTATGAATGTATGTCGTCTTTGACCAGTTTGGACCATTCCTCACAAGAGTGCGCGACGATAGCTTCTTGAGTGGTCAAGGCCATTGAAGGGTCTAATATGAATATATAAATATGAATTATAATCGTTCAGCATTCTGGTGGTTGAAGTTTTATTGTATTCATATATAAATGCACTTCTTTAAGAATCAAATAGTCAAAGCTATTATTTATGTTTTTAGTGAGGATTACTCCATCTAGATATAATATTCTGAAAACAGAAACATGACACCTGGACACGGATTTCGAACCCGGGATCTTTGGATTAGTTCACCAACGCTCTAACCACTGAGATATCCAGGAATCATCCCGTGACCATGGCCATTCTTCACTCATATTTTAAGTCAGAGTGTATGGTGAACGTTCGTAAATCTTCAGCTACAAATGTGTGATTTTATTAAGATCACGAGCTATCAGATAAGCCAGCCACCTTCGACTCGGTAGTTGGCTTATGGTTAAAGCATGGCGTACCAAGCTTAAATTTCCGGGTTCGATTCCCGTGTCCAGGTGTCATTTTCTAATTTTCAGAATAAATGCACTTCGTTATGTTGACATTACATATTAATGTAATATTAAATGGTAAAAAAAAAAGCTTGGTATACATTTTGACCACTTTGCTATTAATTATGTTTCTAATTATTAAGTTGGATACAATGGTTACTAATGGATTAACTTGAAGAATATAAGTGAATAATATATTTTAGAAGAACTACATTCCCATTAGTGAGGAGAGGGGATAGAAAAATACAATTAAAAATGAACAGTAGAATGTAGCTTGCAGTTGAGTCTTTAAGCTATTTATGCATTTATATAACTTAGGTTTAAGGCTAGGCTATCATAAACGTCATAAGCACAAATAAAAACTAAAAATCAATTAAAGTAAACACTAAATAAAACAAACAACTCTAAGGAGGGCATGGCTACGTTGGTGAATGGAGGAAATAACGAATAAATAGATTACATATTAAAGTTAGAGAGATATCTTTAAAATATTAGTGAATAACTCTGTCGCGGAGGGGTATCAACCCTTCTTCACAGTGATATGATGGATGATACAGTTACTTGGTAAAAAGGATCCGTTCACTAGTTTCCTGACAAAATAAATTTTTTAAATTATAATTATTTCTTATGACAATTATTCCTATTTAACAAAAGCTGCTATTTTACATTACAATATAAGGCGTCCTACTTATAAAAAACAATAGTGATAAAAGTAGGCATAACAAGTTTGAAAAAAAATCTTAAAAAAAAATCAACTACTAAAACACTCGTTTGTGGAATAAAAAAGATTGAAATACTCTGCAATTTTCTCCATCATCTTCGGTGTCTCTGATTGTTTCTCGAGGTTGAACTCGATTGCGTCACGGTAAACAAAAACTGGTTATTGCATTAAACGCGTAATGGAAGACTGCAGTGCGACGGTTGGTCAAATTACGAAAGAGACTCGGTAGTTCTACCGGTCAGGCAATAGAGAAATGAGTCGAGGAAGGTTTGAGATGAGAAAGGAGACGCGGAGGAGGAGATATGAAATATGGCCGATTCGTGACTTCAATACTCGTACCAGTTAATGAAACCCATTCAACCTAGTCAAGGCAGTAGAATTTGTACACTGCTCTGTTCTAAACAAGGAGGATCAAAATTGGAGTAGAAATGGCCTTTTTTTTTGCCGTCACTAAACGTTAGGATTATGAGCATATGTAAAATGATAATGTGTTACGAGTGAGGAAGGGAACATTTAAAGTAGGTTTACCCGCATTCGCGTGTAAAATAATTGACTTATACTCAACCGGTTTCAACGAAAAAAATATACATACAAAAATGAAAGCTGGTACGCATAATATGTGTTCAAAAATATTCAAATGGAAGTCACAATTTCACAAAAAATTTCTTTGAACAGCAATTACTAGAGTTCTACCAGACATATTTTAATATAATCTTATTTTTAAATACAATAATTCACTTCGAAGATTGTCATATCAAAGTCTACAAATTTGTAATATCAAAGCTGAGCAATTTTAATATAATTTGCGTTGACTGTTAAATGTACGGACGTTATTAAGACAGGGTTACTGATGTCATAGAGAAGTGTTTCAAGTCTATAAAAGAAGGTATCAAGGTATAAATTCACAAAAATATCACAGAACGTCTAAACTTACACTGAGCTTTTACTACACCCTATGACTTAGACAAGTAAGATATAAAATTGCCTTACCAAGCGATTTTTCGCCTAGATACGACTCGTCGCATTTTATTTATCGCTATAACTAACAGAATACAAGTATCTGGGGAATATCTAAGACACGTTTTTTTATAAATAAGTTAATTAAAACTTTTGTTTCCTCAACACAATATAACGTGTCCAGCTTCATTGTTTGCAACAAATTAATCTCTATTATTTATCTTCCATGTCTCTAGACAGCCCTAAAACATCTCACAAGAAACACAAACGGCCATAACTCCAACCGGGTGTACCATGGGTGGTTTTCTCACAAAGTGATATTTATTTTGCTCTCCAAATGAATGCGATTGTGTTTCTTATAAATTATCTTTCTCATTTCACATCTTCTTTGATTCAGTCTTCAATATGGTATACCAATTTTAATAACAATCTTCTTCTGTATCCTATTAAGCTTCAATTAAATTCCCTTTTTTGCTACTCCTTACTCTACCGTTGATACATGCTATAAATCTCTTAAATTATTTGCCCTAAATTATTAAGAGTAGGCCCTAATGCATAAATAACTACACGCTAGAATATTACTTTTATTTACCGCATCTAACTACCTCATCTGGCTACCCGCATATTTAAAAACAATTGAATATGAAGTAAAAATTTAGAGCTTAGAGTAAATACACTCGAAATTGCGTGAAAGATGGATGGTAAACTATCTATAAAAAACACTCTTAGTGCTCCAATCGGAATAGTTACAGACTCGAAACTCGTCCCCGTTGATGCTTTTTTAGCCATCGTATTCACCATTATAGGCGTTAAATATATCTAAAGAAGGTCTATGATGTATATTTGCTTGTAAAATAATATAACATATTTAATTTGAATATTTCTAAAAGAGAAAACAAAAATCCTTTTTTTTTCTTATTAGAAGCTAAAAAAAAAGTAAAATTTTACTCTCTTCAAAAACGTTCCCAGCTTAGAAGCGTATAAAATGTTAACGTAATACCACAAAACCCTTGCAAAAGCTCGTTGCATTAGTTGCTCCCCTTAGTACCTTCTTTTTACTTCTTTAGTTTTCTGATGTAGAACCCTGGATATAATGCAGAAAAAGTGTATTTCATCTTTATAAGAACTACACTCTCAGGTTACAACTGATTCCGATATATTAGCAGGAAAAAAATAACACATAAAATATTGAGGTTTGAAAGCTGTACCCATTCTTTAGTTAATACCTCGTTTGTAGCTTATTATTTTAATCAAAATAACAGTATATTAAAATAATTTTTGCTAAAATAATCTTGATTTTTTTGACATATTCATAATATAATAAATACATAAATAATGTTTATTCGTAAAGCTTTTAATAAGTTGAAATTACATACAACCAATGGGAATTAAGTTAAATATCGTTTAAATATAACACCTGAACACGGCAATCGAAATCAGGACCTTTGATTTACTGCATCACTACCCTATGAACTAAGGGGACCAGGGACTTCCACAAATTTGGCACACATTCCTTCACACACAAGTCGCAGTCTAGGCACTTTTACTGTTAATTATCACAATAATTCAGAGCCATAAACAGCTTTTGCTGTTTTCACTAATGTGCTGGATTCTTAGAGGAGCTGTGTGGACAACTTAGTTTAGTGGTTTCCAACAGGGGGGCGTGAAGAACTTACAAGAGGAGCGTGGAGCAATATGGAAATAATGTTATCTAAAATTTGAAATTCCTTTTCTAAAGTAATTAAGATAATTCTTTCTTAAGGTATTGGCAACACTGCCTACCAGTTGTAATACACTCACCGACCAGCAAACAAATTTACGTAGGCTACATGTACGTGTTTATTTTAAAGCTTGCAAGGCTCGGATTGGCCCTCCAATTTTTCACTCTCTCTTTTCCAACCCCCCCCCCCTCCCCCCAAACTAGAGGTTCTGAAACTTTTTAAATCAAATGTGCCATTCCACTAGAAAGATTATATGCTGGTGCCCTCATAGCATTATTTACACTAATATTATGAATATTCAATAAAGCCAACAAACGTAAAATCTCACATGTTCTGGTTGCACTTTTGGCAAATTTTCTTTATCCCGATTTAAAGAAAAAATGGGCAATTCTTATAACTGATGCTATTTAATAGTGTGAAAAACAAATAAAGAATATTCTAAAATTGTCTGACGCAGCCTCAGATAACTAGCTGAGCCCAAGGGCTCCGTGAAGCAGGGTTTGAAAAACACTGCCCTAAGCTACCATTGCGGCCACGTGCGGCACCACCGAATGCATCTTTAATTCTGACTACACTCACTGTCATAACTAAATAGTGTTGTCGACTTGAAGAGGAAAGTAATTTGTGGTTTGTTCTGTCAACATAAAACTCAATAAACAAGAACTGATGCAAACTAGTCCAAACATCGCCATAACTTTAGGACTTTTTTTTTTCCTACCACTATCCTGCCACTGTTATATTAATTTTTGTATGAAATAAATAAATAGCTAGAAAGCATTTATTTATTTTTATTTATAAATATTCCAGAATATTGGGGGACGAGGGATGAGAGTGGCTGTGAGAATTTTACTATCCACCAAGGGAGGCGTCGCTTGAAAAAGGTTTGTAGAATCACTGACCTAGTTGGGAGTGCATCAGTTACTAGCAGTGTCGACGTGTTTTCAAATAATATGATCTGCTCAGAGCCTAATAGTAGAGTTTAAGTTAGAATCTTGACCGGATATTCTTAGGGTAGTTTTCAACGACTATTTCTTTCAAACAAATACTCGTGTACGCCTTTAAAATTCGTATTAATAATCCCGTGTTCTTAAATCGGATGAGAATATTACAAACTTGCAGTAATAGGCTTAGCACTTTTATAATAAAACAAATTAACTTGACTAACGAATCAACGAAACCTTTAAATACATCCAACCTTGGCAACAGTAAAAAGTATTTGTGAAACGGGATGAATCAGTATAGAAAATAGAAAATAAATGAAACTTGTGGAATGATAGAACCAGTGTCCCGTATTCTTGTAATTAACTACCACACAATCACCATAACAAGTCACTCGTATTTATTACTCATACGTAATAGTTACGCTGATGTAATAGATACGAGGAAGACTCAACTTAAACGGAGTGGGAATGAAACACAATTTAGGAAATATTATACTCAGTACACCCGACTGGGATTCGAACCCCAATCCCCCACTCATCGGTAATCTAGTCTATTTCGAGAGTGGTGCCTTAGACGATGTGGAACGTGTCAACCCGAAAAGGGAGTTTTAGAATTGGAGACCTTTTTATTGGTAAGATCTATCCGGTTTTTGTCAAATCTACAAAAAAAAAAAAAAGTTATAATATATACCCACACCGATAGTCACGTAGTTTAAAGTGTCATGCTAGCAATGTGATTGATTGTTTGTGGTGATGGGTGACCTTACGGTCTAGGTGTAAGGTGTCGGACTTCTGTGCTGGGGTCCGGGGTTCAATCCTTGGTCCCGGCGCGGATTTATCTGATTGCCAAACCCTTCCTACACCTCTGACAAGACATCTTGTGAATGTGGGGAATGCCAGGCCTCCACCGTGGTTCGGATTCCACGTTAAACTGTAGGTCCTCCATTTCATCTCACAATCACCCTACCATTACATATTATAACACGAACGGGTAGTAAGTCGTGGTGCTAATAACAATAATTAGTTATGATAGGTCTTGAAGAATCTTGACAGGTATTAGTGGGTGGGTTTCAACACGTGATTTATCAATGTTGTTTTCCTCTCTTCTATATACGCTAAGGCGAGTGAACATATTCTAATCTACCCTCTACATTCTTACGCTTTGGATTAAAACGTTAACAAACTTTATTTAAAAACGTACTTTAAACATTTTAATTGTTATTTTATAAAACATTTATCAATAATACAATAACATAAATAGATTAGATAAACAAATTTAGGTCTATAATATTTCATATAATATTACAACGCAAATTCATTCGATTTTTGTATTGATTAAATATTAAGAGGAAGGGTCTATAAAATAACCTAATGTATTACGGTACATTCATTCGGCTATTCAATGTTCTTTTAAAATAAATTGGACTCTAAGATCAATGTATTAGGTTTAAGTTTAAGTTATATTGGAGGTTCATGTTTATAAAGGGTAGGTTGAGTACCGAAAATTAAAACTACAGTTGATTTTTCATAGAAAGGAACTATTATAAAATACAAACACATATTTTTGCGGCCAAATTTAATAATATTTCACTACTCTTTTGTGTTGTTTCATAAGGATTTTTTTAAAATATTTATCAAAAGTTACAGCTGCCAATATCATGACTGACCTATATAAGGAAATATAAATCAATTAACTTTTCTAGCTGTCAGATAAGGTCCTTCCCTTTGAAATTGGACTGTATTTTCAGTCCACATAGACCCTTTATGTCTCAAACCTAGATGTATTCATTTTAGTAGGAGGGTCTGTCGGTGGTTGTTTGTCCCTGGCTTGCTCTCATTGTGCTGGTCTTGTTGAACTGGCTGGTCGGCACTCAGACTCGTTTGCTCACTTTATCTAGTCACTGACAAGCAAATTACACGCTCAAGACATTCCATCAACAATTTAATGCTTTCAATTCAAACCTTTCTTTCATCTCTCTCAAATATTCCCATTTCATTAATTACCCATAATTGCACTACTCCAATATCGCCTTTACAATTTAATTCGGCAAAAGGATTCGGTATTATTTTAAAAGTATTTTTAGACTCATTGTCAGCCCTCTGAACTGCTTTTTAAAGTGCCCAAATTGCTTTAAAAATAATCATTCTTAGTGTAGATTAATATACAATTTATTTTGAATAATTTATATGTGTTGTTATATTGGGTTTAAATGCTCACGAGCGACTATTTTATGTCAACAAAAATATTTATCTGCCCATAAAGAACATTAGGATAAATCTATTTTAATGAGCTAATAATGTGGAGAAAATCTTCCTAGTTTTAGTCAGTCGATATTAATTTCCGGTCTTTCTGTAAAGATAAAACACACCGTTCTTCAGGAAAACCTTTTCACTCATATAATATATTTATTTAAAAAGCATTTTAAACTTATTTTTAATTTCTCCCGACAGCTCGGAGAGAAAGTATTATGATCGTGAAAAAAAAAGTAGAACTCGAAATTTTGATAAATGTCCACGTTCCATGACCCCCTGAAACCAAAAGAGTTATTTTCGCTAGAGCCAAAACTATTTTACCGATTGGAATAAAACTCTGTATCTGGGTTTCCCATTATTCCCCTCTCGAGGAATTTTTGAAATTAGATATATAACCCTAGATTAAAGGGTAGCTTACTGAAGAACGAACAGAGAAAATAAAATCGATATTTTAGAAATCCGCTCCAATGATTTTGATTATATTTTATAACTCGACACTGTTTATCATTAAAAACAAGATTGAAATTCTCATTTTTCATGAAAATTATTTTGAGGGTACTTAGCTCAGAGGACATTTTCCAATTTTCATAATTTCTCCACAACTATTGAAGATACCATTATTTTATTTGAAATACATTTTTATAAAACCGATAGTTTCTGAGCTAGAAGCTTTTTAATTCAGGTATCTGAAAATAAATTTGATTCTTATTCTCTTTGGTCGACAAATATGTTTCTCTTTTCTCAATTTTTCTGTAACATTGTTCCAAATTCCTAATGCTATAAAGTAAGTAGCAGATTATATTATTTCATTTATGATCTTTGGTGTAGTATTTCTACAGTAATGTGTAGACCAATTATTTCGTTTCAAAAATCTTACGAGTTTTAGTAAATGGCCATTTTAGGATAAGAGCGACAGAAATTCTGTGCGGTGCACCTTACCTTTATTTACAAATAGATTCAAAAGTACTTATCAAAAATATTCATAATTCGCTATGTACTATTAATATTACGGTGTGTAAATAAAAGTTGCCATAAATCAACATATTAGCCAATTAAAGATGAACTGTTAAGTGACCTGCTTCGGTGATCACATGGTATAAGGTGTCACTCTCGTGTTAGACTAGACTGCTGATGACAAGGAGATTGGGGCTCGAATCCCGGTTGGGTGTACTGAAGGTGATTTTCATAAATGTTTTTCCAGCCTCCCTCTACGCAAATGTGGGTACGCTTCCTTTAAATTCAACCATCCTCAACCTCAATTAATTACCGTAATTAGTAGCTATTCGTATAACATGAACAGGTATAAATACCTGGTGCTAAACAAAACTTGCTAGGTTCTCGGGAAAGTATCATCAGAAAAGTGGACGAGGAGATGGGCTGTCCCTGGGGATTCACGTGCACAACAGCTAACCCAAATTACCTCATAGAATAGTTATAACACTCAAATTTAATGCATGTAAGTAGATTAGCATATTTTTCCATGATCCGTGTATAACTACCGATCTGGGCTATCTGCATATTTTGAGAAAGGTAGAATTTCATGAACTTGTCTCATAATTTTCGTGAAGGTAAAGTTGGGAAGCATTTCTGAAAAAAAAATAACCTTAGTAAATTTGGTTGAGGTTCAGGCCCCATTACTTGCAAACCAAACAATACGATACTAATTCCTGTATCTACTGCGGGTTGTTTGTTTATTTCATTAAATAATTAAATATATTGACAGTTTTTGAGGGAGATGGTTGTAGGGGGAGTTACTACAGCTTCAAAAATGTTGGTCATAAAACGAATTTAGATGTGTCACCAAAGAAGTCAATACCACTTTTTGACAGCAAAATTTTGTGTATTTCTATAAAAAAACTTATCGGCACATATTTTACATTTCTACAGTACACAATGATCATATATATTAATAACTATAATATGTAAAAATTGAAAATTTAATTATGAAGTCTACAAAAACGTCTAAATTAGTTTTAGCTAGATAAAAAGATTCAATACAACTTGAAAACGGCTTGGTGCTTTTGTAAATAGCAGCGGAGAAGAAAAGCTCATTAACACCGAAACTAACTCAACACGTTATTCCTTACATCCTAGCAGGGGATAATACATACAGGAAACTACACCTAACACCAACTCTAGCCTTCCCTTCCTCCCTCTGCCAACATGCCTGGGTTATCCAGGTGAACCACACTTCCTCGTATCAAGTAATTCAATCCTACGTCTCTTGATGAGAATTAAGACGGTAAGATAGATGGAATAGGGTGGGAAGTGGGAAGAGAGTTGAACCCCATTCATAACATCTACGTACAAGATTGAATACATGCAACTAGTCTCTTCCGAGATGAAAAGCGAGTTGGAGGAGTGGGTTTTGGGGGTCAGGAGAGGTGGAGAATAATTTACTGGGACAGCAGTAAGAGAAACCACTGTCTGAATAGTTTATAGATATTAATAGTTTAATAAGATTTATTCTTAAGTTATAAATATATATATATAACTAACGTATTCTATTGGGAAGACCTAGACCCAGATGGGAGAATAACATTAGAATGAACCTGAAAGATACAGGGTGTAATGAGGTGGACTGGATATCACTAGCTCAAGATAGGGATAGGGTAATAATGTAATCTGGATAGAACTAGCTCAAGATAGGGATAGGCAACGTACTTTCGAGTTCTTAATGCCACAGAGTAATTAGGTCTATCAATATTTTTTTTTTCCCGTTTTAGAATGGTGAAATTATTAGCATACTTGACTTTATCTGTGTATGATTCCAGATTGGGGGGATTCGGTTGTGCATGCTACACATTGTAGTGTACCAGTCTATTTACGGTAAGTACTAGAGCATATAACTAAAATTAATCTTTATTATAAAATTCCTTATGCTAATATCAAATAAAACTTTTAACTATTTATGTGTATACCGTATATTTGTTCATATAACTTATCATAACTATCTATTATTCCATTATATTAAGAAGTTACTTTGAGCCATACTTATAAACAATATTTCCTGCATAGATAATATAAAAAAGATATGTATTTGGTAGGTCTTCGACTTTCATGATTAACTGGTTCCAAAGTTTTCCGAGCAAGTAGATAAACCTCTTAAGTTGGATGGTGCTTAGCTACGATACATTTGGGATATGAATGATCTGTTTGTATAAAAGTATAATCAAAGATAAACAGGCTCTGCTAGAAACAAATAAAATTGCGATGACTCTATCAGCTGTGTGTTGGCTTACTAGAAACGCCAACTATCATGTTTAAAGTTTCGCCTGAGAAATAACATGACGTATAATTTTTAAATCAAAGCTCGTTAACCGCGCCTCTACGAATCCACAGAACTCAAATATTTGTAGTAGGGTTATTATTTTTCCTTAGCACTGAGTCCTATTACCAGTTCGGGCTATACACATATGTACTAATTACGCTAATGTGTTAGGGATGAGGAAGGTTGTATTTATAGGAAGTCTACCTGCATTTGAGTGGAGGGAGAGTAGAACACTATTTAGGAAATTCCACCCTCAGTACACATAACCAGGATTCGAACCCTAATATCCCCATCATCTGCTGTCCAATATCTTGCGAAAGTGACTCCTTAGACAATGCTGCCACCGAGGTGGGTGATAAATACTCAGTTACTGCTTTTATATATTTAAAATTTTTAATAAATGTGTGATAATTTCATATTTGAAATGTTTCTTTCATTAACTAAACCTAGTGAAATATTTCGCAATGCATTCGATGAACCTCTTTAAGTACAACCATAGCTGTTTTAACTTAGAGTTTTATTGAATATCGTGTCAATACTCATAGCTGTATCTATTACTAAATCAAAAGTGCAAACACCTCCTTATAAATTAAAATAAATAGTAAAAAAAAATGCAATACCAATAATTGGGAATGTTTACCTTAACGGTCCCTAGACCCACATGATTAGTCTGCGTTGCATAACTATTTACGTCACCTGGCATTCCCCCTATATGCATTTTGATGTAAAATTACACTTAATAAAAGTATTAGCACAAATAGATCCAGTAATTCATAAACATTAGTCAATATTAGCGTTAAGATTACTAATCATGTAATTAACTTAACTGTAAAAGTAAAATTGATGAAATATTCGTATGTTACCAAAATAAGAAAATGTAGCTATATTAACTTTATTCTGATTTATGTTGGTGTTTACATGTTATTAATGTGTACAGAGCTAACGACATATGCTTAATCTGAAGATAAACAATCTTTTCTAATAACACTTTTACCCGCTTAGGAGGTTTAGTAGTATAAAGCATCACTATACTAGTAGATTATACTGTGAGAATGACGGGGATATCAAGGTTCGAAGGTTCGAATCCCAGTCAAATGTACTGAGGATTTTTTCATAAATCGGTTTCCCCTCTCCCTCGCCGCAAATTCGGCTACACTTCCTCATCCCTAACACTAACGTAATTAGTATACAGGCGTAAAATTCGAACCAAACTGGTAGTAAGATGTGGTGTTAAAATTAAAGAAATAGAGATGGCACATTTATATATTGTCCTTCTTCTTCCCACACTGATGGCCTCATGATCTAAGGTGTAAAACTCGTAATAAACTGAATTACCAGTGGCGTGGAGGTCTAAGTTTCCATCTCGGCCGGCTGCTTTGGAGGTGGTTTCCCACATTACTAACATTGTAGTTCTCTCTCTCCCTGCTAATGTATGTTAGTTTTATTTAACTCTCTACTTGCTAATGTGAGTTCGTTTAATCTAACTCTCTCCCTGCTAATGTAGGTTAATTTTATTTAACTCTGTTCCTGCTAATGTGGGTTCGTTTAATCTTACTCTCTCCCTGCTCATGTGGGTTAGTTTTATTTATCTCTCTCCCTGCTAATGTGGGTTCGTTTAATCTTACTCTCTCCCTGCTAATGTATGTTAGTTTTATTTAACTCTCTCCCTGCTAATGTGGGTTCGTTTAATCTTACTCTCTCCCTGCTAATGTATGCTAGTTTTATTTAACTCTCTCCCTGCTAATGTAGGTTAATTTTATTTAACTATGTTCCTACTAATGTGGGTTCGTTTAATCTTACTCTCTCCCTGCTAATGCATGTTAGTTTTATTTAATTCTTTCCCTGCTAATGTGAGTTCGTTTAATCTTACTCTCTCCCTGCTCATGTGGGTTAGTTTTTTTTAACTCTCTCCCTGCTAATGTGGGTTCGTTTAATCTTACTCTCTCCCTGCTAATGTATGTTAGTTTTATTTAACTCTCTCCCTGCTAATGTATGTTAGCTTTATTTAACTCTCTCCCTGCGAATGTGAGTTCGTTTAATCTAAGCTATCCATCCAGCTTTTACCCTTGTGTTTAGTCACTTTGGTATTAACTCAATACTAATGAAACCAGCATTTACAGTCTCCGTTGTAATGTTGCTAAAATGACCAATCACAAATTTAAGGGATTCTGGATCGATTCCTGATACGCTGAAGACAATATAAGAATTTATCATGCAAACAAATTAATTAATATATATATATACACTATCTAATCCAATGGCTAGATGCGTAGCTTAAAGGTTTATCGTTTTAAATTAGCTATCTTGTAAGTGGTGCTATGATATACCCTATTTGTGTATACATTGTAAGACACACATACCAAATAAAGCTATATACTATCAGCGAATTATTAGTATTATTATTTAGCACCGCGTCTTACTACCCGTTCGGGTTATAAGCTTTAAGTACTAATTACGCTAATGGATTAGGAATTAAGAAGGTTGAATTAGAGGAAGTGAACCCGCGTTTGCGTGGAGGGAGATAGGAAAACCATTTAGGAAAAACCACCCCCACCTCGATCTCCCCGTCCTCAGCAGTCGAGCTTAACACGACAAGCGCGTTAGCCAACTACGCCACCGAGGCGGGTATCAGCGAATTATTAATCTCTCACACGATGATGAGGGTGACTAGTAAAAATCACAGAAAAATCCTCAGCAGATTAGTCGGTTAGTATTTAACCTCAGATTAGATATCTCTAATATTCCCTCTTAGAATGTCATTATTAATAGGCCTAGATTATAATATATGATTATATATAAATTAGTTACATATAAAATATGTAATTTAATATTACTTTATGGAGAAAAAAATTAACAATCCACAAGACAGATATGAATGGCTACCAAATTCAATATGAATAGTGAAATCTTTAAACCGTTTGGCCACAGCGGAGAGTAGCTATGAGAATTAAAATTAAACAGAACATGTTCAAAAATTTTTAATTCACTAATTTTAAGAATTTAGGATAAACCTTTAGGTGTTTCGTTATATATATATATATATATATATATATATATATATATATATATATATAATATTTCATACATATATGTATATTAAAAATGATCACGTTTATATTATTATTATTACTATTCAAAGGGTTTTTCAATAAATATATATATTTTTTATCATCGTGTCTTACTACCTGTTCAAATTTTACACACATATGATAATTACTCGAAAGCGTAAGGATGAGGAAGAAAGATTTTTAAAGGTAGCTTACTCGCATTTTCTTGGAAGGAGAGTAGGGAACCATTTAGAAAAAACACACCCTCAATAGAACTGACTGGGATTTGAGCCCCGATCTCCTCGTTATCAGCAAGCCAGTCCAACACGAGAGTACACCTTAGATCATTTGCCAATGAAGCTGGTTTATTTCAATATTATCTAAATAAAAGTTGTAAGAAACATTATGCAAAGCTACTATTGTGCGAAATGAATTATCGCTGTGAGTTAAATATTTAGAATTTTCTCTACACCAAATAGCCATAGGTTAAAATAATTGTTACGGCGCACCACACAGACTTTTTCTCGCTTTTATCTTAAAATAGACATGAACTAAAAAACCCTAGAATTTGTGAAACGAAATGATAGGTCTGATCTAGACATTGTTGTAGAAACACTACTCCAAAGATCCTTAAATGATACACTGTTACTTACTCAATGGCATTAGGATCTAGGAACACTGTTACAGAAAAATTGGGAAAAGAGTAATATCTTGGTCCGCCAAAGAGCTTATATTATTATTATTATTATTATTATTATTATTATTATTATTATTATTATTATTATTATTAGAAACCGCGTCTTACTACCCGTTCGGGTTATACGCACTTACGCTAATGTGTAATGCTAGGGTGATTGTGAGATGAAATGAAGGACCTACAGTTTAACGTGGAATCCGAACCACGGTGGCGGCCTGACATTCCCCACATTCACAAGATGTCTTGTCAGAGGTGAAGGAAGGGTTTGGTAATCAGATAAATCTGTGCCGGGACCGAGGATTGAACCCTGGCCGCCAGCATAGAAGTCTGACACCTTACCCCTAGACCACCAGGTCACCAGCATAATAATAACATTAATTTTAAAAGACCTGAATTAAAAAAGTATATATACTTACTGCTCAGACTTTATTGGTTTCATGCAAATATATTTCAATTAAAAGATTGTATATTTTATAGTAGCCTACCACAAATTTAGAGTGATAAAATATTTCTGAACTCAAATAGATGCGAAGAAATAATTAAAATTGAAAAATTCCCCTCATGTAGAGTAACCTCAAGGTCATTTTCATGAGAAAATAAGAAATTCCATCTTGTTTCTAATAATAGAAAGTGTCTAGATATAATATTTAATCAAAATTATTAGAGCAAATTTTGAGAAAATAGATTTTTTCTTTTTTTGCCTTGCAGTAAACTACCCTTAAATTTAGGGTTAGACATTTAATTCCAAAAACCCTTTGGGAGGACCCTATGAACACCCCAGATACCAAGTCTTAGCCCAATATGTAAAATAGTTTCGGCTCTCGCCCAAGGTACAGACGGACAGACAGACTGCATCATGAAAACCACATTTTTTGTTTCAGGGGTCGTGAAACGTCAACATTTACCAAAATCTTGAGTTTCATTTTTTTTGACGATCACAATACTTTCTCTCCGAGGTGTTGAGAGAAAGTAAAAATCACAGGGTATAGTAATGGGAAAGGCTTTAGCGTAGAGCTAACTAAATGTAGGTTTCAAAGGAATCTCTAAAAGACAGGATGATGTGACACAAAGAGGATGCTATAAGTAATACAAAATTTACTGAATTGACCAATCTCAGGATCATTCGCTATTGGAGGGCAGTAACATGTAAGCAGACAAATTCAATGGTTGGGAAGGGGGGGAGGGAGGGTGCCCCCTGTACGCGTGCGTGTATCAATCCACCGGTTTACAAATAAGCATGTCAGGTGAGTCACCGGTAGCGGTAACTATTTCTGTTCCAGGCGGTATCGTATTATATAAGAGGATTAGAGGATCACCAGTTTGTATCCCAGTGATGTCATGTAGGGGATGGGGACCTTTATTGTCCGTCAACCCTGCTGTCACGGTCAGCGCACAGCTATGGTGACACACTGGGCCAAACACTAGAATGCTAATTGAATCCTCATTAATTATGTTACGCTCCTCTACCTGTCATGACGTGCAGTGTCACGAGCGTGCAAGAGAGAGAGAGAGAGGTTTGATATAGTTATGCAAACTTTGAATTAAAACACTTTTTTCAAGGGAAATCATTAATCAGACCCTTAATTTTAGAACTAGAATAAAAACCATGATTTTTCCCCGAGGTATGACCATATATTATCTAAATAAAATATATAGATCCATTTAGAGATAATATATATAATGAAGTGGACTGGATAGCACTAGCTCAGGATAGGGATAGGTTGTAATGAGGTGGACTGTTAGAGCTAGCTCAAGATAGGGGTATGGTGTAATGAGGTGGACTGGATAGAACTATCTCAAGATAGGGATACAATGTAATGAGTTGGACTGGACAGAACTAGCTCTGGATAGGGATAGGGTGTGATGTGGTGGACTGGTTAGATCTAGCCCAAGATAGGGATAAGATGTAATTAGGTGGACTGGATAGAACTAGCTCAGGATAGGGATAGGGTGTAATGAGTCAGACTGGTTAGAGCTAGCTCAATTGTTAGGGGTCTGTAGCATACTTTTATAAGTGCAGCAATGAACTTTTGAGTTTCTAGTTCCATTGAGTAAATAGGTAAGTTGGTAAGTTAAGTAAGAAAAAAATTGTCACGAATATAATAATTTATCTGTACGAGTAGTAAAAATTCACCAAGCATTTTTGTACTAGATGCCCTGGGCCTGGGCTATTGATGAGTGGAATCTAATGGTTAAAGTGGTTTTCAAACAAAAGTATCTAGTTTAATGCGCCTACAATTTAAATCCCCTGAGATTAAAACATGAACTACCTAAAAAATCTTAAATGTCAGACAATTACTGGCCCTGATTTGCAAAGTCAGGGTCCATCTCCAGGCTTAATCCTTACATTGGTGGTTTTTCATATTCTCTCTAAATGAATGCTGGTATATTTAACCAACATTTATCCTTCTAAATCTGTGACCTTAGCTCATCTCGTTTAAGATGCTTATAACCCCAATGAGCCCCAAGGCACATAATATTTGAGGGAAAATAGTTATAGTATTTCTCTTTGGTTGTTTTATTTAGGAACAGGAGGTAGTGGGGATTGAGGATTATAATGAGCTTTTAAAATATGTTGTGATTTGTTTAGTTCACTAGTCAGGCAAGTAAATAAACCAGGTCTCTACTATATGGTAGAAATCAGAGTCCTAGCATGAGTGTTGCAGAGCAAACTCTACTGTGATAGGGTCTCACTCACTCTGTCTCCTTTTGACCGTTCTACATATAACTTAGGTCTAATCCACATGGGAGACGTATTTCCATTGATACTTGGCCAATAAGGGTTATATTGTGTGATGAGATCAATTGTCAGGTAAATTTAGTCTAACTCAACTTACCCTGGGAACACTCCCGCCACCGATATGAGTCCTCCAAGTTAGCTAAATCCGTTTCACGCTTATTATCTGATTGAAGAATCCCGGGTTCGAATACTAGCATAGTAAAAAAAATATTATTAGTGAACTTTCAACCGTGGTTGTGTCTGTTATAGTATTAGGATAGCTTAAGACGTGTGCAAGTCAAATCAGTTAGTTAAAAAATTGCAGGTTAAACATCCCCATTGAAAGTATAATATATTTAAATCATTGTCCACAAAATGTATTTGTAAATAAACTTTATTCAAAACAAAGTTGTTAACTTTTCAGAATCCATCTCTTGGATACAAGGTATGTCATCACACAAATCTCTTAGGAATAATTTAATAATTTAAATAAGTTAGACTGTCAATTAGTGAGGTAGATTAGAGTAGCATAATAGTTAGTGTATAAGTTATATATTATTTTCTAGTGTGAGCAATCAAGAATATAAACAGAGATGTCATCTTCCTCGTTTCATATGTAAATAGCGAAAATCACCCAGGTTGGCGCAATTTATTTGGTTTAACTTCGGTGATTGTGACAGCTCTAAGAGTTAAGATTCTTTTGTTCCAGATGTTCAATCATCTAGAAACTGCCGCTGCGAATTAGGTCTGTTAGCGAGTCTAGTTCTGTTAGAGCAGTGATGCGAAACGTTCCCTCCCTCCTTTTCGATCGTTTCAACTGAGAGAAAGTGTGTTCGCTCCCCTCTGTCTAGAGATACCGCGAGTCGTTCATATCACGTCACAATTGTATCCTAGGACACACTTTGTGTGGGGAAGTAGTGTAACAATGTCTTATTTGAGGTCTTTAACGTGCACTTTCTGAGCCGACTGATTGTATCAATACACGACGTATAAAATAATTTAATTCTTGAACCAACACAACACCCAGTTAAATCGTAACTGTGAAAGTGGAAACTACAATTTCACTAATGATTTTTTTTTTTTGCCTTGACGGGAATCAAACATGGAAAACTTAACTCATTAGACAGACACGCTACTGACTAAACTAAGGTGTAGGACAGCGATATATTATTTTCATTGTCAATTTAGTGGAGCTTATGTACGATTAAATATTGCAGACATTTTAGGAAAGTGGAGTGAGTAGTTGCTTTTTAATAAATAAAAAGTAAATGTTTGAGTTCCTCTCTTAACTATTCCCCAAAACATATTACAATAGCGACAACATAACTAATTCTTTATGTGATAACAGGCATTGGTGAGTACGTGAACTTAATCTAAAGCTCTTATAATCTGGTTTTCCGGTGACATGTAGGTGGTTTGAATCCTGGAAAGTGGGATGAAAATATTAATTACAAAGAGTTACTCAATATCACTCCACAAAAATTCGGATATATTATATATAAATTTGTCATCTCTGCCCAATTATTGAATTTAAAAACGTTTATCCCAGATGGATAGACGTGACACCAATAAATTATCATTATTATTATTATTATTATTATTATTATTATTATTATTATTATTATTATTATTATTATTATACAGTGATTCAAGATACTAATGTTCAAAACACAATTTCTACAAATTTTAAATATTATATATACATTTTTTTAAGTTTATTTAACATCGGTGTTTTGATTTAAACTTTATTTATATGAGATTAATTATTTCAGAAGGTAACTAAGAATATGTATTGATATATTATTGAGTAAACTTTAAAAGCTCAATTTGTTTAAATACATCTAGATTTTTAGTACATCTCAAAATTATATATTTTTGACTGTCAATAAATGGAGTTGATCATGAATACGTATTAAGTTTCTCTACTTATTCTATAATAAACTTCTAAATACGTTCCTATCTTTAAACTCTTAAAAATAATTTTTGAATTATTTTTAGCTATCATTATATATAGTTACCGCGTAATGTACATAATTATATAAAATTAATAATAAAAGTTATGATCAATTATCTTTAAATATTATTCTCTTGATTATTTTACGCAAAATAATCCGACAGTAACCAATTAAAGTTTTTTGATTCACATGACAGAAAAATGTGGTTTCAAATGCATACATATAAACATTTTATTACACCACTCAAAAAAAGAAGAACGAATGACAGATTTACTAGAAACATGTACAAAACTAATTTCATACGAACCACAAAAGTTTGTGGATGTCGGTGAATCATCCGATAATGGGGACCGCAGTTTGAGTAAAACAACCCACAACCAAAACATGAAATAAATTGACATTTCAATCAAGCGATATTATACCTACAAATCTGGCGAGGTTATTGAGTAGAAATTTTACCATCACTATGTCATTCACTAACAACTTTCTATACACATTGATTGGATCAATATAGTTATTGGAATATTATAAATATTTTTGTACGAACACAACTTTTATTTTTTATATTCTCTCAGCGTAGATAAAACATTTCACTCGTGTGTTTTTTTTTATAGAAAATATTGTATACATATCAAATTTAACGTTAAACGATCATCTAGAGGCTGAAAGAGGATTTTATTTAAGATATATACTTTTTTACATACTTAAAACTATGTTTAAAATTTTAGAGACCATTGCTAAATGAATAAAATATGGTTTTGTGTATTCACAATGCATACATTCTCGTGTCCTATTATTTTCCAACCAACAACATTGAAAATTACTAAAAGTTATTGTGAAATATTGATAATTTGAGTTTATATGCTTTAAATTAATTTATTTATGCATATGATATTTTTGACATGATATTGTTAGTTATGGTCTGTATCTGGTAATTTATTTACATATATATTGTGATATACTTTGTATGAGATATCCGTCTTAACCAAACGGTAATTAAAGTAAGGATGAAAAGTAAGTTAGAAAAATGCAGCTGAATTAGCTTGGAGATGGGATGGGAAAATCACATTACTAAATAACACGTGTAAGCCCATTCACATTGCATACGGATTAGATTTTAAACTCGTTCACCCGTCAACAAAATTCCATTCTGTTGCGATCGTGGTGCCTGAAACATGAGATGCTAAAGTGCGGATGCAAGACACACGAAAAGAGCCAGTGTTTTTTCAATTTTCATTGCAAATTTTTTTTTTGCCAAAATATATAAAATGTCGCTTCAATACATACATATAGTTTAATATTGTTCACATGGTAATATCAACAGTGGTTGAATATCTGTCATTGGTATAGCGGCATTAGATAAGAAACATTTTAAACAAAGAGAAAAAGTTGTCATTAAATTCCAGGACACCCTTGACAGATATTCAAGAACTGGTGATTTCACCGTGTGAAGAAAATAATCAAACTCTATGCTTGTATTGAAGAAATACTTTATTTCATTTTGAAACAAAAAAAAGTGTTGACATAAAAACTGCAAAAACACTGCCCTTTTCTTCTCTCTCCTACAACCTAAACCTTTAAGTTAATTTACAATATAAGACTATAGCAATTTGACCCGATCCTCGCACGTGTAAGCCTCATCAAATCTACATTAAACTAGGACGTTCGTCATTCGGATGGAAAAATTGGAATAGTGTAGTAGTTTTTATACTGTAAAATAATAATTTTTCAATTTTACTGTATTATTTAAAATGAGTTAAAACGCTTTTAATGGTCTCAATCTCACTGTTTTCTAAAGTAGAATAAATAAAAACTGCATCACGATGTGATGTCTGGCTCGAGTTGTATTTCCTATATAAGCTAAGAGCTACCCGTGGCGTGAGATGGGCTCTTAACAATAACAAAAATATTGATATATACAAATTTAGGCTCTTCCAAAGGCAATTAACAATCTAAAATAATTACTAAACAAACTAATGTTGATACAAACCGTATATATAAAACTCAAACATTGTTTAATTTCTTTGCGCGCGCGCGCACACAACACACACACACACACACACACACACATATATATATATATATATACATATAAAAATCATATGTTTAGGTTTTGGGTTGCCAACACTTGTAAAAATCACAGTTTTGTTATAAATGTAAAGATCTTTAATTACCTTTTATATTATACATTTAAAATAACGTAAACTTAAGTTTTCTCATACTATTTCATTTTTTTTAATAATTTCTTTTTATCCAACTCTAAACAATATTTTAAACATAATTAAACGTACTTATTTTTCGTTTTGGAACGTTACTGATTTTGTGTAATATAGTGCACACATCAATATCTTTTTTATACAAACATCATATTTACTTGAAAAAGAGAAAATTGTTGTCATTTTTTTACATACAATAAATGATTTTAGATTATTTTATCGTATTTTGAAATTTTATCTGAATAAAATATTTTCATCAACTGCGTGTCTGCATCATTGTAAAAAACTTGTTTACCGTTATGTTCAATCATATGGTTTAAATTCGTCGGTCGCCATTTTGAAGCTATGTTTCGTTAGAAGTTTTTGTGAAAGTGGTGTTAATATTTTTTTAAGGGGAATAAAACTATAAATAAACTTTGTGTCTGACCTCAAATAAATATTTAAATAATATTGGCCTAAATTACTGTGGTTAACCATCACATTAATATATTACCATCTGTTTTCATTACAAACATCCAAAGTGATGGATGTCAGCTGTTGGCGTAGTGATATATTAAGGATACTTCTAGTAACATTTGAGCTGTCATCCAGGTAAACTTAGCTCGTGAATGCCTTATACATGAACAGATGTATTGACACACATTTGAATACTTAACATACACTATCGAACTCATTGATATCCATACACCTAGTGACACCCATTTGATTACTTTCCAGTTATATATCAACACGCCTTTGAATTACCAATGTAGTTTATAGCTGCCTCTTAAGGTTATTTCTCCTGAACTCCCATCATGTCAACGATCCGAAAATATCGCGGTCCGCATGCTGAACGAGCCGGTAATTTACGCAATCTCCGGTGTTTTATGTGTCGAGTGGTCGAGGAAAGCGGCGGGAAACGTCTTTCGTCCCCTTCTTCTCTCACCCAATGATTGACTTAGAGCTACCCTCACCATCATCTCATCAACTCCCTTCCCTCACTCTGAGAGTCGAGGCATCCACACTGATGATGATAGCAAACATGATTTGGCTCTATCAACGACATTTAATGATATATTAGTGTACCTATTTTGACAAGCGTTTTAATTTTATTTATAAATTAATTATCTATAGAGCTAGTAGTGGCTACCGGTGACCTGGTGGTCTAGGGGTAAGGTGTCAGACTTCTATGCTGGCGGCCGGGGTTCAATCCTCGGTCCCGGCACAGATTTATCTGATTGCCAAACCCTTCCTTCACCTCTGACAAGACATCTTGTGAATGTGGGAATGCCAGGCCTCCACCGTGGTTCGGATTCCACGTTAAACTGTAGGTCCTCCATTTCATCTCACAATCACCCTACCATTACACATTAGCGTAAGTGCGTATAACCCGAACGGGTAGTAAGACGCGGTGCTAATAATTAAAATAATAATAATAATAATAATAATAGTGGCTACCATCCACTTTAAAAGTATTTGGAAGGTTAAAAATTATCATCCCTAAACAAAATTAATAAAATAATGTAAGAGAATAAATATAAGTTTGGCGAACATTTTTTGTTAGTATCATATTTTATGAACAAAAATAAATACTTGATTTATTATAGGTTGGCTCTAGGACAAACAAAAAAAAAACCACCAATTTAAAACACCATTTATATTCTGATCAAAATAGGAAGCCTCTTATCTTAAAGTTAAAAAGTTACTAAACCTACTTGTATGCATTCATACATCAAGCAATGTGTTTTGTATCTTCAGACTTTGATAGATAATTTGCAATAAATTAAATTTAGTAAACATTTTTCAATGCTGGTTACAATAACTGTATTGTTTATTTTCTTTAAAATATTCTTTCTTATGATATGACTATTCCGTCCAGTTTTAGATAACAAACCCTAATGTAAGACATATAGGCCCTACATTTAAAGCCCTGATAGAAATTTGAATTTTTCAACCTTAGCTATGTAAGAATACTCATTATGAAACGAGGTATGGTGTAAAATTGCCATCAATTAGGGTGCTAATATATGATGCGCGTGAAAAGAAATATTTGACATTATTAAATACAAGTTGTTGAAATAAACACATGTAAAAACTTTTTAATTTTTCAAGGATATGGCGTTAATTCTTTATATGTATTTAAAAGCCTTAAACTTATATGTTACAGTTTTCCTCAATATAGCTCTTAAAAATGGTTACACAAAATATTTGTCTTATCAACGAATCCTCCACGGAAGCTTATAGCAATCTCTTCTCTCCGAGCAGCAAATATTAAAACTGCTGATATTGGTTACAGAACAGACATGATGGATGCCTCATGGCTTCAAGTGGGAGTCAATATAGTGGCTCACACGGGGGTAAATTGCCTTTTCTCCTACCCTTTTTATAACCCTCAGTCGACCCACACAGTATGCTTCATTTTCCTGCTCTCCTGATCGCCGAAAGCGATCGTATTGAGGGCCCGGATGGACTAGTTGGTAAATAGTAGTAGGCCTTACTAGCAGAAAACTAGTTGCAATCTAATAGCTTCATATTTTATTGCGAAGTGGGTTCATTAAAAATATATCAAAACAATTGGGTTAGATTCAATGAAACCATAATCATAGTTACTTTTGTGAGACTATTAATGAAAAATCCTTAAATTATATAAGATTTTGGATGTATATGGTTTGTTTAACACATAAAATAAATCTTATTAATATTTTATATTTAATAAAACTACATGAACATCTGAACAAACATGGTATTTATCAAAATAAAACTAGGTAACTATGACAGAGTAGGGTGATGGCTTCTACCCCTGTATTTTGATCAAGAGGTTGGTTTTCGGATCCTATCAGAGCAAATTTCAACAGTAAA
Source organism: Timema cristinae (assembly GCA_039000515.1). Classification (NCBI taxonomy): domain Eukaryota; kingdom Metazoa; phylum Arthropoda; class Insecta; order Phasmatodea; family Timematidae; genus Timema; species Timema cristinae. The sequence continues at coordinate 134,967,646 of JBCFYV010011172.1, forward strand.
TTTGTCTGATATTTGTGTTTATAATTTTTTTAGAAAGTCACATCAAAGAGTTGCAATGATTCGTTGTGTTTTCAAACTCTCCTATGTCGTTTTAATTTTCTATAGAATTACGGATCTTTGCTATAATATTAATAATTATTGACCCTTTATTTGGTATTTAAAGAATGTTATATTTAGATGAGGATACAACCTGGCCGTACCGAGTCGAAGTGGCTGCGTTATCTGATAGCTCGTGATCTGAATTGATTACACATAATTATGTAGATGACGATTTCCACACGTCCATCACAGAATTTGCCTTAAATTATGAGTGAAGAATGACCCTCATTATGGAACTATTCCTGGATATCTCAGAGGTTAGGGCATTGGCGTACTAAGACAAAGGTCACGGGTTTGACTCTCGTGTCCAGGTGTTATTTTTAATTTAAAGAATGTGATATTTAGATGTGGCTAAAACCGTAACATCAAATATAATAGCTTTGTTAGTTAATCTATCATTTTCTCTGTGTTTGATAGTTCGTTTTGGTTAGTTTTATAGCTTTAATAAATGGTAAACATATAATTCTTTATAACACGTTGCCTAATGTTGATTAATTATCCACTTTAACTTAACAGGAAGTAAATTTGGTATATTTTATTTTAAAAAAAGATGTGAATGAGTTACTGTCTAGAGAAAGTTGTACAGTGCTAGGGACCTATTTAAGTATTTTTTGGAATCTTTGCTCTTCAAGCATAGCACGCAGTGATAATGTGACCCATTCACTTGTCTTACAAACTTAGTAAATATTTTTTGTTAGTAATAATTGCCATGCGATTGAAATGCTAAAATTGAAAGGACAAGGAATTAGCCTTCCTTCTTATGTCCTCAACTTTTGACATCATCATCCAAACATATTTCAGAAACGAAATTAGTAGCTCACGGGAACTATAAATAGATCCTTGGTGCAAGTCAAAGATTTCAGTTTGGTAAATGAGTGCTATCGTCAGTTCTGCAGAGAAATTCTAAGAAAATAATACTATAAAGAAGATTGACATGATAATTATCATTGATGGATTAGATTAAATATGTACTATAATAATACGGTACCGTGTTATATGTACACATGTGGGAAACGTTTTCCCAACATTTCGAAAAAATAAGTAGGTCCCTGTGTATGTGTGAGTGTGTGTATGTGTAGCATTGTTACTACACGCAGGACTACAACACATTTAAAATGATTACTATTATTATTATTAGCACCGCGTCTTACTACCCGTTCAGGTTATACGCTCTTACGTAATGTGTAATGGTAGGATGGTTGTGAGATGAAATGAAGGACCTACAGTTTAACGTGGAATCCGAACCACGGTGGAGGCCTGGCATTCCCCACATTCACAAGATGTCTTGTCAGAGGTGAAGGAAGGGTTTGGTAATCAGATAAATCTGTGCCGGGACCGAGGATTGAACCCCGGCCGCCAGCACAGAAGTCTGACACCTTACCCCTAGACCCAGGTCACCTACCATTTAAAATGAAATCACACCATATTTTAAAGGTTAACATTAAAACAGCCATGAAAGTGTCTGGAATTATAGTTAGTAGGATGTACAAGATATTATATTGAAACATATGGCTACCCCACAATTCAATTCAAGGTTAATATGCAGAGTAATATGGCGCCATTTCCTGCCAGTATTTAGCTAAGTAGCCTGTGACTAAAAAAATAAGAAGGATAGCATCAATAGGACAACAAATATGCAAAATTTGGTCACTCGTGTATTTGTTTTGTATTTCAACTAAAATAGGTATACAGTATACGTGAAAACACAAAATCAAAATTCTCGGTAAGATATTCGTATTCATCTTAGAAGCACAATTTAATACGTAAAAAACGTGCTGCTACAAAAAAAAATGAATCCAATATTTTTTGCATTAATTTCTATTAGTTGTGTAAAAGGTTATCTCGATAATGTCAAACATACCATACCAGATTAACATTTAGTATTTCTTTAGTGTGTATTATTGTAGCATTCTTCACAGTGACAGCAACTCAAATATAATAATAATAATAATAATAAATAATAAAACCGTATCAATCAATGAATTATGCCTCCAGGGGCATGTTAGTATTGAATATAACCATTGCAGTTCAGACTTGTAAAGTAATTGTCTATCACAGAAAGCACTCTAAATAATTATTCAATTGCCAAACCAAGTCTCTTTTAGTAACCACATTGTTTGTTTAATTTTTCCCACACGTACCTAATTTGAATGGCACATATCAATCTCTCCATCATCCAATGAGTATGTGAGGCAGGAAACACACACTTTTCTACCTATAGTATAAATGCTATTTGACCAAGAAACAAGAATTACATTTATTTTAAATTATATTTAATCAGTGGTCATTAAAATAAGTATTTAAATAAAAATATAATACAATTAACTTATAAATATTTAAAAAAACTATTATTATATTTATTATTATTATTATTATTAACCTATTAACAGTACTAATAAATTCTCTTAACCAAATGTTGATTAAAATAGTAAACCTCTACCCACATATGAGCTCTCTCGTGCATATTTTGGCATGATCCGATTAAAGTGTCATTATAGATGTAATTAATGTTTGAAATGCCATGAAGCAAACCTTGTTTGAGATAGAACTACACCTAGGCCGGCTCACGGTCAGTTAATTGTTCAAGCTGCTCCGCGTACAATTATCGGGAAAGAATACTTCGGTAGGAAAAAAGGAGTAATAATATATATCATGACCTGAAGTGTCTACATATATTTTCTTTCTATAAGCAGGTCTGATCTTTGTCTTGTTTCATTAGAATAAAAGAATTACATCCAAAGTAATACATTTCTTTGGGAACCAATATTAATTTTATGGCTAAAATGTATATGGTAGAAAAATTACGAGCTTAAAGTAAATAATCACTAAAGAATTATAAATTGGACACAAATTCCGCATGTAGGCCTATTCTAAGTATCTCTGTCACAACTATGTCCTGAATTTCATATTTTCTAGAATGTATTTGCTCATCACAGCTAACCCACGAGTACTTCAGTTCAGATAACTTTTACGGAGTGATGCAGTCTCTCAGTAGTTTGTCAACGTACTTTATTACTGAGCAAGTCATGAGGTGCAATTCCAAAGCAAATGGTTTGAAACTTGTACATACGTAATGGCCGTAAACAGCTTCTGTGACTGATTTTTTGGATATAACTATTTACCAACCAAACAATGCTTGTGCCTGCATCATTGTCCGGGTGGTCTTGCACGTTAGATTTTTATTTCACTTGGTTGTAGTAGGAACTATAATATCGGATATGTTAATGGAGGATATACTTTAACATCTATTTCTCACTGCCATATTCATCATTTTCTTTTCATACTAATGATGATACTTATTTATTCCATGACATAAGGCACTCGGAATTTCACTGCCGTATTTATAAATGTACGCCATCTATCCCTATCTTGAACTAGTTCTACCCAGTTTATCTCATTACACCCTATCCCTACCAGGTAAATTCTAATGTTATCCTCCAATCGGCGTTATATGTCTTCCCAATGGTCTCTTCCCATTGGTTTTGCCAGTCAATACTCTGAACATGGTTCTAGATTCTTCTGTTCTCACTGTATGTCCTGCCCACAGTAATTTACGAGACTTGATTATACTAATTGATAAGTAAAAGGTATGTAACTCATCATTATGTAACCTATTCTGCTCTCCAATAGCCCCATCCCTTTTTGGACCAAATATCTTCCTAAGCACATTAATTTCGAACACCCTAGATTTGTTTTTGTCGTGTAAGGTGAGAGACCACGTTTCACACACATGGAATGCAACCGATAAAATTATTGTTTTGCATATTCTGAGTTTTATAATCCTGGACAGCAGGTAACCGAGCAAAGCATGCATGCATTTCCCGACTGCGACTTATCCTTTCCCAATTTCCAATCTAATACCGTTATTGCTAGTTAAAATTATTCCTAAATATTTAAACTCTTTAACCCTGTCAAATTATATGTTGTTCGCAGTAATCTATAAATTATCGTCCCCAATCTTGTAATCATATGCCTAGTATTCTCAATGCACACTTCTAAACCTATTTCCCTTAAGTTCTCTAATACAATTTCCGCATTCCCTTCAACAGTTTCCTTACTATTGCCCAACAAAGCTAAATCATCCACGTATCCTAATAGCGCTTTGTATCGTTTAGTGTCAACCCTTTTCTACTAACTTTCATTGCCCTAATAGCATACTTATATAAAAACTATTTTAATCTAATTACTTCCATCCATGATTGTATTAACTATCGCGTTGGCATATATTTTATTGTTGGTATAAAAAAACAGATATTGATATACTTAACCTAAAAAAATGGCACCGCGCCTTACTACCCGTTCGGAATATACGCTTAAGTACTAATTATGCTAATGGATTAGGAATTGTGAAGGTTGCATTTAGAGTAAGTGAACCAGCATTTACGTGGAGGGAGAGTGGAAAATCATTTATGAATTCCCCCTCCCCAGTTCACCCGACATAGATTAGAACCTCGATCTTCCCGTCCTCGGCAGTCGAGCTCAACACGAAACTATTGCGTTAGTCGACTACGCCACCGAGACGGGTACCTTTAAAGTAATTTGGGGTCTAAACATATTTTACATGAGCTAAAATTGACTTAAACATAAATAGAACATAATTAGCACAATTAATATAGGAGACCAACAGAAACCCTTATTCCTTCATCTTTCTCATCTGGAGTTCCGAATAATCTTACTGAGTCATGGCGTTTGGATCGACTCTCACGTATTTTGTATGAAGATAATATTAATTTTAATTCCTAAGTTTAAAATGACTACGTTAAGGCTTATTCCATGGTAAATAAGTTAATAGGGTGATTACAGTAAGTGCACCCGCATTATCATTGAAAGAGAACGGGAACACCTCAATAATAAACTACACTAAAAAATCGTTCTCGAATGCACACTGGTGACATTTCACCCTCAACTTCCCCATCACCAGCACGCGAGTCTAATGCTCTAGTTCATGTGACCACCAATGATAATTTTGTAGAATTTATATTTTATTTTACAATATTTACGTTTGCAATCAACTTATTTTCGTAAAGTACGCATCAAAGATATAGAATTGGAAATGTATTTGTTCCTTCTCTATTAAAGGTAAGCCTATACCATTTTTATACTTTTACTACTGGTACATCATTATTTAAGTCACTCGTTTTAAATTGTGTTAACATGTTAAAATACAACTAAATTATTATACCTTTTATCATTTTTAATTGATATTTAAAGATCCACGATGTCATCCTTTCGTCTTGTCAAAATAACAATTTTATATTTTTACGTAAAGTTCAACTGAACACACTTGATTGCTTATAAGAATATAGAATGACTTATTTTATTTATTTCGATATTTTGTATTATTACTTTACATCACTTACTATATTTATGTTTACAGTCGTTCTTGATTTTTTTCTGGGGACGGGTATACGGGGGCGAATACATTTTGAAATACTTTCGATTTATGCATGGGTTTTCTCCAATTCACAAAGTGTTTGGTTGGAACGTAGGTTTTTGTTTTATACTTTAACTCAACTTCTTTATTTTCGCTTATCCATGTATGCAACCCCCTTTCTAGTTTAATTACGTGTGAGAACGCTGTGTACCACATTTAGTCGTAACATCGAAGATGGTAAGCCTCTTTAGACAACTCAGAAATCCATCGGTTCTTCGACAGATTAGCCAGGAAGGATCTCATTATTGAAAAACCATTTTCATAACGTAAAACAAATTAACTATTTGGCGTGTAAGTCGAACGAGTAGTGAGTGATACGTGGTGGCAGAATAACACAACAAAAAACACTGTATCTCTAAACGATCTTCGAAAAAAATTACTTTATTCATCTGAACACAACATTTCAGATATAATGAGCGTATTTAAATTCAGATTATTTGAACATGCATGATAAACAATATTGATCCTTCAAAGTTTGCCAGTGTGTGTATCTCCTTTGGGATGAGGAGTTCCAATACAAGTTTTCAACAGAGCGATCTGCAAAGCCGTCACGACTCCTCATATCACCCATGGAGGCCTCTGACGGGCATCTGGGTCCAAACCATCACGTAAAAGGTTTAAAAGGAGTAAAGTTGTTTCTAAATTCCTTTATTTCTAAGAAAATAAACACTACTGCAAACTTGATAAAACTAGTCCATTACAATTTATACAAAACTTAGCAAAACAAACTTTCAAAGACAGATGACATCGATGACCATCATGCTCTAAATAAATAATATATTTTTATGTAAAGAAGAATGTTGAAAATACAGTGAATGTAGATGGTATCAAATAGAGTGGCTAAGATGGTATCAAATACAGAAGTGCTACGAGAAACAAATGTAGAAAGGAACGTTTGGAAAGGTGTACAGCAAAGAAGAATTAACATTTCAGGACATATACTGAGAGATGATAGTTTGACAAATATAATAAAGGAAGAGATGTGGAAGGGAGAAATTCAAGAGGAAGACCAAGAATGGAGTACATGAATCAGCTATGATCAGCGATGTTGACAGAAGAAGGTACAAAGATGTAAAAAATCAACATAAAAAACAACAGGATAAGCAAAAGTGGAAAGCCGCAGCAAACCAATTGCAAGATTGATAACTTAATGATGATGATAGGCAAAAAAAAAATGCGATTGCCCGTTTCATTTGTGTATCTACGGTAGGACTATTTCCTGTATGAGTGTGTCTTTTCTATGTAATCTTCACAGTAAAACATCCTATGGCTTAAAGCAAATTTATTGGTTACTAATTTATTCATTTAAAAATAATAAATCCACGTTTTTAGACACGCAGCCAAAGGCATCAATCACGTTTAGTTTAGTTTACATTTATGGGATGGCTGGGGATCAAATCCTAGGTCCTATACACTTCATCCATGCAAATGCGGATTTATTTCCTCTAGATACTACCTTCATCATGCTTACCTCATTAATGCAATTAAATGCGGATATCCTATACTGATGGTAAGTCGCGTAGCACAAAAAATAATCAGATATTATAAGTTTTTAGAGCTATTTTAAATAAGAAATATAACAAGATTAATAGCCTGGATATAAATTTAAATGTAAATTGATTTACGTGAAAGGATTGAGGAAGAGAACAATTTAAACAGAATTTCAACATATTATTTTGGAAGCTTGGAGATCTTTCATTCAATTTACAATTTGGCGTGATATTCTCTGACGCGGCTTTCTCGACTTCATCGAATTACACATTCACTCGTTCCTTTTACCGAGTTTAATTCCGCTGTCAGCCTGCTTCGGTTGCGGCATGTTCTAAGGTGCCACTCCTATATTGGGCTAAACATCCGATGAAAGTGAGATCGGGGTTCGAATCCCAGTTGGGGGCACTGAGGTATTTTTCCAAAATAGTTTTCCACTCTCCTTACACGTAAATACTGGTAAACTTCTTCTAAATTCAACCTTCCACATCCATAAATCATTACAGTAATTAGTACAGATGTATAACCTGAACAGGTAGTAGATGCGGTGTTAAAATAACCTAACTTGAAACTGGTTTCTGTAAAGTACCAGTTCTCATTTTGTAGGCCTGATTGACTAGATTTATTTAAACAACTATTTTTAGCAACGCACGTAATATCAAACTAACTTAATTTTAGAAAATACTATAAGCCCAGTGAAGGACTTGGTACAGTTCCATTTGCATAGGGAAGGGATAAGAGTTACTAGATATACTTTCACCTATTCATACGTCCGGTAATATGAGTTGCAGCTGTTATTTTTAATATATATTATCAATACCTATAAAATAACAATAATCAAACAGTTAAATGTTATCAATTTTGGATAAAAAAACTGTTATATTTTCTGAAATCACTTTCCTATAAAATTTCGACTTCATAAAGGATGGTATGGAAATAGTAAGTTTTTAAAGTCATATATGTATTGATATCAAAGGTCTTTCAACTAAATATTACTAAAGGGGATAACCCGATTTCATAATAAAACAATTTGGTTAGGCCGGGTTAACTTAGTAGTTTAGAATTTTGGTTGAAAGAAACCTTTAGAAATTACAACCATGTTTTTGCAGTTAATATCGATAATATTTCACTATATTTTTATTATTTTTATCAGTATTGAAACTCTCTATCAAAAATGACAGCTGCAGATCACATGTCCTAATGTACGAATACGTCGAAGTATATCTAGTAACTTTTATTGACCCACCGCGGTGGCGTAGTTGGCTAATGCGCTAGTTTCATGTTGAGCTTGACTACGAGGATGAGGAGATCGAGGTTTGAATCTCGATCAGGGGAACTGGGAGAGGGAGGTTCATCAATGGTTTTACACTCTCCCTCCTCGCAAATGCGGGTTCACTTCCTCTAAATTCTACTTTCCCAATTCCTAATCCATTAGCGTACTTAGTACTTAAGCGTATAACCCAAACAAGTAGTAAGACGTGGTGCTAAATAAAAAACACTTTTCTAGCTAGATATGGATCCCCCTTGAAATTTTATGTATCCCCGGTATACAAACTTTTATTGACTAAAGGTGTAGTAGATTTTTCCGATGGACTCAGCCCCATTAAAAATTAGCTTTCCACACCCTTATTATAGACAGACGCGCTACCGGTTGAGCTAAGGAGCCAGCCTAAGATCACCTACCGTGGGGCTTATCACAAGGTATAACGTAACTACTACATCTGAATAATAATTTGAACACAAGAGGTAAAATCACCCTCTCGGGAGGTAAATTAAATGCCATCAACGGATCACTAAAGCAGGCACAAGAACACTCACTCAGCGCTCGTGTCTTCCCTCCTACACCCCAACTAAACTCCCCTGTTTTTGTTGTGGCAAGACCTTTAGGCAGCAGCCCTGTGATACTATTCAAAGCAATGGAGATTCCACAATACAGCAATATTTTGCTTGTCCTTTACCAACATTGGTGGGCAAACGAACAAAGGTTTCCGTTTCGTTTAGATTGAATAGTCAGTGTTGAGGATATCGGGGATAGAAAGCTGGTCGGGTGTACTGCGGTTGTTTTTTTACCTACCCCTCTTTACAAACAAATGTGGTTACGCTTTGTCTAAATTCTACCTTCCTAATTCCTTCCCATCAGTGTAAATATACGTATTGACCATAAATCGAAGACCTTGGTTCGTTCATCAGTATTGATATAAAATTATGTATCCTATGTGTATAATATTGGTGACCACCTCTGTGGTCTAGTGGTCAAGTTCCTGTCTACAGATCCAAAAATCCTGGATTTGATCCCCGGCAATTCTAAAATTTATCCTTGAAGCAGGGAATTTATAAAGGGGTCAACCTCATACTCGTGTGTACAAATGAGGAACTACTTGGATGAACAAGTAGGAATTTCTGTCTAGAAAACTGATAGTAATAGATGGAAGGCTCGTTATGCTGACCACATGATACCTTCTACCAACAATGTTGGCACTATTATCGCTAACGGTGGCGGTCGCTATAGCTCGCTTGCGGGCTCACGCTATGGAGTTTTTTTTAGTATTATATTAGTAAATGTATTATATTGATTACGCTAGTTTGTGTGTTGATTTAATCCTATGTTTAGTACCCCAGTTAAAAAAAATGATGATATTTTCACTTTCTTAGTTTTGTATTGTTTCAAATGAATATAAATAATTTTTTCCACCTAGAGTCAGTTTACACGAAAAATAGTAAATTAAAACCGATTTGTGACGCTACCTGTGGAATACTTCATGTCACAAATAACATTATCTTGTAATTTACGTTTATCTAGAGTAGATAAAACTTAAGCGTGCTATAATTAACTTATTTTTCGATTTCAACATCACTTTTGATTCATCTAACTTTTATATGATTTTTTGTTTGTTTCTATAACCCTATTAGTTCTTTCAGCTAAATGGAAAAAAATATGTTTATATACAAAATTGTTTATGGTATTTTGATATTATGATAATAGGATCACAACTATAAAAGCAATGCACCAAAATACATGGTAACTTCATTGCGTCTCACATGCAATATGGACTGAACACGTAAAAAAATATGGTGTAGTAAAACTGAACGGAAGAATAATTTCATTTCTCAAACACAAAATTGCAGATTTAACGTTACAATGCATCGTTCTTGATTGTATTTGTTTCTTGAAGACCCGCAAAAGATTTCTCCAGAGACATACTTGATAAGAATATGTACGACAACACTCACCCATGTTTTCCTTAAAAACATATTTAGTTAGAGTAAAATAGTTTGTGAATTTTACCTTCAAAAACAAATGTAATTCTAAAAGTATCACTCGCGTTATTTGTTGAATAAATGACATAAAATGGCTCACATTTTAATTTTGTTATTCTGTTGAACTCTTTGTTGAGGTTTTTTTTTTCAGGAAGCGCTACAGTAAAGAATCAATTTTATTTTTCCGTACAACTTTTCAGGTGCCTTACATACCTCCTCACTTCCCTTTTTTTTATGAGTCTCCCCCATGGTGGCTGGAAGTTGTAATAATACTATTATTGTACATAAAATGGAACGGAACGTTCTTCCCACGTAGGCAGCAGGAAAACTTTAGTGAGCCATAAAATCTGTCGAATTTCAGCGGCTGTATTCGATTTCCACCCTCTCTGCGCTCTCTTTTACCCCTATGATTTTCGTTGATGCAGCTGATATTGACATGAGGAAGGCGCGTCTCGAATGTTTATCTGCTGAAGGAATCTACTGCTGCCTTATTCACTCGTGCATATGTTGGCCGGGATTGAAATCATCTGTGCGATCACAGAAGAAAAAATAGATTCAGAACTAAAGGACAGTAATTATCATTTATGTTTGTGGTTGTGTATCTTTCTTATCTATTATGTTAAGTATTTTCTTCTAGTCTATTTATTATACTTAGAGCACAAAAACATATTAAATATGCTATTATATATAGACTGTGGGGAATATTATACATTTATATAAGTTACTATTGAACTTTCTAAACTCTAGATAATTCCAGAAAACGCCCCAAAACTATCTTTACTGGAAGGGATGTTATAATTTCCAATCTTTAAGGAAGGAATATTTAGAAAATATATACATAATTTTTTAAGGCCAAAATTTATAATATTTTACTAGTATTATTTTACGGGTATTGATAATATCTGTCAAATGTGATAGTTTCATATCAAATGACTTGTCGTATGATTACGTGAAAGTAGATCTGATAGCTTTCCTAGATGTCAGGTAATGAGGAAGGTAATTTTCCAAGGAAAATTGTACTATTTAATGTGATTTGTCACTATATTTTTCCCATCTCCTTGCAGGTTTGTTTCCTCATACTACCCTTCTTATCCCTACAATTTATATCAAGCCGTTAATATTTAGTATTTTAAACCCACCTCATGGATTTTTATGGGCGAACGAGAAATTTTGGTTCACATATCTTCCAGGGATCTTTCATATGCCACATTCGACATGGAACCGATGGCTTTCTACCTCTCCGAAAAAAGCTGTGCTGTGAACTTTTGTTGCTCAGTGAGATATTTATCCAAAGAGGTATGAAGATACTGAGGAGGTAGGAGGTTACATAAGAATGTGATAACTACCCTGTAATTATCACTAGACTTGGTTAGGATAATCATCTCTCGCAGATTACGGTGGGCAAGACATGCAGAGCGAATGTAAGAATCTAGAAGCGTGATTAGGTTCTTGACTGGAAAACCGAATGGGAAAATCTAGATGCAGATAGAAGGATAGCATTACGATAGACCTTAAAGATATGGGATGTAATGAGAGAGGACTGGATAGAACTATCTCAAGATAGGGATAGTTGTAATGAGGTGAACATAGTAGAATCAGCTCTCTTACTTTTGTACGTTCGGCAATGAACTTTCGAGTTCCTAATGCCATAGGTTAAGTAATTAAGTAAAAATCCTTCTACCTCAGCTGGGTTTGAACCTTGAGACATTGGGTCCTTAGGCAAACACTTAACCCCAAGACCACCGAGGCCAACTTGTGATAAATATAACAAATAAAATATACTAGTTTAATACAAACTATCATTTTTAACCCTTTTTCTTTTCAATATTTTGTAGCTGGTGTAATGTATAGTAACGTCATCAACTAAGATAAGTAACTAAACTGAGGAGATACATTTTAATGTAATTCACTAGTATTTTCCCGGTGAGACAATGAGAAACCTCATTGTGGGTAAGGGAAACAATTCCCCTAGCTCGCTCGGTTAGAATTTAGCTCTGGATTTTTTAGTACAAGACATCTTTCACTCGATACGACCTTTCGCCTTACGCCGTGGAACACACGACTGGTCGCCGTGAACACCACGGCATCTTTTGTACGACTTAAAAATCAGTGTCTCAAGAAAGGACGATCAAGAAAAGTTGCATGCTTGTATTTGTTGTATTTACAAAATTAAAAGCGACGGAATAATGTTAAATTGGGTTCATCTAATGAACATTAAAAGACGCTGGTGCTGTTGTGATGTTATATACTGATTTGAAAAGAGATGGAAGCAAGTTTACTTTTAAATATTTTAGGAACAGATGTTAATAAACTGTGTGGTGAAAAATTAGAATGTTATATATTATATAAATTAAATTATAATTTAATGTGTGTCTAGCATCAGTGTCTTCTGAATCTTGTTTACTTAATAACAGTTAATGTCAAGATGAATACAATTTGTGCTATTTGTTGGGCGCCACACCTAAGATCAGAGGAGAAAAAAAGTAATAGTATAAATAATAATAATAATATAATAATAATAATATAAAAAATATTTATCTCGGCTAATTCAGACAGTGGCACGACGACTCTCAATACTCGAGACCACTGGGAAATACTTAAAACAAAAATATGAGCAATTTAAATAAAAATGGATTGTTGGAATATAATGTAATTTAGACTACAATAAAAATAAATGTATAAAATAACAATTATTGGAACTTTTGTGGGTTTATTATTGTTTCCTTTTTTTAACCACATCCCAATCCTACCTATGGAATTCGGATAGTTATAATTCTAATTTGACAAAATAAAATAGTATTGTTGAGACAAAAAGAAAAAGAGAAAAAAAAATCAATACAATTATTATTTGGACATAAAATAAAATGTTAATTAATTCTCTGAATTAGATAGTCTTTCTGAAAGTTCTTACATGAATTCTGATTTTAGATAAAATAAAATAAAATATGAATTTAAAGTTGAAGAGTCGGCTTGACCTCACTCATGAATGAGCTATGCTGAAACAACACCAACTTCAGAAATTTGTTTCACTTTAGTAATGTTAACTCGTCCACAATTCTCAAAAGGTAAACAGTCTAGACCTTGCATAAACATTTAGCTTTCCATTTGCTATTCACACTTTACTTTACAACCATTACTTCACTTTAAAAATAAATTAAATTAAGAGTTCCACAGATTCAGATCCATGTTAGACCAACATCGAGGAAGAAGACCTAGTCTCCTACAGAAAGTCTTCCAAAATCACATTTAAAAATGTTCTATTTTTTTTACTTTCAAGTCCAAAGAGAAAACTAATATATTAAACCAAAAGATAAAATGTTGGCTATGGACAAGGGATAAAAATCAAATACAATGCAGGTTTAATATAAATATTTAAATATATCCCAATGATGTGAACAATGTTTTCTTAAAGAATTAAATGTTTATTTCCATCTGTCAGAATTGAAAAACGCGCTAGTTTGGAGTTATTTACGGGTGTATACCATTACATCGCAAGTCCATTACATAGTCATTAATCGCGTTTAGGAACAAATACATTGCAGGCCATCACGTCGCATTTCCCTCACCTCTCTATACACAGCTAACCCTACTCTGACGTACAACCAATAGGATTGAAGGGGCGTATATATACAATTACATTGCAAGTCCATTACATCGCATGCCCATTACATCGCGTTTTTGAACAAATACATTGCAGGTCCAACACGTCGCATTTCTCCACCTCTCGACACACAGCTAACCATATTGGCTAACACGATTCCAACAAGTTGTGTTACAATATAAACGCACTCCCAACTTGTTGGGGATGTTGGCCAACATGTTGGTGTTGGGCAATGTAATGGACTTGCGATGTAATGGTGCCTACCCGTTATTTACATCTTGCCTTGTTTCCTCTTCTACAAGCACGAGACCCACCGCGCACTTGTTTGACAGAGCTGCGCATGCGTTGAAATCAATCATGGCCGACATTCAAAATAAATAAGACAATAGTCAAACAAACTCCTTAGAAGGATAATTAATATGTTCAATAAAAGGTAAGTGTTCTTCCTTAAGTCAAAATTCCTTATTTAATTTATTTAAAACAATGGTATAAGTTGTTCCTTCAGTCCTTTACTTTATTGAATGGATGTAAATAGTGTTATTTGTCAGGCCGGCAATACAGCGGCTGAACTTTGAAGTGCTTAATTTCAAACGAAATAAATTGGGAAACTATTCACAAAAAGTAGAAAATATGGGTAAATACATGGTAGGGTGGCAAATGAATTCACAACACACAAATAGTGCAATATAAAAACAACTGGAGAGTCATGACGACTCGGTTCTAAGAACAAACAGCAACTGGAGTTGATTGGTTACACCAAACATGCGCCTAACTGTGTCGGAGCCATACCACGCCATCCGGCTCTATTTACGACAGTAGAGAACAGCACGCCGTGCACGGTGCGGTGACGTGCGCATAGAAAGGCCGCACTGATGTATATGACGGCCGTCCACGTCGAAGGTCGTCGTCGATTCTTGTGAGAGGTTCCATTTAAGTGAATTTTAATCAACGATCACGGTGCCGTAACAGATATGGTGCACGACGAAAATGTCGTAGTGCCTTTGCAGCCTTTACAGTTATATCTGACACTAAAGATCAAAGACAGGAACTTATTATCTGAAGCATTAAATTATAAACGTATTATTTAAAATTATTACTGAATTATATTATATACGGTTTTGGGATATAATTCGGGTCGCTCAAGATTCTACTCATAGAAAAAACGGGGTATGTTTCTCAAAGTATGATTAATCATACGATGAATGCAGTTAAAACACAACTTCTGAAAGGTGATTGATATAAGTTAACCAGTTTCCTCAAATTTTGTCGAAATAACTGTAACTTAAAAATAAAACTTTAAAAATATACATATTATAAATATGGCAAGTTTTATCTGTTATTTATACCTAAGCTTTGCTAGTATCATCTAAGTATACAAAGTTTATATGTCCCAGTTTGGATTTCCGATACTGTGCAAGTATCATGATGAAATGTGAGAGCGTCTCCTTTCAAAGTGATACATTAATAAAAGAGAAAGTGGGTGCTGTGTCGGTTCTAGAATGTATTTAATTCATGGGCTAAGTGCTGACATAATCAATTCATAATCTACGCGTTAAATTTCAATCAAAAATCTTACATTAAAAATATTATTTACTACTGAGATGCTATAAATTGTCACGTCATGTAAATATTTAATTTTTTTAGCATCGTGTTTCACAACCAGTTCAGGTCTTAGGCTTATGCACTAATTACGCGAATAGTTTTTATGAATTTGGAAGGTTATATCCAGAGGAAGTGTAGGATTACCCGTATGTGCGTGGAGAAAGAGTGGGAAACCACCCTCAGTACATTCGACCAAGATTTGAACCTCGATATCCCCAGCATCGGCAGTCTAGTCTACTGCGAGAGTTGCGCATTAGACCATGTGACCACAGAAGTGGGTACATCAGAGTAGAATTGGCTCTTTGTTAATAAATAATCATGTTCGTGATTAGTAGAACAAAAATTAAACGTATAGTTACATTTAGATATCGTGGTCCCTGGCCTATTAAGATTTGTTACGGTTTATATATATATATATATATATATGTGTGTGTGTGTGTGTGTGTGTACCCCCGAATTTATTTGGAAGTACAGTATAGAGAATTCAAATATATTTCTTTGCATTGAACATTGATAACATTTTACGATATTATTTGTATTATTTTATAACACATATTATTGATAACACCTATCAAAAGTGACAGCTGCAGATAGCATGCCTTAATATATGAATATATTACAATATTGTTTTAGTAACTAACTTCTATTGTTCTTCCTACCAAAATAATACTACAATAGCAATCCGCAAAGTTATTCACGAACTCTGAAGGCAATATATTGCGTTGATATGATACGAAAGTCGAAGATCGATTTTGAGTCAGATGCACCGTGGAGTGATTTTACAGATGTGATTTATCACTTTGGTTTTCCTATTTCCTCTTCAGGATAATGTGGGTCATTTACTCTAGTCCACCTTCCTCTTATAATCCCTTGTATTAAGTAATTAATATCCATGGTATTAAACATAGCCTTTTAATATTTTTTATACCAATAGACAGCAAAACTCCTGATATTAACGGTAAACTGTTATAAAACTGTATTTATTATTACAAAACTGGAGGACATGTGAAATCAAGTCTATCTGCATTTGACAGATATTTAAACAGTCGTGCGTAATTAACACGTAAATGATTTCAGGTGTTTTCACTTGATCGAGTGTCTTGTCAAATTTGTGTTCAAAACACATCAACCTAAGAGTGTGGCCATATAATATTTAAGCCAACATGTGATTTTAGAATTAGATTAACCTTTTTTTTTTAAGTTTTGTTAAATCTTTCTTCTTTATTCGTCAGGGTGTAGATTTGTAAATTATTTATATTATTGTAAATTGTTTTTTTCGATACAGGTCCTAATGTTCGTTCGTCTATCCGCGATTCACATTAACAAGAAAAAGAATTTTAAGGAAACTCTATGCCCCAAAGTCCGACTTGAGTTTAGATAAGAAAACTACGTTTGGAAATACAATGAAAATAAAGCACTACCAATGCAGCTTGCCTGGTTTCAAAGTTATTCCTGACTGACGTCAGGGTTAGTTATTAGAGGTGATGTGTTACTCAGATTAATTTAGTTTTTTAATTATCAGTGGTATTTCTTTCTCACAGCGTCTTATTACCCGTTCGGGATATATGCATATATACTAATTACGCTAATGTGTTAGTTTGAATTTTAGAAGGTATGTATCTGCATTTGCACGGAGGAAGAGTCGAAAACCAGCTGAGAAAAGTCACTCTCTGAACACGAAACCGGTATTCAAACCCTGACCTGTCCATCACCGGAATCCAGTCTATTGCGAGAGTGACGCTTAAGGTGTCATGGAAGAAAGCGTGAAATAAAAAACAATTTTTTTTAACTTTTATAAATAAATATTTTTGCCCAAAATATAGGACATTTTATTTTTTTTCATAATGTTTCTCATAAAATAAATTTATACGTAGTATAAATTATTTAAGAACTCTAGAAATTATTATGTGTAGTGCGTTAAACTAAATACATATACGTATTTTACGTTTTTATTAAACACAGTATTATTTTGTTAAAGAAACTGCAAAAATAATTATCCTGCACCCCCTCCGACCCCCGTTAAGAATTTAGAGCATGTGACAACCGATGTGGGTGAGTGCAAGTTAAATATCACAGTTTAAATATAACACACAAAATGATTAGGGGAGAGTGGGCAAATGGCAATCACTTAAGTTAAAAGTTAAATTACTGAAAAAGTATTTATTGTATTTAAACCTAATAAACACGATCATATAGCTTAGTGATTCTATTTTGAAGATTACATAGTACAAAATAGAATGTCTCTGATGTTTTGCCTATCAAACAAAAAACTATAGATAGTGGTTTGACCGTCATTTGCTACCCCATCGGGTAATCACGGTCACTATTGCTCCCATGGTTTTACAATAGTAAAATATGTATTTTTATTTTATTTGCTAAAAAATGTGTAAAATAATTTGAAACATAGTAATTCAACAGCAAACATGAATATGAATATCAATTAGTAAACATAATGTTGAAATTAAAATAAATATGATAAACAATAGGTTACATGATAACATAAATATAAAATCAATCATTTTTATTAAACGTGAAAAGTAAAAAAAAAAGTTTTAAGAGTAAATATTTTCCAGAATGTCTTTGTTTTGATAAAAATACAGTATAAAATACAGTAGTCAAAAAATCTATTTCAACTTATTTAGTCAACATTTGTTTACATTGAGTGGCGATTTTTCCTTATGCATACGTCACACATGTATCCCTCTGGTGTGTCCCACCCGCTACATTCTTAGTGAACCCATACTCCACAAGAAGTGCACGACACCATGTCTCTCCATCTTGTCCAAACTCGTCACAGATAAAACATTTGTCAGTCTCCATGTCACAATCATTTCTCCGACATTGATAATTTTCAAGCTTGAGGCAGAAGTACTATAAATGGAAGTGCCTTCTGAGGTGGCTTGTAACTATGAAGAAGAGGTAGGTTTATTGAAAACTGATTCATCCAAACCAGCACAATTGGATACTTCAGGTTGGGTAGTATGCACTAAAAAATCTTCCTCTGAGAAATTATCGGGATTCAATGGGTAGATTCCTGTAGAGTGAAACCCAGAAACTCCTTTTGAGATTGTTGCGATTTTGGAATATGCATTATTAAAAAGACTTCCAACATCATATGGAGTAATTTTTTGCAGGTGTTTTGATTTAATGTAAAGGTCACACTCCTTACTATAAGCCTTTTTTAGAGATCCATAGGACGTTTCATCAAGAGGCTGGATTCGGTGGGAAGAGTGGGGAGGTATTGAAATCATAATGATACCAGTGTTTCTGCAAAATTCAAATGAATCTAGAGAGATTTCACTGGTGTGATTGTCTAGAACCAAGAGAACGGGGTTATGAGAATCTGCCTCTGAAAATTTTTCGAAGTGTTTCAGCCAGTCTAGAAATAGCTCCTCCTCATTAATCCATCCGCTTTATGAACAATTATAGCTAGCTCCTGGAGGACCATCTTTTTCCAAAAATATGGTCTTTCTTTGACGGGGAAAGCTAAACATGGGTGGTATAAATCCACCCACAGCATTCATTGCGCATATTACCGTTGTAGTTTTACTTCGTTCCCAGCTCGTCAATGAGCCCACCCGTTTCTGCCCTTTAGGGACTAAAATATATCCTGGATCTTGAACTGATCCGATTCTAGTTTCATCTACGTTATAGATTTGAGAAGGTTTAAATTTGTTCTTCATCATGACATCTTTTAGGTTTTCATAAAAACGCGATAGGCCTACTTCTATTTTGTTGAATCCTATAATTCGATTGATGCTTGTTGCTTCAGGTTTCCTGATAGACAACGTCGGATTTCTTTTTAAAAAGGCATGCAACCAGTCTTTCCCAGCGAGGTGAGCTGAAGAATTAAAGTTGTGTTTGATGTTATTTCTTTTAGGAAATTCAAACGCAACTCGTCGAAGCTCTAAAGAGTCATTCCATGAAAGAGAGAGGCCAATAGTTTAACATGAGATGCCAAGGCTGGTTCTTGCTCATGACTAAAAACAGATTTTTTTTTCCATTTTAGGATTACTGAAAACTCCTATTTTCATCCTACCTTGCAATGTGCTAAATGGAATATTTAACTGTTTTGCAACCGAGTGCATTGTGTTTCCTTCATTGAATAGCTTTACTGCAGCCTCCAAATCAACTTTTGTCCAGGTGGGATTCTTTGTTTGGCGTTTTATATTCCGAGCCATCTGTAACTAACCATTACTATGGTATGATAACATATATGTATGAGTGAGTTATCATTAATTTATATAAATAAATGATTTAAAATAATTTAAACATTATATTTAATATAAGCCTACAATGCATGATTTAAAAAATATTTTTTAAACATTTAAATATTCGAGGGGAAATGGAGGTCAGTCAAGGGAAATGGCGGTCAAGCTGACTGCCATTTCCCCAAACGCATCTCATGAAATAAAAAAAAATCGTCACATGAAAATGAGAAACATTAAAAACCGGTCTAAATTTAGAATCTATTCTCAAATACAAAAGCATGCAAATATATTAAAGAAAAATAGTAAAACGTAGTTTTCTGGTACTTACATGAGAATATTTTTTATACAATATTTAGATCAAAATAGCGGAAAACAAAAAATATAAATTTTTGAAAAACATGGTGAGAAAATATAAATTTTTCGTCACTAAACGTTTGACCACAATGGCGAATCCTGTTGCGTTGGTTCGGTAGAAGATGGAGTAGAGCGCAGCACAGGCTAGACCACTTCAAAACAACAGTGGGGCCAAGAAATAGGCCTGACCGTCATTCCCCCTCTCACCCCTACTATTTATATAAAAGAAGAGTCAAACGTAATCACCAATTTTTGTTCGAAGGTTAGATCGTTTACATGTCACCCCTGAAAATGTCCATCAACTTGGTATGGTATAAAAGGTTGTTCATCACTCTCGCCGCATGAGAGATTTAGAGTTGACCTTAAATTCCGTACCAACCGCTGTTCATGTTAATAAGTGAATAAAAATATAGGTTTATTTTTTTAAACTTCAATACATGTTTTAAAATTGTAATTGTTTTTATTTAAAACGGCTTTTAAGTTGATAAAGAAAGTCTAACTACTGTAAGAGTATTTTGCAGACACTAAAATAAGACCTTACTTCGTAAAACTGATATAGGCCTACAGTAAATTAGAGATTCTACCTACAATCCTGTTCTAGACAGTTATTAATAACATCCAGTTTTTTGAAACATCAAAATGGTATAAATGTGCACCCTCTCTATCCCCAGGTGATTAGTTGAACTAAGCGAAAATCCGTGCCATTTGACAAAGTTAATCTATATGCAGGAAAACCTATTAATGAGCTCTGCGTTCTATGTTATTTCTCCAAGGATTACAACAACGCTTCTCACCACCGTCAAAACCAGAGGTATATGTCACACCTTCTACATACAAAAACATACCAAAAAAACTGTCACACGAACATTCACAGTCAGTTAGCAGGGTAACAGCTCTTCTGATGCTTCATTTAAAAAATAAAAAACTGACTGTTACGTAGAGATGAAAATACTTTGGTGGAATGGAAGTACGAATAAAGATTTAGAATATACAATATTTCCTCTCTCAGTATTATTTCTCTCTTCATTTTATCGGAAACCCGCCTCGGTGGCGTAGTTAGCTAACGCGCTAGTTTCGAGTTGAGCCAGACTGCCGGGGACGGGGAGAAAGAGGTTCGAAACTCGGTTGGGTGAACTGGGGTGGTTTTTACTAAAATGGTTTTCCGCTCTCCTTCCAGTAAAATACGGGTTCACTTCCTCTAAATTCAAACATTCCAATTCCTAATCCCTTAGCGTAATTAGTACTTGAGTTTATAACTCTAATGGTTAGTAAGACGCGGTGCTAAATCAAAAATATTTTTTGATAGGAATTGTTGCAATTTGTCAAAAGTGATAGATGATTTGAAAAATGAATCCCACTTGAAACTTATTATTGTGGTTTTTCCATCTGCTCTTCACAATAATGAGTGTAAAATCAACGCTTATACCCTCAATCTCACTTCTAATGTTTAAATGTTGATAAAAAGACACAATAAAATATTTCAGGCACAATACAAAGACATATTAAACTGTACCTTAATAATTGGTATGATATGCTCAAAATGTTGTTTTAGTTGATTTGAGATATTTAATGCTTTTTTGTTTTATAAGCGCATATTATAACTCACAAATTTACTTAACCTTTCTATAGCATCTACAATATATCCTCTTACTCTCCCAGATACAATCCTTGCCCAAATAAATAACATTTTAGACAAGGTTGCAAAGAACCTGTGGGCCGGGAGAATACATATAATATTATTGTGACTGTAAAAATGAGGGAGGACACTAATAATAATACTTGAATATGTATGAATTATAAACATTTAACTACAAGCTTTAAATATTAGACTTTAGTATAGAATAAAAGTCAACTATAGAACTAGGCATAGTTATTCAAACACATTCCTTATCCTCCCTCCTTGCCCCTAAACGTTGAGTTGCGTAAAGACTACATATTATGTTTTCCCACCAAGCTAAAATAATCTTGATTTAAACATCAGCAGCATTAGTTCACCCTTATCAATTTTATCATAAATTAGGTTCAATTCCTCTACACTTAAATCTAAGGTATCTGAGGAAAAAAGAGTGAAAAGTTCTTTGACTAAACACAGGGGATATCGTATTAGCGGCAACCCTGTTAAAACATGTCAGTAATGCCGGTATCACAATCAACTCAACGTTAACTTAACGTAACGTTAACTTAAAGTTAACTTAACTTAAGAAAAAAGATGTTTGATCACGATTCACGTGATTTAACATAGTAACTCGAGCCAAACATCTGCATTCTCGAGTATGATCTGTGATTTGTACTATTTGTAGAGTGATGATCTGTGAATGTTTACAGTTTTCAATTTATTTAATAAATATCTATTATAAAAATCTTTTTCGATAAATTAAGCTTTCATATTTTAGCTTAATTACTTTGTTTAAATGTCTGATCACTAGAACTTAAGCTAAAAAGTAGACCTTGATATTAAAACTAACAAATGAATTACTAAATAGCTCAGTTGACGTCACTCGTATAATGAATGGCTGGCTATATTACGTGATACCCTTCAAGTAACGTTCACTCAAAGTAAAAGATCCCCCAGGACATTTCTTACGTTAAATTAACTGCATCGTGATCGCTTCCATTTAAAAATACGAGGAGAACCTTTACGTTAAGTTACGTTAAGTTAACATGTTAACGTTAAGTTGATAGTGATCCCGGCATAATACATAGGCCTATTTATATTAGTAGCACTTATGAAATGTTAGTATATTCACTTTAAAGGTGTCAAATTTGACTCAATCTCTCATAAAACTTAGCGTAAGAATAAACTATTACACACACAGAGCTTGTGCCAGGGATTTAAAATAGCTATAAAATGACAACCCTTTAAATGACTACTCCTTTAGACCCACAGTTAGTATGCCTGACCACTCACTCGGTGATGGGAACGGGAATGAATGTTTGACTGACACGTATACAGGTTGTATACCCAAACTTTAGAATACATTTCCTGCATAACTCCCGGTTTTTCTGACAAAAATAAATAACTTTCCCGGTGTTTTTAAAGGCTTTTTACTTTGGTTGTGAGTCTTTGAATAAATTATTTTCATTTAATTTATTTGAGTTAATTAACGTGGACCTTACGAACCGACTGAACCGACTATCAGCTAAAGAATTATAGATTAACTTAAATTTAGAACAGTCACTACACCCTGTCCCCCTCCGTTAATTCGTCACTGTGAAAGCGTAAACCCACATTTGACCAATGATAAATATTTCGGCCATGCCGGAAATCGAACCCTAGTAGATAGACATGTGTTACCGACTGAGCTGAGATGTCGGACAATCAGTTATCTTGGATGAATATGATTTTAAAAGGTGGGTTGAATATGCCACCAAATTATAATACCTTAACAAGTATTGCTAATAAGTACTGTACCTCTCCAAAATATTTGGAGTGGTCTCCCACATAAATTCCCAAAATTTGATACCGTAGAAGATATATTATAGTTCTCCTTGCTTGATTTTTAAAAAGTATATGCTTTTAAAAGTGTATTAAAGTGGTTCTTGTCTTGAAAATTTTAGTATATATGATGAATATATAAGCTATTTAGAGTGTTCCATCCTCAACTTTAAAAAAGAAATGGTACGGAAGTCCGCACGGACTTTCTCACTCTATTGTTTAAAAATGAGGATATTTACCCAAAACTCGTAATATATGTGAAACTAAATAATACACTAGCAAACCCAAGTATAAATTGCACTATAATTATGGAATTTTTTTTAAGTCCCGGTTTTAAATTTTATAATTTTATTTAAAAAAAAATAATGCCCTAATCTGTATGTTTGAACCGATAAAAAAAGATCAATATTGGGTCTACAAGGGTCAACACTTCGTATTAAAATTTCGACTTTCGGTTAAAATTTTCGACATTTTATTAGGTGTTGCACATCTTCATGTTATCGTATTGCTATTAAATTCCTCATTTATAAATTTTGACCAATAAAAAATGTAAATATTTACTATTGAGTCTAAAATGGATATATATCCTTGCTGTAAAAACATTTTTCCTAAGAGGTTTAAGGAAAAACAACATAAACTTTAAGTGACCTACTTATATTTAATTACTCTCTGTTATTGGAGAATTATTGAGTTAAAACTTCAGTAGTATCTCTTTACAATTAAAGCTCACAAAATTGTATTAATATATTCGCCAATATCTCAGAAACTGTTGGTTTTATACAAATATATTTCATGTAACAGTTTTTTTATTTTTAATAGTACTACAATTTTGCAATGAAAAGTTATTTAGTATCTCAAATAATTGTGGAGCTACGGAAGTTTCTGCTTCTATAAAGTACCCTAAAATACATTTTCATGAGAAAATGAAAATAGCCAGATTTTCTATGATCTTAATCAATGCCTAGATACGAATTTTAAACAAAATCGATTTTTTCTCTTTTCACCGTTTACTATAAACTACTCTTAATTTTAAGATTAAACAGACAGACAGACGGAATTGCAAAGAAAACTTTTTAGGGTTCGGGGGATCACGAGACGTCGACATCCATCAATATTTCAGGTTAGATTTTCTTTTACGGTCGCAATATTTTACCTTTTGTGTTCGAAAAGTTCAAAAAATATATATATTTGTGTATAGCTTGGAAGTTATTGGTTTATAAAAATATGCTTCAAATAAGATATTTGTATTATAAATATACCTACATATTTGTAATGATAAGTAGTTTCATATATCAAATAGTTTAGGATATATTATTAAAAAAAACGATAATTTACGCATCAGACTGGAGCCCTTAAAATCATTTTGCCGAAATATTGAGAGTAGCCATTTTGTTTAGAATATTTACTAATGTTTGGAAATGAAATTTAGTCAAAATCGTTGGAACCGATTTTGGAAAAATCGACATTTTCTTTTTTTGGCCCTTCAGTAAACTAACCTTAATTTTAGGGTTACAATTCCAAAAGACCCTTGGTACAAAACTATGAAAACTCTTGATACCAAGTTTTAGTCTGAGCGGTAAAATAGTTTAGGCTCTTGTTGGAGGTACAGACAGATAGACAGACAGACGGAAATTTAAAAACAAAATTTTCGGATTCGGGGGATGATGAAACGTCGAGATTAATAACAATCTTGAATTAGATTTTTTTTACGATCAAAATATTTTCTTTTCCTGTAAGATAGCGAGAAAGTAAAAATTATGTTAGCCCTTGGAAACTATTTAAAGTTATCCTTGTCTTTCAATTATCGACAGATGGCAAAATTCAAGTACTCTTCCCGGTTTTATCCCCCAATGCACAACATTCAAGCAAAATTCCCGGTTTTTTCCGATTTCTTTAGTATCCACCCTGATCTTGCGGCACGTGTCAAGTGAGATATACCTTGATTTTCTTACAAATATGTATTTGTGACATCTTTTAGAAAAAGGAAACACATCTTTTGTTGGTAGAAATTGATAAGATTTTACTCTATTATTGCGTTTATATTAAATAGAATATCTATCAAAAATGGTAACTGCAGATCATATGATTTGACGTATTAATACGGGAAATGGATCTAGGGACTATTTTTAGCTGCCAAATAAATTATTTTATAAGGAGATTGGGGTATAAAAAGCGTAGAAGTCATTTATACTGATACGATATGTTAGATACACTGATAACATGACTTGTAGACCTATTTATTGATTAAATGCCTTAAATTTAAAAGGTAAAGATGGTTACCTAATTAAATTAGTGATTATATGATATTCTGATGTTTTCTCAGTTTAAAAATTGAAAATTGTATTTATATATATTAGCTTTGTCTTTACTATATTAAATATAAAACAATATATTAAGTCCATGTGCACATTTAAATTAAAAAACATTTCGACAAAGTTAAATTTGACTTGGAAAGTGTTCAAGAAAGTATATATCTATGTTGGTTGTTGGCATCGTAAGGGTCACGGAGCGTAATTCAACATAAAATGTAAATTTCTAACTTGAATGCATTAATTAAAATATATTCGAATATACTTTTTCTCGGCGCCAGGAGCGAAGTGTTGTTTTTTATATGATGATCTCACCCAGTCACGGTGGATATAAATACATAAAACACAATTTGGAGTTCGAGATAAAGACACTCCGGTCTGATCTAGGGTCTGTAAAAAGAAAGTCGGGCATGTAATCTCAAACGTTGCGAAAACATCTTTGATTGTCTTTACTTCATACTTTGTTAGAGCAAAAGGTTTTGACATTTATTGGATGTAAAAAGTGGTTTTTAGCTAACGTTCTGATATTATTTTTCACTATCGAAGTATACTCATCTCCTTCCTTGCCAAAACTATATTACTCACAGTCAGTTAATTAATCAATCAATCAAATATATTAGGGAATTGCTAAAACTGATACTAAAACACAATAGTAGTCTGAGCGGCGGTGCGCCAATTTATAAAACTTAAGTTTCATTAGAACTCTGGAATCTCAAACATATCCAATAATCAAAATTATTTGAGCTTTTGCAGGTCAAAAATACCCTGCTACTGGACGATTAGTAACTGAGTTAGCAGAAATGTAGAGTTTTGTATAATTTAATTTATGTTTTTAAAACCAATATTAATTTGTTAACCTATTAAAACAGATTTGGTATTAAATCCCACACAATGCACACACACGAATTCACAAAAAATATAAATGTTTATTAACTTTTATCATTAAAATAATTTTTTAACTTTATATAATATAGGTCCACTCAAGTAGCTATGTCGAAACAAATAGACTTATATTGAATATTACAATTCAGATCTAAATATATTTAATAGCGCTGAGTATTTTAACATCCAGAAAGGATCAACAACCACTACATCCAATGTAGTCTATGTTAAAAGTCACACGGTGTGAAAGATCTGAGTGATTCGGAGCTCGCCACAGCATTATAAGGATAGTCTCAGGTGCTAACAAACTAACGTATGGTAAGCACTTGTAAATATAAGCGCCATTTAAGCTATAGATAACAATCGTGTTGCAATAGTTTTATTCGATAATAAAGGTAAAGTACTTTTTTACATTTTTACTTTCTTGATGACATTCTATAAAGTAAAAATTTTTGTGGGTAAATTCTTAATGAATCATTTTATGTTTTATTACGATGATTTATTACTCTTAAATGATATAAATATAAAAACATTACAGTGAAACATCAAAACTTAACTATGCTTAATATATTTTTTTTAAAGCACTCAAGGGTCAAATATTTGAAAGAGCTCTTAAGAGCCGTCAGACCCTCAAGAGTAAACTTTTGAGATCATAAAATAAATGGTTATACCTTACAGTGATCATTAATCTAGAAAATTGATCCACAACAAAAGCAGTAAAGCTTGTTATATGCCAGTATGTTTCTATATTGTCAGCATTTAAACACCTTTTGAAATATTTTGTATTCGAAACAGTAATTTTAATATTAAATACATGATCTAAGAATTCACATAATGTAAATTAACAATAAAAATAGTCCTTCACAAGAATGAAGTTCACTTTTAGTTGATACTACCTCACGGTATAGTTTTTTATACAGCTTCTTACTACCCATCCGGGCTGTACGCATATAATTACACTAATATGATAGGGATGAGAAAGGTAGAATTAGAAGGAAATGTAAGTGGAAGGAGAGTTAACTTAATTTGAGGAAGCCAGGCTTACTACACATAACTGGAAATCGATCCCTGACCTCCCAGTTACAGGGAAACTACCTACACAGATGAGGCTGACGCCTTAGTCACGTGCCTAATAGTGCACCAGTGTATCACAAAGATGATTTAATTATCAAATTAAGGGGTTAGAGAGGTAGAGGTTCGTTGAGAGGAAATTCACCCTCATAAGTATTGAGAGAGGCAAGGGAAACCGCAGTTGAAATCACTATGGACTGCAACCCCAAATATCACCATCTGGAATTTAAACCTTACTTCTCTTCAACGATGACCAAAAGTGAAGGATGTGATCTGACCCCGCTAGTCCATCCCCCGCCATGGATGATATTTATTAAAATACTGGTGGACATGTATTTCTGGTGTAATATAGTAAGATACATTTATAATACTCATAATTTTTTAATGTGATCATAGTATTTTTACAAAAAATAGAATATGAAATAATTTATATTTTATTTGACAGTAAACTATAATGTTTATACCCCTTACGTTGGGGTCCATTTCCTGTCAACCACATGTGTGTTTAAAATGAACATCCAGACAGTTCGATATTGGCTTTCTAAATTTATTTTTCCTCATGTGACCCCATGTGGCGCCCAATAAAACTCTAGTTTATTTCGAAGTATGGAGGAGGCGGAAGGAAGGAAGAGAAATAAAGGGAGTAATGTTTGCAAGCTGGAAGGACTTTGACAAATCTGCCTACTGCATTCGAAGAAAATTAACTTTCTTAATTATCTGTCTTTTTTCTAAAAGAGAATAATGGACTGACCCAGATTGGACATGAATTTGGAGACTAAGATATTTTTTGTTGGCAAAAAAACACAGTTCATTTTCAACTAAGTAATTGTTTTATCAGTTATATTTTCAAATATAGAAAGATTTACCATTTGTTGATGAAGTAATTTCATGCTATGGCATGAACAAAATGTTTTAAGTGTTTGTAGTTTATTTTTTTAGTGTGATTTAGTAATTTATAAAATGTAATTTGAAGGAACAGATGAATTGAAAAACTAAGCCAGAGTCCATATAGGAGGCGAATGATAAACAACACCGCTAAAAAGCAAAGGGGAACACACAGTCTGTGCCGCACAACTGTCAAGAGTGCTAAGTACTACGCCAACTCTGCATATCTCACAATGCTAATTTAAATATAAATGCCAATTTTACAAACATCTGTTTTGTGCCCGTTATAAAATGTTTATACACCATATATATTACACAAAATTAAGAAATTGTGCAGCTTAAATTTTTACTGCATTGTTTTCTATTTCTCTTTGAAATAATCAACTCTCCAATGGTTTTGCTAAGATCGATAACTAATGTTTATCTTACCAGACATGTGTTTTGTGTGGTGATAAATTTAGATATGTGTGTGCTCACTAAACAAACCTATCAAAAACTTGAACTTAAGGCGGCCGCCTCGGCTAACGAGAAGACATCAAATTGCTGTCGGGCCGCACGGCTTAAAATGCACGGGTATGTGTCTTTTTCTGGAACTACTTCTTTTTATTTATTTTATAAGCTTATACTCTCTTTCGGCCTTCACATACAATCTCCCTTTCTCATGTAAATAAAAAAGAGTGGAAATAAAACTACGAAACTTCTTATTTTAAGGTGAAAAGGAAAGCTCACTGCTAGCTCTCAAATATCTTAAAATGTTCTGGTGTGAGCCTATCAAAAAATTACTGTATTTATTAAAATAATGAATCAAATAGTCAAAGTTATTATCTATGAATTTTAGTGAGTAATACTCCATTTGGATATCATGTTCTTAAAATTGAAAAATGTCACTTGGCCACGGGATTCGAACGCAGGATCTTTGGCTTAGTACGCCACTGCTCTAACCACTGAGCTATCCAGGAATCGTCCCTTGCACTAAGTCATTCTTCATTCTTCACTCATATTTTAAAGCAGAGTCTATGATGGACGTGCAGAAATCGTTGGCTACAAATGTGTGGTTTTATTAAGATCACGAGCTATCAGATAACGCAGCCACCTTCGACTCGGTAATTGGCTTATTGCAGCCATTTGCACAATTATTATAACTATACTGGATTGCATATTAATGAATCAAATATACAAATCTATTATCTATGCATTTTAGTGAGGATCACTCCATTTAGATATCATATTCTGAAAATTGAAAAACGACACCTGGACACGGGGATCGATCCCGAATCGAATCCTGGATAGCTCAGTGGTAAGATCATTGGCGTACTAATCCAAAGGTCCTGGATCCGATTCCGTGTCCAGGTGTCATTTTTCAATTTTCAGAATATGATATTAGAGGAAGGCTAAATCTAGAACCCTTTTCCATCAAACCTATTCTGATAGCTCCGCAAATATGCTTAAAATGTCGTTGAAAATGAGCTAATGCCACATTGTCACACTTTTTTTCTATTAATAAAACCCAGACTAAAAGGTTGTTAAGGAAAATGAGCTATGTTGGAATCTTTCCTATTTATTTTTGCGTGAATCATATTTTGAAATAATGCATCTGATACGGTAATTAAATTGCACAAGAGTTGAATGTCAACGTGGCAATTTCTTGCCAACTGAGGCGGCCCCCTTATTGCTAAGCTATCCGCAAAAAAAAAAAAGTAAAATTATAATGTAGTTAGAAAAAAGAGCTAATAATGCATTCAATATTGTTACCAACTTCAATGGTCGAATTAAGGTATTTTTTTTTTCCTAAATTGCTTTCTACTGTTTTTCCACGCAAACGCGGGTGGGTATACTTCCTTCATATTCAACCTTCCTTATAACTAAAATATTAAAGTAAATAGTCGTGTGTGTATAGCCCAAACGGGTAGTATGACGCAATGACTACAAAAAATAGAGTATAATGTTTGTTTTAGCTTCTAAATACTTGTATTTTTAATATTTTGTAATTTGTAAACATAAATATATTTAAAGTTAGATTAAATTTTATTTCTTGAAAGTGATTTAGTGACACAATATACAAATTTACCAAACTTTTTCGCTATAGCTTTTGAAAATGTACCTTCGACAAAAAAAAAGTTAAAATCTAAAGACAAGTTCCATTAATATTCTAAAACTTAAAATTTATTTGTAAAACATTTAAGTTAGACCTCATCTACAAAAGGGTAGTACTAAAAACATGAAATACCAAACTAAATTTTTTGCTCAAAGAATGCAACAAGCTTTTATGCTGTCATAATCTTCAAAACTGTGGATGGCTTATATAATTCCCTTGAGACGGTGAGTCTGATACCACAACCCAGTCTCGATTCGAGGCTACCCCTCGTCTTCACATTATTCTCTTCCTTCTTCTTTTACTTCCTTGAGCCCCTGTTCTATGATCTCGAGGTTATCAGATGATATTTTAGACGACACTCAACCCTGTTGCCATTAAATTCTCTCCAAGGGCAACTTCACTGACACATTTTGTTGTGTGGTTGTACGAACCTTTACTTTATTATTTTTTTCTACTCAGGGGTATTTGTGGCTGCCTTAATTCAACAATCAAACGTAACATAAAAATGTAATTATTTAAAAACATCCTTATTTCAAATACTTCTTAATCTAAATAAAATCTATTTTATTAGTTTTGTAAGTAAGTAGCAGTTATATTCATCCAAATGCATTTTAAAATAGAAGTGGGCAAAAAAAGAAATTAGATTTAAAAATTTATTTGATTTCAATTTTAAGCTTTAAAAAAGTGAAGTTTGTAAAACAGGTAAACAACCAGATAAAGTAAAATATCATTTTATAATGAAGTTGCAGTTATTTTAACAAAAAAAAAAGATTAATTTTGTGTTGTTAATTTACAGAGCACATACATTGAAGACGCATATTAGTGGAGTACCAATTAGTCTAAATAAGTGTTGGTTTAAAGGAATTTAAAATGTAAAACCTGTGTAAAATATAAAGGCTAGATAAGATTTATCGGTTATATACACCTCACCTTGTTGAATTATTTACGGAAATATATTTTAACCAATTAAAATTATAATAACTGTTATGGAGTCGGTGATATTTTAACAATATTATTGCCCTCATATGAAAATATTTTTACTTAGTTTGAACAATTTTAAAACGGCACTTTTCTAAAGGGAACGTTTGACCATAATCAGTAGTGAACACAAATCATAACAACCATGACTATAAAACCTTCAATTAATGATAAAGGAAAAATATCAAACACAGTCAAGTAGCTGACTGACCATGAGTATATATCTGCCCTGTAAAGACCAAGGAACAATAAAGATAAAACAAAACAATCTATAATTTACAAGAAGCACCGTACAAATTTACTCATTATAGTGAACATGAATACTTGGAGAGACAATCAACAATAGTTTCTTTAATTTACTTATGATTTGACGACCAATTTCAACTTATTACGGAATGGAAAGGGTATTGGGCACTGCCCTCTACAGCTTAGGGAAGCGATGGAGGTACAAATTGTTATGTTACCCAATATATTTGTTAATTACACGTGGGAAACTTAAGGATAAGGCCCTGTGTGGGAGAATTCGCAGACATAGGGTGAAACTAGAAAAGCAGCAGTATGGTTTTTGGAGAGGCAGGTCCACTGAAGATGTGATAGCAAGGACTATGACCTTGGTTGATCAGGCGTTGGATAAGTATGCCATCGGAATCTCGTGGACATCTCAGGGGAATTTAAACATCTTTGGTGGCTTTCATTGTTCAACATATTCAGTGATATCGGATGTCCGAAGAACTTGTACAGGAGTCTGAGGGACTACTGTAGGAATAGGTATGACACCCTGAAATATCCAGAGAAGAAGGTGGAAAAGAATCTGACAAAGAGGGGTCAGTATATGTGCCGATATTCTCGGCTATATGCATGAAACTGGGTCTTATGAGTTGGAAGCTCTACTCAAGATGACCGGGTCTGTCACCTTCGCCAACGATCTATTAATTATCGTATGGGGAAATTGAGGATAAACGTAGAAGATAATTGTAACCAGGTGCATGAAGGGTTAAGTGCCTGGTGTAGTAGTGTGAAGTTAAAAATGGCGCCGGTGAAGACGATATACATGGTTTTCAAAGGGATAGTCAAAAGGAGTCCAAATGTCAAGGTATATGGGCATACAATAAAGAGAAGCAGATCCAGTAGGTATATGGGTGTGACGCTTACGAGAAAAGGAAATTCGCAGAACACGTGAAGACGATATGTGCTAAAAGTCAATGAAGGCTATGAATTTGGTCATAAGTATTGGACAGAGGCGCTTCCATTTGCCTATGGCCCTTGTGAAAAAAAAAAATATATATAATATATTTTCAATGTGTCTTCCAAATATGTTCACATATTGAAAGTTAACGTAAAGATGAATAAAATTGTGTATTTGTTGGGCGCCACTCCTAGAATCTAGGAGAAAATATTGATAATAAAAAAAATACCTTTATTTCGGCTAACTTTGACGGAGGCACAATGACTCTTAATATTCTAGACCACTGGGTTATCTCCAGGAGGTGAAAGAATACTTAAAAATAAAACATGAACAATTTAAATAAAATGGACTTTTGAAATAAAACGTACTAATTTAGACTACAATAAAAATATATAAAATATACAATTATTGAAACTTTTGTGGGTTTATCATTGTTTCCTTTTTTTACCACATCTCATTCCTACCTATGGAATTCCGAAAAGTATAATTTTAATCTGAGATAAATAAAAAATAAAATATATGGTATTACCTATATTCTTAAACAAAAATGTATCACTTAAAATAACAATCTCTGAACATGGTGGAATTTAGGAGTTTAGAACATATAATACTAGTGTACAAGAAATATAATATAGGCTGAAATTATATAATATGTAATTATAGTTTTGAGTAAGACAAATAAAAAGTAGTATTGTTGAGAAAAGAGAAGAAAAAAATCAATATAATTAATATTTAGACATAAAATAAGATATTAATTAATTCTCTGGAATTTGAAAAATATTTCAATATATTTAGTCTTTTTCTGAAAATTTTTACATAAATCCTGGTTTTCTTGATAAAAGAGAGAAATATAAATTTAAAGTTGAATATTTGGCTTGATCTCACCAACGAATTCGTCCATGTTGAAACAGCTCGAATTTCTTAAATTTGTTTCCTTTTAATTAATTCCAACTTGTCCACAACTTAACGGAATAAACAATCTCTAGTTCTTTCCCATACACTTAACTTTCCATTTGTGTACTTGCATACTTGCAATTTACTTTCAAGCCATTGTTTCACTTTAAAAATAAATCTATTTAGGAGCTACATAGATTTTGCTCCATGTTAAAATAACACTGAGGAAGAAGACCCCAATCTTCTTCAAAAAGTGTTCCAGGAATCAAATTTAAAAACGTTATATTTTCCAAAGAGAAATTCAATATATTAAAACAAAAGATAAAATGTTGGCTATGGACTAGAGATGAATATAAAATAAAAATGCTAATTTAATATAAAGATTTAAATATATGACAATGAATATGAACAATGTTTCTTAGAAGAATTAAGTGTTTATTTTCATCTTTCAAAATTGAAATGCCCGCTAGTTTGGAGTTATTTACATCACGTATTTTTTTCCTTTTCTTACTTCTTTTACAATCGCGAGACCCGCCACTCCCTTGTTTGACAGATCTGCGCATGCGTTCAAATAAATCATGGCTGACATTGAAAATAAATAAAGAAGACAACCAACTTCTTATAAGGATAATTAATATGTTTAATAAAAGGTAAGAGTTCTTCCTTAGGTCAAAATTCCTTATTAAAATTATTTAAAACAGTGTTATACGTTCTTCCTTCCGTCCTTTTATTTTTGAATGGATGGAAATAGTATTATTTGTCACACCGGTAACACAGTGAGTTATGGTGTGGCCGAACTTTGAATTGCATAATTTCTAACGAAAATAAATTGTAAAATATTTACAAAAAATATATTAATCTAGGGAAACACATGGTAGGATGGCAAATAACGTTACACCCTCATACATACATACTATGAGACCATCTTCCTCTCCATTGTGGGATAAGGTGCTAGTGAATGGGCTTTCAGGCTCCAGAGAAATATTCTGTCAAGATTGACTGGGGCATACAGAACAACGTCCACTGACTCGTTTTGCGTAGCACTTGGGATATGCCCACTGGATTTTCAAGTAAGGAAAGGAGCCCTGTACTGGCTCAAGAAGGCTGACATTTGTAAAGTAGATCAGCTGACAAGAAGAGGGGTAGCCACGGTAAATTTAATATCTATCGCGATACATGGGAATGGGATGATATCTCTACTGATAGAAGAGCGAACATCTGGGAAAGGTTGCAAATGAAACATTTAGTCCCTTCCCAAGGATTACTGCACTATATAACTAGAAAGAGGCCATACAGGGCCTCGTTGTATGAACTAAACCTAGTTGATACCAAGGACTGAGAATGTGGATGTGAAGATACATTCAAGCACATAGTGATAGCTTGTGATATGACAATAGATATAAGAAGAATTTATATAAAGGAGATACAAGAGGTGAGGGATATGTTAAGGGGTACGGGAGGATGGGGATAGTTAGAATCCACGATGGATCTGATGTCGGCAATCAAGAAAGCGGAGTTTCTTGCTAAGGGTGTAAAAAGAATGACCGAAGGGTTGGAGTAGAGGCAAGAGAACAGGATAGTGAGATGGAAAGAGAGACCAATGACTCAAGTAAATAATAAGGGACAGAAGAAGAAAATATGTTCATTAATTGAGTGTGGATGAAAAACAAATAGGACGGGATCTAGGAAGGGGAAGTGAAGAGTAAGTTTGGATCACCTGCAACAAAAGGCCAGTGGAGATGCCTGACGCGGAAACATCGATGAGACTTCAGGCTGGGATACAGGCGGAAAACAGTCAAATGAATAGGGCATAGAAACATCAAGGGAACTGATCAAGGATCAAAGGCTCAGCCTGTTTAGAACAAACATGGCCGAGTCGATCCATCGGGTCCCAGTGATGAGTGGCGGAGAAGAGCGGATGCTATACATCTATACATCCCTTCTGTATAGTCAGGAGAATAAGAAAACCAGCCAAGAACATAAGTAGGAGGTAATTTCGGTGATCTGATGATAGTTATAGCATAGTAGGAGTGAAATATTAGTTAAATAGAAATCTAAATAGTTTTAGTTTAGTTTTATAGTTAGATAGGTTAGGGTCCAAAAGCGGTTTCCAGATAGTGGGCAGATCAGTATCTCCGGTAGGTTGCCTCCCTAGGTGGCGAATAGGGGGACGCTCGCCACCTCTGGAGAGTGCCTGGAAAGTCTCAGTAATAGAATGAAACAGGAATGTCAGAGGTGGAGGGTACTGGGTAGATAAATTACATGGGGTGGACCAACTTGCGAAGAAGGAAAACATCAAGAGGAATGAACTATTTATGTTGAGAGCCTAAACCAGATTGGATCATTATTAGTAGCTAAAAAGGATATAAAAAGAAAATAAATGGAGAAAATATAAGAGGAACAAAGAACCTGTGTTACCACTAGGACACAATTTGTTAAGATCTCGGTAAAAAAAAATTTATCCACACTCCCATTTTCTGGCCAATTACTAGAGGGGTGAAGATGGTGGTAAGGGAAATAAAGTCGTTTCTAATATGACCAAGAGTATTTATACACAGTAATGGAACACCAATTAAAAATGTTATGCGCTACTTTCCTTATTACTTCTAATATTCGCCTGGAGATAATATATTAGAAACACAGAGGAAATCACCCGAATATATCCAACCAGGATTCCTATATGACCTATGTGAATCAATAAAATACCATATTTAAAGCAAGGATCGGCAACCTTTTTGGACCCCAATTAACTTATGAACTAATTAAAAATCCAGCGACCACCAATCATTGCTCCTCTCTAATTTTGTTTTTTATTTTGTCCATACATTTTATATGTATCCTTTCAATTCAATCATCCTTCAAATACTTATGTGACTACCTTTTAAAGAAACTAATATAGTATAAATAAAAATTTACATATTCATATTAAACTACTTAAATATCTTATAACATTACTGATTATGATCGATCAGGGTTATTTTGGTCACATTAAAATATTATTTGATAGTAGTTGAAGTATTTGCGACTCAAAGATAGACTTAGAATGACGATATAGTTTTCTTAAGGGTCCCATTCACAAGGTGCTATTAAGTAACTGTATTGACAATCTCGTCACTTTCGACCAAATGTTTCTAATATCTCCCAGTCAGTGGGCTGACGCAATATAATTGAGGGTGATATTCGGATCGCCCAGGTGATATTTAGATTGACAGGTTGTACCGTGAATACGATCGCATTCGCTGGCAATCTGCTACCTAAACTTGGAATTGAAGTAAGGAAAATTTGGGAAGATCCATATTTTTGCAGAAGTTTTTATGGAAAAAACCCTTTTTTGGCCATATTAAATACAATTTTGCTTCATTGGAATAATTACATTTGATCAGAAACTTTTTAATGAGGATAAATATTTCTGGTAGATTTCACCATGCCCGTGACATATGTTCAATAAATGTTGATATCACCATTAGTATGAAATAAAACTAAACGAATCTACGAGTGAAATATTTAAATCAAAGTGGTCAAAAATATTTTTGTTTTAAAAACTGCAAAAATATGTACTTTAACTTTCTTTCCCTTCTATCCTATTTTTCTTTTCAATTGTGATAGTATTGCTTGAAAATAATGTGTGTATGAATGTATACCCACACGTCATAGGGGACTACCTTAACTGATGGAAACAAGAATAGAAGAAAAGCTCGGTTGACTAAAAATCGCTTGTATGTCGCCTAGTGAATGGGGACTTGGGAGAGGAACCGAATCTCTCAGCAATTTCAGATCAATCACTGTATCAGCCCGGTAGCTTCAATACCGCCTCGTGAATGAGCTCCTTAACGTTAGCGATTAAAAATTTCCACCAGATTGATTGGTCGATCGCGATGGATCAGTGGCTGACCCCTAATTTACAGCATTCATTAGGCTACATTAAATCAGTTCTAGATGGTTCTTACATATTTTATTCTCCGCTATTGATATATTAAAATCTCTGAATATGTTCGTGTTTGAATAGGGGTGAAATGTTGTTTGTGTGTGTGTGTGAACTGTATATTAATACTCATCCGGGATAGTCACATATATACTTATTCTAGCAGGTTGTTTGAGGAATTTATAAGGAATATTTGTACCAACGTTCGCGTAGTAGGAGAATGGAGTTTTCTTTTTAAATGAGAAATTGCCTCAATCAGTACAACCAATTATGATTAAAGTCCCACTTTTCCCATTACCATAAAACTAAATAAAGTGAACAATATCAAAACACAAAATGCAAATTATTGTAACTATGGGAATGTCTGTATGGAGGACACCACAAATCAACTAGCTTAAATTAGTTGAAATATGATACCTGGACACGGGAATCGAACCAGCATATTTGACTTTTGCGCCAATGCTATATCACTGAACTAACCATGGTCTTTCTTGACCCATCGTCTATGATGGACGTGTGGAAACTGTGAGCTACATATGAGCGACCAATAGGATCTCGATTTATCAGATATACCAGCCACCTGCGACACTGGAGGGCTGTTATGTTGCCAAGTAAACATTACAGGATTGTACGTAACGCAAATCAAATGTTGTAGTTTCGAGAATGATTTGCAACTTTTATATTGATGATCATTGAAATTCTTTTTAACTACAAACAATTACAATTAGATAAATAAGGTGAGGTTGAAGCCTAAGCTCGCGTGCCCACCGATGTTAGCTACCTATATAACTAACACTTTTGAAAGAGGTACGTTACGTCATTATGTTGCGAGATTCATTTTCTGAAACCTGCATTGCTACTATTCACGAGGACTCTATATTTTATTTGAGCAGGTTGTACGTGGCACGTTGAATACATCTCTTGAAATGAACGTTTTCACCGACCCCACATGAGACATTGATGACCTACAAAGTTTGTTAACGCGGGTGGTGGCTCAATTCCCGTCAGGGGAAAGTACTTGGGTTACTGCGCGCGATTGGTTTGAATTTCATCAGTAGACTAGCTCTCGCTTCCGTGACCGAGCAGAAGAGATGGTAGATTCGGTTTTAGGGGATCCTGGGGTCAAATCCGTAAAGTATTTGAGTATGGATCCCTAGTAAATGGAAAAGAGAGATCTTTTTTGGTAAATATAAACATTATTTTATTGTGGTCAGCCTTGATAACATTTTATTATATTATTATTATTATTAGCACCGCGTCTTACTACCCGTTCGGGTTATACGCACTTACGCTAATGTGTAATGGTAGGGTGATTGTGAGATGAAATGAAGGACCTACAGTTTAACGTGGAATCCGAACCACGGTGGAGGCCTGGCATTCCCCATTTTTTTTATTATATAATTAGTATTTTTTAATAAGCATTGATTATATCTATCAAAAGTCGCATCTACAAATGACGTTATTTTTGACGAATGAAAATATAAAAAGAAGATTTAGTAACTTTTATGAATCTCAGATAAGAAAGAGACTTCCTATGAAAATGGGATTGTGTTAGCATAAGAAACGTAGGAAAGTAGTTTATAAAATACAAACTTTCGCTGTGGTCACTAAAGAAAATTTAAACTTTGTGCTAACATTACAGTTTTCTCGGCATTGATTTTTTTTATTGCCCTGCAACAAACAACCCGTCTGGCTAACCACAAATTTGTATTTTACAATATTAAAGTAAGGGAGAAAGGTATAATTTAGAGAAACTGTGCTGGTATTTTCATGGAGGACGACCAAGGGGATATAACTATTTAATAGGAAAAACTCGGTTTACCCGGACGGGTTTTAAACCCCAATCTTACCGTAGTAAGAAAACCAGAATAAACGTGTTGGAATGGTCTAATGCGTCACTCTCATGTTAGATGGACCTGTTCAGCTCTACTGAGGGTGGTTTTTCTTAAATGGTTTTCTACTCCTCTTATACGCATATGTAGGTAGGCTACCTCTAAAATGCTTCCTTCCTCATACCTACCCCATTAGAGTAATTATCATGTGTGCGTAATGCCTGAACAAGTAGTAAGATGCGGTGATAAAAAGAACAATAATCAAAATGAAAAATGTGAGCCACACTGGTGGATATTAGGACTAGATGTCAAGGTCAGCTAATATTATTATTATTAGCACCGCGTCTTACTACCCATTCGGGTTATACGCACTCACGCTAATGTGTAATGGTAGGGTGATTGTGAGATGAAATGAAGGACCTAACAGTTTAACGTGGAATCCGAACCACGGTGGAGGCCTGGCATTCCCCACATTCACAAGATGTCTTGTCAGAGGTGAAGGAAGGGTTTGGTAATCAGATAAATCTGTGCCGGTACCGAGGATTGAACCCCGGCCGCCAGCATAGAAGTCTGACACCTTACCCCTAGACCACCAGGTCACCCGTCAGTTAATATTGTTTTTCGATGACAAATAGGTCGGTGTTCAAACACAGGCATGGTGTACTGAGAGTGATTTTCCATAAATGGTTTCATACGCAAATTTGGATATATTTAATGTATCACTATATCTTCGTAATCCCCATTGAATTATCGTGGCTTAATTCATATAGCCAGGACGGGAGTAGGCCTAAGACTCTTACATTAATGTTGGGAGACTGAAGTCAATCTATGTTCTAAAGTTAAGCTAGTTTATAACTCATGTGTTGCTATACTCAGTTTGTTCATAACTATCACGTTAAATGCGCTTAATAAAACACTTAAAATTTAATTCTGAATCGTTTGTATCTACCTGTTGTGTCATCACTTGAAGGATAAATGTATATCTTGTCGGAATTCGAACCAGAGTATCTCTCTTAGATGTTTGGAGGGGGCCATTATTAAATAAAGGCGTGCCAATTAATTCCCCCTTTCTCTGAAGTTGTGTTATTTCTCTCGACCTACCAATAATAGCTCTCCACGAAAGAGGGTGGCTAAGGGCTAAAATCGCGTCAGGTTCCTAGCTCTAGTAGCTTCCAGGGTCGTAAAAAAGACGTCGAGGAGTGACATCAAGAGTTTATGACGAACAGGGAATGGAATTTGGTAGCGACTGTAAAATCTCCTCCGCCCACCTCCCACCCGGGCTTTTTCCTTCCACATACCCTTGAATCCGCCGAAACGAATCCACACAAACAAGATTATAACAGATTTTGCCATTGGTCCGATTCTAATATCGTGGATACAAATTCTTGAATAAAAGCTAGATAAGGGAATAAAATAATCATGGTGCTAAGAAATACAGAATTAAATATCACGGGAAGTTTGTAAATATTGAATAAGAACCGTGATAAAAAAAAAGGAAATAAAAATATCTAAATACTAGTTTTCTTTTTATCACCGCATCCTACTACCTGTTTATTATATACACAAATATGAAAATTACTCTTATGGTAGAAGGAGGAGGAAGGAATTATTTTAGGGGTAATATATCTGTATTTGCATGAAAGGAGAGTGGGAAACCATCTAGGAAAGACCACCCTCAGTAGACTTGACAAGGATTCGAACCCCACTCTTCCCGTCATTAGCAGGCAATTCCCAACTAACATGAAATTGACGCCTCAGACCATTCATCTACTGAAGTGGGTAGTATTAGTTAAAATTAAATTTATATATAAATCTAAACTATCTAACCAAATGAGCCACAGGCGTCTCAAGCTATAAATTACAAGGGTAGATAGAACAAACCCATTTTCACTTTAAGTTGGAGTATGATTATCTCAAAGCAGATGGATTACATGAGCAATAATTAAGAAATTGATGATAGCCACACAAAAAAACTAATCTGGTCATTTATGCATTTCTACAAACGTCGACTTTAATTTTATGTTAAATAAAAGTGTTACATATGAAAATATTGTAATTCTTTTACGGTACTAAGTGTGTCTCGTTTAAACCATATATTGGTTAGGGAGTTATAATAATAATAATAATAATAATAATATTATTTATTATTATTACATTGATAAAGTTAAAACTCAAATATAAACGTTTAATAATGGTTCAATTTAAGCCATTTTTAAACTTTTTAAATATGTGCTCTATTATTTTTTTATAAAATTTTACTGTACTTGGCGTGGCCATATTTTTTGTTTATTTTAACAATTTATTAAAGCTATTGGGTGGAAAAATAAAGCTTTAAATTATTAATTTATGAAATATACATATATTATTAGTTATAATAATTAATAATAATAATAACAATAATCTTAAAGTGAATATTCAAGAATGTATTTTATTATGACTTGGTTTATACATAGTGCATAGCACATGTTGCGCAAATGTTGAAATATACAGTATTATTTTTAATTATAGCATTAAGTTATGCATAGTGAATAGTTACAATGCATAAAGTCGATTTAACTTCAACTTCATACACATGTTGCACGGAGTGTAGTATAGATAATCATTAAACTTGTGTTACGTCAACTAATGAGAATCCTAGGAGAGGATATAGCCAATTTATCCCCAGTATACAGGGCAGACGAAAATTAGCTTATGGTTTTATGTTTGAAATGCTTTGTTGTAGCCGTACCCTTTTGTAGGTTTATTATTATTAGCACCGCGTCTTACTACTCGTTTGGGCTATATGCCCTTACACTAGTGTGTAATGGTAGGGTGATTGTGAGATGAAATAGAGGACCTACAGTTTAACGTGGAATCCGAACCACGGTGGAGGCCTGGCATTCCCCCACATTCACAAGTTGTGATTAATACACGTCTTGTCAGAGGCGAAGGAAGGGTTTGGCCGCCTGTTTGTAATTAATTTTCTTTGTTTTAACGTCAATTACTAAGATCGTAAAGATTAAAAAAAGTTTTTTTTACACTTTTTATTCTAATATTGAGAAATAGGTCTACAATAATATTCATGACAACCATGAAATCAGAACGGAGCTAAAATTTGATTTTATGTACAACTTTAAAAAATATATATATTTACTATGTGGTTTTTTTGAGTGAACCCTTTATTGAAGTATTTCTAGAGAACTCATCCAGTAGTGCAAAGGGGTAGTCCTTTTTCTCTTAGTAAATGACAATAGTTTTATGTTAGACTTTAAACCATACGTTTCATTATAAAACGTATTTTTCTTATTTGTTGTGCACTGTACGCCATGCGTTGTGCATGAATA
Source organism: Timema cristinae (assembly GCA_039000515.1). NCBI lineage: Eukaryota > Metazoa > Arthropoda > Insecta > Phasmatodea > Timematidae > Timema > Timema cristinae. Next base: position 135,010,506 of record JBCFYV010011172.1, read on the forward strand.
TTAATCTAGCGCAAGGCATTTAATATTAACTTTCTAAAGACATAAATAAACGGTGGGGTTTTTAAAAAAGTAACATTGAAACGTACAATTTTTTTTCACTGCTTCTTACTACACGTCTGGGCTATCAACATTTTACTACACAACTGGGGTATGGGTGAGGGAGTTAAAATGTAGAGAAGAAATAGATACCACCCCCAGCCTTTTACCCGTGTTTGGAAAAGTGGAAAACCATTTAGGAAGAGAGACCCTGAGTACACATGACTGGGACTCGAACCTCGACTACACCATTACTGGTAAACCATACAAGAGAGGCTTAAGCCTTATACCACGTGATCATCAATACGAGTATCTTACACACAGTTATATTAGCACATAATTTACAAACTTGGCTTATCTGGGTTATGAACACATAACTTTAAACAACCAACCATGGTTGAAGTTTAACTTAAATTTGTTTAGAAAAATGACTATAAACATATACCAAATTCGTTCAGGCACCATTCAGGATTGTGCTATAAGTCTTAATAAATATACTATGGTCACTGACATTATATGAATATACATATTACATATCCAATATATCCAATTTACAATGAGCAATCATAAGTGTCACTACAAATATATTTATAGTTTGTACATAAATAAAAATATATCTAGTAGAATAAACCAATGTAATTTTCTTTTAGTAAGGTTGTCATAAGAATAACCTTTTATAGAATTTGAAAAAGATGTATATGATAATATGACAAAAGTTTACTATATTAACCTCCAAGCTGTCAAAATTGATACAACCTATAAAAAGATACACTCCAATAACACACTTACTTTTATATTAATACATTTAATTATGAATATTAGCTTTATTCAATAACATATATCAAATTAAGTTTTTCTATTCAAAGTCTAATATTTGAGTAAAATTATCTAGCTAGATCAAAGGTTGCTGAAATATAGCCTATACGTTTGTGTGTGTGATTAATATATATATATATATATATATATATATATATATATATATATATATATATTATATAATACAAACACACACACACTCACAACACTTTGTTACGAAATCACATTAAAAAAGAGTCTTATGTATATTAAATTATGCATTTGAATATTTCAAATGTAACAGTGTGAGATGTAAACTTGTTCTCTCTAGAATAAAATGCAACACTCAATCAGAAATAGTGTGCCTGACTCAAGTTGAGAGACTAGGGCTGTAGCTCTTTCTACTAGTTTTAAACCATGTGTCTTCCCATTATATCTTAAGGTGAATCCTTATGCGTTAGTTTATTTCACCCTTATTATCTTGTCTACTTTGAATATATTGTTTAGGTATTTTAAACAAAATTAATGTAAACTAAAATTAATCAAGTAAATGAACAATCCAAAATCACAACTATATAAATGTATTCATATGTTATTAAAATTTTACTTTAATTTTTATAGTAACAGCTACTTCATACTAAATGATTGTAGATGTTTGTAACTGCACTTAGAGTTCAATCACTTGAACGTCTCATGCTTTCATTACACATAAAAACAAATCTTTGAATCTACTTTTACTCGAACCAGAGAACAACAGAAATATGTTGCCAACCTCTGAAGTGAGTGGCCTCAACGTTTATGAAAGCGGCTGAAGGTTTTTCATTATAATAAAATCAATTTAATAAAAGAGCATGTAATGAAATAAAATGTAGTTTTGGTATACAATATGTGCGAACAATAATATAAATTCCTTTATTATATTGTATCCTATTTCATTGTGTATACACTTCACTTTTATTGAATGAAATTTATTGCGGTAACTTAATATGATGTCAACAAAGTGTTTTATTTTGTTATTCGCCTTTTTAGTCTATGTATACTTTTTTAACTGTAAAAATTACCCCTTGGAATTTGTTTAAATAATTTATTTCACCATAAATAAAGTACTAGTATGTTTATACATGTATTGTTTATCCTTTATAATAAAAAATAAAACCATGGAATCTAAAATCCTTTAAATAATATCATTACAAAATTTAATTGATGTCTATTCACTGACTAAGAAATAATTAGTTCACCATTTTCGAGCTATAACACTATTTCCCCAAAATTTGGTATTTTACTAAACCCTATTGTATACATCCCTGTACATTAACCCCCACACCAACCTCAACCTTCCTCCCACCCCCTAACCTACCATTCCCTCTCTTCTCCAGCAAAACAACCTTTTAACACGTCATTATTAAACAATATTTTGTAGACTATCAATAATCTACCATTGACAAAGTGTTGCCGATGTATTATGTTATTTGTGAGTATCTAAGGCGCTAAAATTGGTTACTTTATTAACTAAACATTCTTCATTCTTTGACGATCACTTAAATTAAGGGAATGTGTGTGCCATGTTTTTATAAACTATTTAAATATATTTTTTTAAATTGTCAACTTTGAAAAACACTTTTTCATACACTTCAAAATATTTAATTGAAATTAAATGTATTTTAATAGATTGCTACCATTAGATATTTGTCATTATTATTATTATCATCAGTAAGTTTAGGTATTATCTCAATTATTTATACTATTTTTAAGGGAATTAATGACAAGAGGTAAATAAATGCAGTATTGTAACACATGGTTTCTTCTGGATATAGGATCGTAGCATGTGAACGACTATGTCAAGTTATGTCTAAGTATAGGTCCATCAAGTTTGTTAGAAATTTACTGAAATATTTTTTATGTTTACTTTTAGCTCCTGGACAATTTGAATATACATTATATTGGGAAATATCTTATACTTATCAAAACTTTTAGTTATTGGGTTGTTGTTTTCCATCTTATCTTTAGGAAATTCAAATGAATGAACTTTTAAATAACTTTCTAATTCCTTTGCCCCTTTTAAAAAAAATTAATGATATTTGTGATAAAATTTTCAATAAAAAATCATGCAAATTCAAAACTCAGCCTTAAAATATTGGTCCTAGGAAAGAGAAAACTATTTAATCTTAAGAGATTTTCGCTAAGTTCAATAAGTAGTGTAAATAGATTTGTTTAATATAGTAATGTAGCTATAACAAGGAAAGGAAGAAACAAAATTTGCGATTGAATAAGGAAATAAAATTAGAAGCCAGCTTAAATCGAAATTGATTAGCTAAGAAAATATTTGAAGATTAATAACAATTTTAGTATTAATTTAAGTATTATTATATCTTCTGAAAAATTATATTACGTTTCTATGAATTAACTGAAGAATTGTTTAATGGTAAAAGAGACATTAAACTTAGGTCACAATTTACAACAGTAAAAAAAAAACTATATCCAAAATATGTTTAGGTATGGACAGTATAATAACGAAAATACATTTTTATGTAGAACGAGTTTGAAAAAGTTTAATATATATTTTCAATTAACTTAGGATAATTTAATGTTACACAAAAGCCCTCACTTTACCTTAGGGCGTTTCTTACCAATATGTCATAATAAGATAAGAGGGCGGGGCTTATGTGCAACCAGATGTTTTAATATAATTAAGTAAATACCATTTATCAGTGTAATTTATAAAAGTGTTGATGTAGCTATGATGCTATTTATATTCGTTGTGTTAAGTGGTGTATATTACTGGTAAAATATTTTTATAAGCTAATTAAAGTAGTCTTCTAATTCAAAATTAATAGGTTTCTGAAATTACTACTACTAAAACCATATTTTAATTAATTTAAAAACAAATGAATTTTGAATTGCAATACAAATTTTTAGTACATTTCGCATATAGCCTGAAAAGTTAGACACAGCGAAAAAAAACTATTTGCTATGTCTGATGCAAACATATAAACTATAATTACCAAAACTAATTAATTCAGCAAAAATTAAAAGTAGAATTTTATAAGTGACATAATTGGAGTTTAGGTGTTTATCTATTTTTATTATTATTATTATTATATTTAAATGTTCATTATATTCATTTTAAATTAAAGCTAATATTCAATACTACTTTAATCTTCTCCCTTGTGTAGTTAATGCAATTTTCAATTTTATTCATTTAATATTTGTAGCTAGGTTTAGTTGTATTCATTCTTAAATCAATACATTTTAAACACATTATTAAACAGTGTATATGAATATTCTTCACTTAACACAAACATATTTTATATAGAAGCAGCGTACCAGAAATATTGGCCGCAAGAAAATATTAATTATTATATTGATTACCGTTCTCACAGTTATTGCATAGTTTAAAAAATTCACGCAAAATAATACCCATAAAATGTGTAGTATGCCTATAATTTGACACATATGATAAATGTAATAATGAATCAAAGATATGCCATACAATGATAAATAGGTCTTTTTAAAGAAAAATCCATTGACTACAAAAATGAATTGCATTCTTTCAAAATTGAAGGACGATGTTCACCAAACACTCACTATTACTTTTTGCAGGTAATCTTTGATGTGTCACCACCAATAAAAAGTGGATTTTAGTAGAAGACATAATAAAAACATAAAATATAAATTTAAAAAACCCATATAAAATGTTCAATTTTTAAGAAAGAATAAGTTTATTTGTCTCTCTTTAATATCGTCATCACGTCGTCTATCGATTGTTTTCTTTAACCCGACATAAATTGTGACTGCTACCATTTTGTTTTCATATATGAGGAGGGGTTGGTATAACGTGAAAAAAAAATGTAATTGATTATCTCCAGACAATATAAGTAACTTTTAAAGATTATACATAATTATTACGAGATAACAAGATGGGCAATTCATATTTGCATACTTTTGAATTCCTTAACAGGGTTTCATTTGGGCAACATAAAAAAATATGGTTAAACTTTTGAAAGTAGGTGCTACCAAAAGGTGACGATGGAGATAGCACCAAGGACTCGAACGGAGGATAACTGTTTCTTAAGGTGTTGTCGCCGAATAAGTGTGAGACAAAAGTAATCCCAATAATGTCCCCCTCGTTAATTGAACGCTACAATGGGAGAGGGCTATGGGGACTCACCGCGTGGAAGACAAATGCAGACACAGAAGAGAAGGAGCCAGCGTGGCGCTGGGTCCGCGCTGGAAGACGGGGCCTCCATGGGACACAACAAACGGGAAGACGAAGGCGAACGTCTTCACCTGGTGGCGGTCGACATCGCAGCAGCCAAAGCTAGCCAGCCGTGGGGGCTCCTTCACCTCGCTCTCATCTGCGCAGCTTCTTCCTTCCCGGGGCCCTTAGCTGCTGGACCCCAGACCCCGAACACAACCACCAGCGTCAGGGCCGATCAATAATGCAGCGCGCATGCGCCGACCCTCAGCCAATCCGCCTCACGCCGAAGACTAGCGCGTTGCAGTGCCTCTCTCACGCCGCCCAGGACACGCGCGGCCCACCTCCCTCCCCCTTATCAACACACCCCTTTTTCTCTCACGCTCTCTCACTCTCTTTTTTATATTCCTTTGTTTTCAATCTTCTTTAGCCCCTTCCTCGTGTCTGTTTCATCTGCTGCGGGCATTTCCTGGCAAGTAGCACAACCCCTTCGAACCTGCCGGCAAGACGACAACAAACAAACGGACGGGGCAAACATGAGACAGAAAAGTAAAGAGGGGGAAATACAATTGCTGAGGCTTATTGCATGTAGGTTCTATAACAACAACTTGCAATTCTTGACCTTTCGCCGCCTTCGATGAAAACAACAGACTGCTTCATTCCTTTTTTGACAAGGAACAACGCTCATAACTCAAAACATTTCTCTTTCCTCCTTGCCGACAGTTTCATAATATGCTATAATTCAAAGCGGTTTTTTGACAGTTACAGGAACATTCGAGACACGTACAACTCGTTGACAGGGAACGCCAACCTCTACTTCAAACACTTTCCCGAGAAGCAAGTCGGACCCAAACCAACATATGACGCTACTTACCAGCTTGACTGGAGTAGCGATAAAATACTTACGATAGTGTTAAGATGCAAAGAAGGCATTCGATACTATCACAACAACCTATAAATAAAAACACCAATAAACACACTCAGACGGATTTAGAAGCAATTTAGAATGATACATATATTTTAATCAGGATAAGTGTAATCGCTTAGCTATTCTTTGTGATTAGACGTATTCAAAATATTTTTGATAAGAATATTTTAATTTATACACTGATTAACTAGCTTTTAGCCTTTAAACAAAGAAGATTTACATATCCTTTAATCTAACGTAATATGTCTTACAACAAGTTTAACACAATACCATATCACTTATTTTCGCAATAAATTAATGCAATATAGGGAGTGTACTTTGAAAGCTTATTAGTGGATTTGGAAAAAAAAAATCTTCGAAAACGAACTGTATAACACCATGGTAACATCTTTTGATTTTACTTTCTACTTATCTCTACCTCACGATACTGACGCCTAGAGTGACAATTTTTATTTTTGATGTAATGCAACAAAATAATTAGCACCCAATATAAAGATGATACATTTTTACAATAGCTGTAACACTTTTAAAACTATTTAAATTGTACTATAACAATTTAAGCTGTACACAAATATTTGGAATAAAACACAATAACATTGATTTCGATAGATTTATACCATATTGGGATCACATTTCACACTTTTCCTGTGCCCAAACGTGGCATTTAAAATAAATATATTAAGTTAAATATAAAAGTGGTGACCTGGTGGTCTAGGGGTAAGGTGTCAGACTTCTGTGCTGGCGACCGGGGTTCAATCCTTGGTCCCGGCACAGATTTATCTGATTACCAAACCCTTCCTTCACCTCTGACAAGACATCTTGTTAATGTGGGGAATGCCAGCCCTCCACCGTGGTTCGGATTCCACGTTAAACTGTAGGTCCTTCATTTCCTCTCACAATCACCCTAACATTACACATTAGCGTAAGTGCGTATAACCCGAACGGGTAGTAAGACGCGGTGCTAATAATAATAATAATAATAATAAATAATAATAAATAATAAATATAAAAGTAGCATAATACATTTAATTACATAGTTCAGCCTTTGTACACTATGTTCAATATAAATAGCGAAAATATGATTAAACAATTAAAACAGGTTTTTAAAAAATAAGAAAATAAAATGTCTAAACTGATTAAAGTTCGAATATTTTTGTCAAAAGGTGATAGTACTTAGGAGTTTCAAGACATTTTTGTTTTATTCTAACATAGCGCGTTACTGTCCGTTCGGGTTGTACGCTTATGTACTAATTAAGCTAATGGTTTATAGGGATTATGAAGGTTATATTTAAAGGAAGTATATCCGCATTTATGTGGAAAAACCACCCTCAGTACACCCAACTGAGAATTGAACCTCGATCTACCCCTCATTAGCAGTCTAGTCTTCTGCAAGAGTAGCGCTTTAAACCATTCCGCCACCGAAACGGGATTCGTATATTATTGATTAATAGTAATATAAGCTACAATAAACCTCAATGTAGGCTAACTGTTACATTTTAAAATGTTATTCTGTTCAAGGTAAATCAGTAAGAATAAAATATCACACTTAAAAAATATTCCTTTACGCAAAATAGTTGCACTACTATTTTATGTCAACAAAGCCAATAAAGGTATCTTTTGAGGCCCGAGTCTTACTACCAGTTTGAGCTACACGAATATTTACAAAAAAAATAGGGTAAGGATAGAGAAGATGAGATTTAAAGTAAATTTACCCTGATTTGCAGGGAGGGATATTGGAAAATCTTACAGGGGAACAACCCACAGTACACGCAACAGGGATTCAAACCCCAATCACCTTGCCACTGGCAGCTCAGTCAATTACGACAGTGACACTTTTAAACCATTCAACCATCACAGCGCATTGTATACTATTAATATTTAATATCTAGTTGCATATTATCCTAGACAAGAGTGTCTATAATTTGTGGAAAAAAAGTGTTTGCTTAAATATTATTGTTAAAAATCAATACACAACTTTAAATCTCACTTTTGAAAAATTGTCAGACTTGGTATCGACTGAGAAACGGGCTTGGACCTTAGACCTTGATAACTTTCAGGAAAACTTAATTTATCAATAAGTTCTACCTAATTCCATTTTTACTGGTAGATAAGTGTTCATGAAATAGGTGATTAATTATCTTGGTGAAGTTAACGCTAATTTGCCTTGTCTTACACTTAACCAATTAAACTAAACAAGCTAATAATAAAAATAGTAAATATTAAAAGATTGTCTATAATTTAAATATAACAGGTAGATTACCTCCATTCATTATTTCATTCATATAATTATTCCAGAATTTATTTATATATCTAATAAATAAGATGTTTGATTCGGACGTGGTAGGCCAGGGATCGATTACCTGTTCTATGTACGGGGGATGGTCTTAATTAAAAATCTTCCGTCTGTTTCCTATCAAACGTTGAACAATTAATTTAAAACTACTCTGACTCTGCAAGATTGAACTATTTGGTATAATTTGAGGTTGGGATGAATAGGCGTAGCTTGAATAAATATTATAAATGAGTACGAATCGGAATAAAGCAGTGTTATAACATTTCTAAGGGACATTAAGAAAAATAAATTTCCATCAAACAAATTATTCCCAAATTAGTTTTTTTAATACTTACAAATAACTTTAAAACATAAAGTTTTCTATACATAATATTACTATTATTATTTCACCTATAACAGCACAGAATTTCCCACAAATCAACCCACCTCGAATTGTGAGAGATGTTTAATAAGATCTTATGCATAAATGACATTCTACAGATAATTTAAAGAGTAAACCAGGAACATCTTGCTCGATAATTAGTCACCAATCCACTGATATTCATTCAACCAGTATTACATTGTTTTGTGTGCAATATTGAGGCTGTTGTTTGTTTAAAATACCTAGTTTTATTTATAATGTTTAAGGAGGTTATAGTTAGTTATAGATGTAGTTTAAATATTCAATGCTTGGATGATCTTTTAAATGAAATTTTATTAACTCGACAGAATAATAATAAAACTATTGTATTCGATATAATAGTTTATAGCTATAGTACGATTTTCACAGAGCCCTGGTTGACTTCTAGAAAATTTACTTGATCTATTTTCACCACAATATCTTCGATAACGTTTTTTAAAGAAAAGAATATAAATTACATGTATCATTTATCTGGCCATAAAACTGAAAATATAAATATCATAAAAGACTCTGATAAATAACTTAATAAATGTAATCTGGAGCTGTCAATCTGTCATCTTTTCTGGATATTATGAATACTTATAAATTAACACTAATAATATTATAAAATGCTATCACTAGTGTTAGCAAAAATAAATGGTTGTGTTTTCTTAATGCTTCCTCCTGCCAAAATTGTACTGCGCATAGTAGTGTGGTAATTAACGTGTTCTATCTTGAAGCATTATTTGAATTCAACTTAAGAGAAAATATATTTTTAAATATTGGTATTTTTTGTGTATATATATATAAATGTCAACATTAAAAAAAATATATATATATACAAAATATCAACATCAAAAATATTATTGTATTTATATATATATTATATATAAGTATAATAATGACATTAATTGGACATTGGTATGGATTTTAAAGGTTTATTTATTATTTAAAGTTCTAGAATGTGACCTGGTTTTTTAACTACTTGGTTTGTCTTCCATATAGCTTTGTGTATGTAATGCGCAGGTTTGTGTACAGAGTGACCTCTCAAGCTGATTCGTGAAATCTTCCACGAGAAGACTACAAATAACTCTTGGAATTAATACTTATTTTCCTAGGCAGAGTTCCTCCAGGTTCATTTCACCACGCCTGCTGGATGGCGAAACTAATATGTGTGTTCATAGTTAACCTCTTCAAAAAATAATTCAATCTATCGGCACAAGAGAAGAAGGCTTCACTCAAATTTAGTCCATGTGAGATACTGGATCATTTGTACAATTTTGTGTGATGCTCCAGATAATGATTTACGCTTTATCAAGGCTTTGAAAAACTATAAGGAAACTTCAGAATAATCTCTAAAAAAAAAGGAGTGGCAGCAATATATTGTCATTTGTGGTATCTTAGTGAAGAGCTGGTGACACTTGGGTTATTTTCTGGCTTAGTAACGATCGAAACAAAACTAAAAATAGTAGAACAACTGAAACACGTATCAGAGGAAGAATGCAATAGAACAACCAGGTACAATGGAAAGGAAGATATTAGTGGTAAAGATCTAGAATATTATATTGGTCCTGCATCCCATTCTTTTTTTGGAACTCTTAAGTTGGATTCTTCATTCCTGAATACAGATATAGAAGAATGGAACAATACTCCTCAATTTGAAACTGCAAACAAAGTCGCACGCAAGATTGTAAAGGTCATTGCTTTGGCTACAGAATTCCATTCTTCAATTACGAAACAAAAAGAACAAAAACAGTTTCTTCTTCAAGTTGTGGAAATGCACCATAAACGTTTTAAAAAAAATTGTATTCCTTTCGAGAAAAATTAAAAATAAGTGAATTTTAAAAACATATCAAACTATATTAAAATTTTTCTATAAACATAAAAATGTTTAAATTTAAAAAAATCAAGTTTATAAATTCACTGCTATTATTTTATAACAGTTTTAATTTTTCTACTGTCATTTTAAAAATAATAAACCTATTAACAATTTTATCATCCATACAAAAATTTAACAGGCGCTGAGGTAGTACCAAATATTTTTTTTTCATATAATTATTTTTTGTCGTGTCTTTTTTTCACTAAAAGGAATACAAAATGTAATGTGCACTCTAATATTTTAATTTTTTGAAGCACCCTACTTGTTATGTAATAATTGTTGTTTGAAGAAAATTATCCTTATATTACCTTGGTAAGAATTCTTGTATGTTCCCTTAGGTATGGGTAAGAAACAAAAATTATATAAATATTATAAGGAGTAGATAAATTCAAAGTGAGTTAAATGCCTTGAATCTATGGCCATCACCATATGTCTATTATATATTTCAAGAACATGTCATAAGAACACGTAAATAATTGTCAAAGTTTAGAAAATACACGAAATAAAATCCATTTAATACATTTTCAAATTATAATTTTAATTTTTTTAAGTCAAATAATGATACACGGTTCATACAATAATTAGTTAAAATAAATTGAAACATAATTTGTCTTATCACATATTTAAATTGTGTGGGGATCAAGCATACGTCTTTAAACTAAAATCATACAACCATCACGCATCCCATATGATGAAGATTGTAAATACAGTCGCAACATAAGAAATTATTATTTTCACAACTGGGATTAAACCCGAAAACATTAGTTTGAAGTTTAAAATAGTGCTATATTTTTTAAAAAGGCAAATTTAGATTTAAAATAAACATTTTAACAGATTAATTTCACACATTTTACGACTATTTTAATCGCTAAGAGGTCTATATTTTATTTTGGAGTGTCTACTTTGGTTCTAGTTCCATACATTTTATAATAAATAACTTATGGGGAATTCCAAAATATTCACCTACTACACAAAAGAAAATTAAAGGTTCCGAAGCTGTTCTTAGACTCAAAATCAATGAATAGAAAAATGATCTTAGCTATTAGTTTATTAAAATGATGTAATTAACATATTTATTTTGATATCGACTTTCGTAAGGCAGCCTTCAATTATCTATGATATCGATTAAAACTATTGCCTTAAATTCCTTACTCCAATACAACCAATCACACACCTCATAGCCAGGTAAAATTATTATCGGCAACCATGTCTAAGCCCATTTTCTTTAAATATTGTAATAATTATGCTCATAAGTGAGTTTTGAGATGATTTTTTCAGTAATAATTTGTATAACAATAATATTTAACACCACCTCTTACTATCCGTTTGGGTTATACGCTTAAGTACTAATTACTTCAATGGGCTAGGAATTAGAATGTTGGATATAGAAGTGAGCCCACATTTTATCATAGCTGTAACGTGCAATGGGCTGCCTTCACGCGGCCCCAAGCACCCCTGGACATCGTGGTCCAGGCCAGTTTCTAGGTCGCTACCTTGTACTTTAACTCCATCCTCCACGCCCAGAAGAGTGAGATGATCCAGATCAGGCCGGATACCCGGGGAGATGATAATTAACTCCTCCCGCCCCCTCCAGTCACTCACTGGTAGGACAGACACCGGGGACTCGTGCCTCCCACCTATCCAGGGTGGTAACCGGAGATATTTACCTCCGCTCACAGAAGCGACCTTGCGGTCTACACTCTTTCCCGTGTGTATGGGAATGGGATTACGCCCATTGCGCGGGGGAAAGTAATTCCTCACTCCTCGTGCGTACGAGTGTAGGTGCCCATGTTCTAGCACATGCACTACTAACTGCCCAGGTTAGCATCGAAGCTCTAAAACGGTTCACCGCACGGATGGTGAGGCCCAAGCCCGCAGGCCTAGAACCACATTGGTCTGTCAACACTATCACTCGTCGGCATTTAAACCACTGCCCCACAGAGTCCAACCCATTTCTGGGCCACTACCATGAGCAAGCTCGCGAGACCAGCCCTGTGTAATACTTATAACGGTAGTAGTCGAACGGGGACATACCAGTCCGCAGGGCCACCCCGAGCACCTGTAGGTAACCTATGCAAGTACCATCTGGCACGGGGCCCGAATTTGCGTGAAGGAAGTGTGGAAAACCATTTAGTAAAACCACCCCCAGTTCACCCTCGCCGTCCTCAGCAGTCTAACTTAACACGAAACTAGAGCGTTAGCTAACTACGCCACCGTGGCGGTGTATTATAGCTGATTCCTGTGACGTTTTGACTAATTAAATTCAGGACCCGCACCAGTCGTAACACTACCTAAAGCGTCAGTCTCGCAATATTATTTATTGATAGTGGTTTTCTACTCTTACTTTATGCAAATTCTGATGCACGGTCAATAAATAACTTTCATCAAATCCACCCTTAAAATAAATCCGCTATTAATCTTGGTATTGACCGTATTAATTTAAAAAATTCACTATGAAAATCACGGAATGGAAAAAAATAGCTAAAAGGGAAGTATACAACATAATTTTTGTAAAATTTGTGATTTAAAATTTCTAACTAATTTCTTTAGAAACGTTATCGGGATTGACTTAATTACCTCTATGTGTCGACGGGCCTATAAAACCCAAGAATAATAATATTACTATTACTTTGTCTATCTGTTTTAACGTGTTATATTAACACAAAATGTTTCAATATAAACAAAACTTATGGAAACAGACCGGGCTAGACACCTAAATTAAGTAATTATAATTTCACTCAAATGAATAAACGAAGACCAAGCTTCTCTGACTCACAGCTTCCCTCGTTAATTAGGCAGAGAGAACGCTGGTAAACTCAATATCTTACCTCTAAAGGAAACGTATTTATAAAACCGTTTTAGACGTCTTCCAAACAACGTTTGGAGCCCCTTAAGAGCTCATTTAAGTAGGGAAGGTGTGTTGAGAAGACGGAGGAGGGAGTAAGTTAAACGCAACCCGGAGCTGCCATGGAGGTGATCAATCTCCCACCGGAACTGGCAGTGACCGGAGCATCCGGAGTATGTTGTATTACATCTTCAACCCGGTCCCTCTCTGTCTGCAAGATGTTCATCTTAAAATAATACTAAACTGACTCAACTTGATAGATGAAACGAATTCCTTACTCCCTTTTTTACTAAAACAATATGTACGCTATCTTTAAAAGCTACAGAGCCAGTCATTCTGACAGATTCAAAAATAAAAAACAATTTAAAACAAATATAATATATTTATAGCAATATTTTCTAATTATTTTTATTAATATCTTATTGCTACGCGTCTTAATGCCTGTTTAGGTTTATAATACCTTAAATAATTAAATAAAAATTAAATTAAATTATAGCACCGCGTCTTACTACCCGCTCGGGCTATACGCTTACGATAATGAGTTAGGAACTGGGAAGGTTGAATTTAGAGGAAGTAAACCCACATTTGTGGGGAGGGAGAGTGGAAAACCATTTAGGAAAAACCACTCCCCTTTAGACCGACCGAGATTCGATTCCGAGATTCCCCGTCATCTTTATTCTAGTCTACTGAGAGAGTAGCGCGTTAGCTAACTACGCCACCAAAGTGGGTTTTAACTAATTCAAGGCAACAGAATGCTAAAGGTGAATTTTAAATAAACGCACCAGCAATAGCCTTTAAAGGAGATAGAAAACCCTGATAAAAATTTAAGACCAGGCATCCCGGGTACGCTTTAAGCAAACTTGCACCAACCTAATTCTTCATTAAGAAAGTGGCATAGATATTAACGATACTAGAAATAACATTCAATATACAGCCAGTCTCTGTGATAAATGGAGGGTGGCCTGGCATACTGATGTGCAGCTGTAACTTCGGGCTCAGTGAGGAAAGAAACGGGAAACTATCTCACTTATTTCCCTAGTACGTCTCTTAGGTATGGCCTAGTCTTTACAGCTGAAGGTGGAACTGTTGAGGATCCATCCAACCTTCGGATTGAGTACTGGGTACTATAGGCCCTATGCGCCAGTACTGGTGGCGCGACTCGTGATGACTAGTTTATTTCTCGACCAGGCTGATCATGTGAGCAGCCATATGAATTTATTTAAAATTATTAAGACTACCTGACCAAATTGGTTTTTTGAATCCTAACCTAACCTAACCTAACTTTACCAAATGATTATATTTTAAACTTTGGTCGTTTAGTAGCTGCACAATCCTAGCTTTGGCTGTTTGGAGACGGCCAAAGCTAGAAATTAAATAGAACTTCGTGTTTTGGTCATTTTAAAACGTCCAACCCTAGGATTGAGAAAAAAAAAAGCTGTCCATTGGCGGTTTTTGGGCTTTGTATATACATAAATACACAAATAGATATACATAACTTATAAAATACATATATATATATATATATACACATATATATATTTATATGTATATGAATATATATGTAGAGAGAGAGAGTAAAATTAGGATATCCAAATACTCCGTTTATCTTGGAAGGTAACAATCTCCTTGCTTGATTCCACTATGGTCTATAATGTAGAATATAAGATAGAATGGACAATAGTGTAATCGGTCAAGGTAAGACTGACTGATAACTTTCAGGGCAAATGGAGTGTTCAAATGTTCTACTAAATCGCGATAACTTCATTAAAATTCTTTTCAGTACTTTCCCCACTATTCCAACTTTATATAACAGATTAGAAACGATATAATTAAATAGATAAATACACTGACACATTCATTGTTGACAAAGGTAAACTATACTTAACCTTCTAAATCAATTTAAAATTAACAAAATATCAGTAGTATCAAACTTGAAAATATATTTAATTTATAAGTTTCAACCAATCATTATTATTATTAGCACCGCGTCTTACTACCCATTCGGGTTATACGCACTTACGCTAATGTGTAATGGTAGGGTGATTGTGAGATGAAATGAAGGACCTACAGTTTAACGTGGAATCCGAACCACGGTGGAGACCTGGCATTCCCCACATTCACAAGAAGTCTTGTCAGAGGTGAAGGAAGGGTTTGGTAATCAGATAAATCTTTGCCGGGTCCGAGGATTGAACCCCGGCCGCCAGAGGTTCAACCAATCGTTAAGGTTGATATTAGGGAGAGTGTACCAGCATTTGCATGGAGGGAGAGTGGAAAAACACTTTGAAAACCCTTATACATCTGACCGGGATTTGAACCTCTATCTCCCTGTCATCGGCAGTACAAAGTAGACTATTGCAAGAATGATGACTTAAACCATTTGACCACTGAAGTAGATGTAAGTATGGTCAATAGTGTGGCATAGCTATTATATAATGATGCTGTCTGTGATGGTGATAAACAAATAAAATTACAGCTTATGCCGTTCGGCTGTTGCCCGACTCAGAATACCCACCTTGACAATTACGCCAAGCTAGGTCATCTGGAAAAGGGCTGATTTGTTGTTTGAGTACTGAGTCATTGTCATGACTCTTAACCCGCGAATGAACTTATTTACCTGATGAAATGAGCCTGTAGAATACTACAGGTGGTTGATTTTGTTTCCCGACGCAAGATATCTACCTTGACAGAAACGCCAAGCTAGGTCACCTGTGAAAGGGCTGATTATGCTTTGTGAGTTACAGGCAGCAGTAGCTATCCCTTATCCTCATGATTTGAGTGTGAAAACAATGAATGGGTGAAACCGTTGAATGATACTGCAATAAATACAATGTTATAAATTAGTACCCTATGAGTGAAAATATTGGTGGGTGTGAATGATGTCGCTGTGGTACAGAAGTTTGGAAGGATTTTCTTTTCCTGGGATGAGGAAGGTGCAGCTTATGATTATCGCTTTTCATAAATAAAACCCACGTGAAATAACTATTTGAACCTACACCTTTTCGTTAATATAATATACATATAAATTTAAAGTAGATTTAAGCCTGATCTTTAAACTAAACCATCACAAAATAAACTCTACGACTTTCCTTCTATTGCCTCTCATTCCCTTTCACAACAAAATGATTGATTAAAATAAACTTTTTTGTATTTAGAGTTCTAGTTATACTTTTTTAACATAAGTGGACATGAAGACTGGGGTAGGGGATACCCACCTGATGTGCCAGGACCAGATACGAACCAGGACCTGAAGCTAAAGAACTGTCTCTGAGTAGGTAAGTCCTTTTTTACGAAGCACCCCGCAACGTTTTTCTAAACTTTCTTACCCCCGATTATTAATACCCGCCCGGGGTGTATCCATTTCAACTACACTAATAGGGCAGATCTGAGAAAGTATTGTTTTTAGGAAATGTATCCGCATTTGCGTGAAGTGATAGAGTGGTAAGCCATTTATGAAAACAACCTTAAGTATACATGACCGGAACTAGAACTAAGTCACCATAAAACTAGACAAAATTAGCCAGCATTCTGTTCTGGAAGATTAATTACTTACTATGTCATCATATAAATAAAGTATTTAGAAAGTGCACCTAAATTATGATAAAAATTAAAATTCACTCTTAAATATACAAAATCCAAAAAGTACTTTCACGGATACCAAAACGATGTTAAATTGTGATTTATGTACGAAGATCAATACAAAGAAATAGTAAAAAAAAAACTTGTGTGCCATTTCTTCCATGTTTTATGTGTCATCATGGGTAATATGACTAACTATTAAGAGTCATATTTTATATTTCATTTGTACTCTAAACATAATATTTTAAAATAGTATACATTTGAAATCTGACTGTTGCACATGGACACAACTGAATTGATTATAAAATGTTAAATCGCTGTATCGTACACATTTGTATGGTGGCTTCCACGTCTAATCCGTTATATATATCAGCTCAAGAATGTTTATAGGACGTCCTTATAATGAGCATTTGAACTTACCTAACAACTGTACAAAATATATAATATACATATATAAATACATTTATATCCTCCTTCTGTTCCTGGTTTACCTTAGTACTTGAGCTATTTGGTTGCATTAAATAATTAGTGAGTAGAAACCTCGTTAAGTCTATGTCAGCTTTATTACTTTAAGAGAGATAATATGTCGTGCGCCCCAGCTCAAAGGGTTTCTTGTTGGTAATCCGGTTAGGGTCCTTAAGTGGGATTAGGATACAAGCAATCAATAACTAGGAAGTTGCATATATTTATAAAATACGTGATACAATTGATCACATTAAGAAGCTAAAAATTAATCCTTAAGTGGAGAAAGCATACACTTGTAGGCCTACATGGCGATCAAAATGTTCTTTAGTATTGATACAGCCGCATCAGACTTTAGTTCTGTCATTTGTAGGCTTACAAAGGGTGGCATAAAGCTACTCCTGAGTCGCAGGAATAGCTTAATAGGTAGGCGGTGATTTACACACACACAAAGACTCTGCCTTACAACTATGAGTGAAGTACTTACTACCGCGAGCATGGAACAAATCCTGGATAGCTTGTAGAGCATTGGCGAGTTAAGTCAAGGCTACCGGGTTCTATTCCAGTGTTAAGGTGTGATTTATCAAAATTTAAGAACTATTTCTGAAGGTTTATTATAAAAGATGTTAGCACTGAACTATAAAACCTACAAAAATATATCGTACAATTGAGTTTTGTAAAATTGAGAAGTTATCGTTATGGTTTATAGTTTTGGTGTACGGGTATATCTTAGCTAAAATTGTATTATGAGTATATAGATTTACGTAAGGCTTAAGGTAACACGCAATTGTATTATTAAATCATATACACACCTGTGATCACGGTGTCAAAGGCGTAAAGCTCGTAGAAAACTAAAGTCATGATGGAAGAAGAGGTCTGGAATCGAATACTGGCTGGGTGTATTGGTGATCAGCTGATTATTTGATTTATTACTGTGATTTTCCCATTCTCCCTGAACGCTAATCCGGGTTCAATACCTTTAAACCTCGTTACTCAATCTACCCTTTAAATTACCCTGTTAGTAAATCTTGAGCTGAGCATAATAATTTAAAATAAATGGCACCACACAATTGTACACTTCATTTACCCTTAAAAGATCTTACCTTTCACGCTTCCACTATGAAGTAGCGTGTAATATAGGACCATAGTGTAATCATCGGGGTGGGATTGTTACCTTCCAGAGTAAAGTGATTGTACATACTTTCTCATAGATCCTATAAGAGTTTGAAACAAAATTCCCTTATACCATTTTAAGCCAAATATGTAATTAAAGCAGTTTTAGTACAATTAAATAAAACCAAAAATCATTTTCAGAAATGTTATCTCTAAGTTATTGGAAAAATTTCTTTAAAAAAACAAGTATACAGTGGTATTTTATATCGCCAGATATAATTACAAACAAAATTATTATAGCCAATTTAGAAAAAGACTAGTTTCCAAAAATTAGATTCATCATAATCTCGAAGTCGAACATTTTCATGAATACAATACTTTTTGTTTTAGAAAGTGTTTTTAAAAATTATCCATAAAATAAATCGAAAAAGAGTTACAAATTAAATATGAATGAGCTGATGGAAAGTAAGTAGCTTATTTAGAGTTTGCTTGGGACGCTGACAGGAACTTTGCAAGTATGTGCGTGATCTCAAAGCCGGTGACTATCCTTGAACTATCTCTACGCAATCCGTCTTAAATTTTCACCGCTATATAGAAACGTTCCGGTCCATGTTTCTAATTAGAACATTAATTCTCTCTTGTGAACACATCGCACACTAACATTATGGTTTTCTTCATCGAATATTCATTGGATAAAACTCGGATGACAGAGCATAACATCTTCAGATCACTCTTGATGCTATAATTAAGGGTTCGTTGCATTTCAACTTGTCAACTACATAAGCCCGTCAACATAGGCTACAGTATAGAGAGTTGAAATTCAGATGCTGGTTAATTACTTAAGAAAGGTATCTTATTTAAATCCCTCTTGAGACAGATTTTGGTTTTAATATGGTTGTGGAAGTGATTTGGGGCTTACTGTAAACGCAGCGCTACATTCTAAGAACCCCTCCTATATCGAATGCCTGTGGAACAATTCTATTATTAAAATTATCGTTATTGTTATTATTAGTATTATTAATAATACACAGTCAGTACCTGTGGCTAGGGGATTAGCAAGGCTTATTTTAGCTCGTCCTTGTATGCAGAAATCAAAACACATGACAAAAGGATTGTATATTTGGTATTAGTTGTTTCTGTCCTAGTTAAATTAGATATTAAGTAATGAGCTTGTATTTTCAAGTATTTAGAAAGCAACAGTATTAGAGAAACGGAGTAGAACTCTTATATATGATCCTGTGGTTCGATTATGAATGGAAGAATTAGAGAGATTGTTTACAATGTAGTTATCAACCTCACTCTAAGTAAATTATGTTCAAGATTTTTGTAATATCCCTTTTATTAATCCTTTTACCTTATACTATATATTTAAAGCAACCAGCAAAACGTAATGGCACTATAACATACAACTAAAAAGCTATATCTAGAACCCCCTATAAAATATGTAGTCGAGGTTGAGAAAATTTGATTTAAAGTGAAACAAAGTACACATAAATTCAACGTTAACACGTGGAAAAACAAAGTGGATTTTGTGACATTCTTTCACCATAGTATTATTACTTACAGAACAGCATTTATTTGTTTTATTTTTAACTAACAAGAATAAAGTTTGAACATTCTTTGGTTCGTGTCAAAGCTGTATTTATATTGAATGTACTTTAAAAATCAATCTGTAAACTTATATTCTACTCTTAGGGTCAACATTGCTATGGATAAATGTCCATAGATATCTGGAGTCAACTTTAAATCAACATATGTTGAATCAATAATATTAATGTAATCATTCCATTTCAATTTTATGCTTTATGCTCTGTCAATGCTAGGGTAGCAACGAAACAACGTAAATTAGAAAACGTTGGCCATGCAATGTAAAAGATAGTTCAATATCCCATGAACACTGTGACTACGAAACATGTAACTATACTGTAATATTATCAATAGTTAACCAAAGTATTAAAATAAATGTTTTATTTCTCAGTTGCAGCTTTTTCTCTGGTCAGCGATATCAGAAGTTATATTCACCTCTGACAGATTCGGTGGATTTGTTCTGCTTTTTTGGCAACTGTTTCGACATTTAATTAGTAAACTGGCCATGTCCCACTATTTTTTTTCTTTTCTTGATTGTATTTTGTAGTTTCTTGGTAGTGATAAGCATGTCATGGTCTGGTGTTGGATTTCATAGACAATCCTTTACGTCTTCTTTGCACCCTCTTGAAGTCCTCGTCTTCAGGTTATATGTTGAGTTTGAATTGTTCTGAAAACGTTAACGCGATGGCCTTCGCTTTTACTTCGTTAGAGGGATTGCCAGAACTGTATTGTTTTTGTTTAGTCCTCTTAATTTCTTCCTCCATTTCTAGATATTATGTTCTTTGTCGGTAGCTGCCTATGTCATGTACGTGTTTTAATTTATTATTCTAATGTAATTCACCTTTCTCCTAATATGGGCGTTGTTGGTGCAGTTCTGCACTCGGGAATATTGTGAACATACCTCTACCTTCTTGTTCCAAATAAACAATCAATCATGATGTCCAGATTGGGATGTCCAGTCTTAAGTCATGGTGCTACAGCGTTTGCGTGATGGAAATCTTGTATTCTTCCCGAAACAGTGCTGAGAACAGGTTTACGGTCTCAGCGATATTGTATTTGGTTTCAAAGTTCATATCAAAAGGTTTGTTTTATATATATTCCAATACCTCTGTGGTATTGGTTAACGGAATATATTGATCTTGAATTCAGTAGTAGAGTTTATCTCACAAATAGAGGGTTATAGTAGGAGTCCATCTTTCTCAGCGAAGCTATACTGGCGCTTGTTATTTGGATATGCTTTAGCATAATGTTCAAGATATCATGCAATTTGAGGAATAGAAAGTGTATTCCCCAGATCCCATTACCACATAATTATTTTCTTTTATATGTTTCACCAGAACACCTCAATTTCGGCTCGTCAACCTATTATTCAGGGGATTATAGTTGCTATTTAGGTCACCCCCTCCTCCTGCCCCAAAAAGATGTTCTCCATCAATAATGATGTTTAGAACTTCTGGTTGCATAGATTTAGTGGGGAGATAGTACAATGAGGCTAATAACAGTATGTTACCAGAACCTTGCTCAGATAAATGGCTGAAGAGTCATAAAACCGCATTTTACTGCAAAAGGGCACAGTTTGAAGTCTACTTTAAAAAATAGAAAAACTCACCAATGTTTTTCCTTCGATTTTTAAACACTTTTATTTGAAATCCAAATACAAGTTTCCACCACGTCCTCCTTTTTTGTTTGACTTTCCTTCTAATTTTCTGACTATCCAACGTTCATAAAGAAAGATAAATACCAACACGTCTGTTTAACACCGTGCCAATAGTGAACTGACATGATAATAACTATGTGGATCTTTCTACATAAATATAGCCATAATATGCTTTACCTATCGTAGAGGTGCCATAATGTAAATAGTGGACGTGATTTATACTATGTCGATATGATGACGAGATGTCAAAGTAAAACTCATAAGTCATAATAAACCAATCCCTTTTAATAGAGGTTCATCGTGTATTGGTACGTAGGGTGGAGTGATATTATATAAATATATTCAATTATATCCTTATCACGAGCTACATAATTATATACCTTTTATTTTTGCGTGATGCTCAATTTTTTTTCCAGCAAAGCATATGATTGTGACATCAACCTTTACACTGGTTATATTTTTAACATAATTTTACTACCAAAATTTCCAACCATTAAGTTGATTTGTCCAAATATCTAATTACTAAAAATACCACCAGAAATGATAAATCAAAGGATTTTTTTAATCTAATTTTGTTACTCGAACGAATGAGAAACCTATATTTCTTCAAAGTATAATACATAAGTCTTAACGATAAAATCAATATAAATTGGGACCCACCTTGGTGGCGTAGTCGGTTAATGCGATTTCATGTTGAGCTAGACTGCCTAGTATGGGGAGATCGAGGCTCAAATCTCGGTCGGGTGAACTGGGATGTTTTTCCAAAAAGGTTTTCCACTCCCCTCCACGCAAATGCGGGTTCAATTGATCTAAATTCAACCTTTCCAATTCCTACTCAATTAGCGTAATTAGTACTTGAGCTTATAACCCTAACGGATAGTAAGACGCGGTGTTAATAATAATAATAATGATAATAATAATATAAATGAGATATGCAGAACGCATAATTTTTTTGAATGAACTATATATCATAGATAAAACATTGATGGGCCACCTTCGTTTTAAATCCAATATTCAATAATATTTTGTGTGTTCGGATAGATGTTACTTAAGTGATAAATGAACGTTTAGATGACATTCTAGCTTTCACTCTCAGCTATATATTGTAGTTTTACATTGTTTCGAGTTAGGTTAACTGTCGTCGTAACAATATTATTTGTCTAAGGCTAGGCGCAAACATACAATTTTAATCATTCCACTGTTAAGTCGTTCATCAAAAGACTACGGGCTCACATGTTCGTGTATATACTATCCATACGATTGAAACACGACAGAACAGTCAAAAGTAGGTCGATTAGGTCTTAGGTTTAAATATGTCGAACAACTATTGTTTGTTAGACATCGCTATTAGCGTGCGCATATTAGAGATCAAACAATCGTGGGTCGACCTGTTCAGTCGGTGGCTGATAGTTGTACAGAAAAGTAACATCCAGTGTCTCGTGCTATGGCGGGAGTAGTTTACAGACGAAACAAAAATACTTCATTGGAGTATTATAAAAGCAGCCTGGTTTCTTTTTAAAATATTTTAAGGAGTATTTTGACGTAGGTTATAAAATAAGTAGTGGGAGGATGATCTCGTCAAAACTCGATAAACTCATTCAATAATACATTTAAAAAAATTGTATGGATAATTTTGCAAGTCTAAATGTAGCTTATTAGATTTTCACTAAAAAGTGGATGAGCACTATATTGCCTTCTTAATTTTTTAATTTTCTTGATAATAAAGTAATCTACAATCGAGCATCTTCCTATTAAATATTTTAAGTTTGTTAGTTGATGGTCTGTGAGGGTCTGCATGACTGGACTGTTTAGTCATGAGAACAATCGTATGTATGCACGTAGCCTAAGTATAGCCAAAGATATCTGAATTAATTTAAACAGACAAAAACCACGTCTTACTAACCTTTCGGACAGTCCGGTATTTAATTACACTGATAGATTAGAGGGGATTAATATAGAAAAGGTCGTATTCAAGAATGAGAATGCGCAAAAGTGATGGGTGAATGGGTGTGAAGTGAAGTGGCGTTGATTCAGTTGCAATTAGCATGTCTCTATGAAGTAGGCCTACCCTATTCGATTCCAAACAACGCAACTCACTTCTCCCGTGTCCTTCACTTTTACTTATTCTCGCTCTTGCATACGGCCTTTAGAGTAAATTTAATCATATTTGCGTGGAGGGATAATGGAAAATTACCTTAAGTAAACCCAGCTCGGTTTAGAAACCCTACCTGCCCGCCGTCAGAAAACCAGAATATAAGGTATTCATGTTTAGTTCATGTTTACCCCGATGTAATCATAAAATAGATCAATTTTTAGTTTTATAGTAAATAATTATTACGTTTGGTATTTTTTTGTAAAATTGAGGTGACCAATATATTAGTGTTTCTCTAACTAACTATATGTGTGATCTAATTCTGAAATTCTGCTTGTGATCTATTTTTTTACTCTCGTAATCCCATCTATTCTTTGTAATCAAAACGGAAGTGATAGTGGCTATAAAATCTATATGCTCTGATATTAATCACGACATCTTGTGATCATTCCGATGGATCCCTTTTGAAAACTTGGGCAACCATGATATATAATGTCTTCCTAAATGGCATACAGTTTGTGTACGTGCCTGCGAACCCATTAACGTTCTTACGGCTTCATTAAATCTAACCAACATTTGCTGGAAGATCGGTAAACATTTGCAAATGAAAATTAAGGGGTTTGGACTTCATCACTATGCACCCAGAGATATAATATTAACAGTTATTTAGGTAAAATTTGAATTTTTCTTTGGGATTTTCAGGGATTTATGGATAAACTTTGAGAGTTACACTAAATATGGTGTGATTTTATAAAATACATTTTTGGTTGCTCAGACTACAATGCTACCCAAACATAATGTACGAACCTTTTCCTGTTTTTTTAATAGAAGAAATTAAATAAAAATATATATTTAAATACGAAAATATAAAGTTAAATCACATAATTACCAAAGATGACGTAGTGATAACATTCGCTCTGAATAAACTGTATTTTAACATTATTTGTAGACTGATAGCAAATATAATATGGCATAACAAACATATATAGGTATTATGCATATTAAAGGTTAAATGGAAGATACACGGCTGAATTTAACCAAATTAGGTAAGATTATTGTTATTAAAATATTTTCATAGATATTTCATAATCTTATGTTTGGTTTTTAAGAGAGGATGAACGTGAGAACCAATCTCAAATTTTCGGTGTTTGTAACAAAAAAAATTTTGACCCAAGAGTAATTAAAATATTTCTTCGGAAGATACATTTAGTTTAATTTTTACTTTCTTACAATCTTACAGGTAGAGAAAGTATTGTGATCGTCAAAGAAATCGAATTCAAGATTTTTATTAATCTCGACGTTTCATCATCCCCCGAATCCGAAAAAGTGGTTTTTAAATTTCCGTCTGTCTGTCTATCTGTCTGTACCTCCAACAAGAGCCTAAACTATTTTACCGCTCAGACTAAAACTTGGTATCAATGGTTTTCATAGGGTTATCTCAAGGGCTTTTGGAATTGTAACCCTAACATTAAGGTTAGTTTACTGAAGGGCAAAAGAAGAAAATGTCGATTTTTCCAAAATCTGTTCTTACGATTTTGATTAAATTTCATTTCTAAACATTCATAAATATTCTAAACAAATGGCTACTCTCAATATTTCGGCAAAATGAGTTTAAGGGCTCCGGTCTGATGCGTAAATTATAGTTTTTTTTTATAATTTTTCCTAAACTATTTGATATATGAAATAACTTATCATTACAAATATGTAGGTATATTTATAATACAAATATCTTAGTTGAAGTATATTTTTATAAAACCAATAACTTTGAAGCTATACGCAAATATATATATTTTTTGAACTTTTCGAACACAAAAGGTAAAGTACACCGGTGTTGTTTGCGAATTGGTGACAGCTTTGGCGTCTTTTGAATGTGTCTGCCATTCCCACTCATCACTTAACCCACTCTCCCATTCATGACTATCCATTCCAGTGTATCGAACTCATGAATTGGTTCACCACTTCATACGTTGAGCTTTGCAGCCAACTGCTCATTTAACAGTACGACGCGACATTGTATCTCAAGAGTAGGGCTGCGGGACAATGATACTGACCAACTCGCAAAGTAAACTGGTGGATTAATGGTAACAGGATGATAAGACCTAGGTTCTTTACCGGATAGTGCCGCAATATATTATTATATTATTATTATCATCATTATTATTATTATTAGCACCGCGTCTTACTACCCGTTCGGGTTATACGCACTTACGCTAATGTGAAATGGTAGGGTGATTGTGAGATGAAATGAAGGACCTACAGTTTAACGTGGAATCCGAACCACGGTGGAGGCCTGGCATTCCCCACTTTCACAAGATGTCTTGTCAATAATAATTATTATTATTATTATTATTATTATTACTATATTATTATTATTATTATTATTATTATTATTATTATTATTATTATTATTATTATTATTAGCACCGCGTCTTACTACCCATTCGAGTTATACACACGCTAATGTGTAATGGTAGGGGGATTGTGAGATGAAATGGAGGACCTACAGTTTAACGTGGTATCCGAACCAATATAGAGGCCTGGCATTCAACACATTCACAAGTTGTGATTAATGCAGGTTTTGTCAGAGGTAAAGGAAGGGTTTAGCAATCAAATAAATATGTGCCGGGACCAAGGATTGAACCCCGGACTCCTAGTGCAGAAGTCTGACCCCGGACTCCTAGTGCAGAAGTTTGACACCTTACCCCTAGGCCACCAGGTCACCCTGATACAATATAACAGGTATCAGAGCACACTCTTGTATTAAACGGCACCTGCTTTGACAACGCGGGGGTAACTAAATTTGATTTCACCAGAATCCAAACCAAAGTTTATTTGAGGAGGTTTGCCGTCTTTTAGAGCACAATGCCTTAACTAGAGTCCTATCTTCATACGAATAACTTTAACTTAAAACTAAACAAGTAATTAAATCCACTTTTAAGTATTTATACTTCAAGTCACGAGATTCTCAGCTGTAAATTTATATATATATTATCAATACTAATAAAATAATACTAATAATAAAGTAAAATGTTATTAGTTTTGACTGAATAGAAATATTTTATATTTTCTAAAAAAATTTCTTCCTACGAAAATGCTACTGTAGCATGACTAACGCAGAGGCCATAGTGATAGATTGAAAATATATATATATTAATATATTAATATATATATATATATATAATGTCACAAATGCACAAATATTCATTGTTTACACAGGGAATCATAATATTTTTTTAATACGCATAAATAAAGAAATTGAAACAATTATCTTTGATTTAATTAGCATGGCTATTACAAATAAGATTGTAGGCTATCTAACATTAATTTTATGAATCGACTTATTATTTAACTTACAAGTCGGCCTTCATGGTTTTGGAGTAAAATGCTCGTTTCAGGGTCTGATGTTCGTGGGTTAATGCCCGGCTGAGGTCAACAGATTTATATTGAACGATAAAAAACAACGTAAAAGCAACTTTCTTCGAAGGGGAAGCAGACCTGTCAGACTCGTGTCGATTAGGACAGGTAAAATAACGCTGGAAAGTAAGTGAAAGTTTATGTTCCTCCACATTCATAGACCCTTTCGCGCAAGCTCATAGAGATTCAGTGTGGAATGAACGGGTAATTATCATTTTACCTGAATTCCCCTAGTACATGGCACTTCTATCAGATGGTACAGGCAGCACTAACCAGACGAAGGCCTGAGCGTATGCTCATCGCTGAATGGATAGAAATTACATCAAACCAACCTTCAGGCTGTTGACTTAAAGAAGAAGAATGACTAACACCCGCTTCGGTGGCCGCACAGTCTAACGAACTACTCTTGGAGTAGACTAGACTGCCAATGATGGGGAGATCGAGATTCAAATCTCGGTCGGGGTACTTTGGGGGGTGGTTTTTCCAAAATAGTTTTTCATTCTCCCTCCACGCAAATTCGGGTACATGTGTGTTCCTGTTTTCATTTATTTTTTATTTTAACTTATTTGAGGTCCTTAACGTGCACTTTCTGAACTGACTGATTATATCAGAACACGAGAATTTCAACGAGTGGGAGTGAAAGAGCCTACCAATTTTGCCAGGAAAGATATTTTCACATACCTTCCACGGTTCTCTTACAGATAAAAATCAACATGGGACCAATGGCTTTACCACCACTCCGAAGGAAGTTGTGCTAAGGATTTGAATCACCCAAGAAGAATACGTCAACCCCTAATGGGTTTCAACCCAGTGACATCGAGCCCTGGCGTGAGAACTTTAGTCCAAGATCTCCGAAATCGACGTGAGCTCTCATCAACATAACCTCATTCTAATATAAACGTATTAAAAGTGCAAACACCCACATTAGTAGATATGAGGAATAAACGTAAAACCCTCTTCGGTGGCTGCATAGTATAAGGCATCACTTTTGCAATACACTAGATTAATGATGACGGGTGGATCGGTGTACTGAGTGTGGTTTTCCCTAAATTGTTTCCCACTCTCTTTCCACACAAATGAGCGTACACTTCCTCTAAATTAAACTTCCCTAATCCTTAACCCATTAGCGTAGTTAGGAAATATGAGTATAACCCGAACGGGTAGTAAGACATGGTGGAAAAATAAAGTAAAGCGTTTCTAGTCTTGTTTTCTGATAAAGGAAAGAACGAGGATTAAAATTCAGTCGGCTGTGCTGAGGGTGATTTTCCTAAATTATTCCCCAATCTCCCTATCTTCAAATATTTTCCTTTAAAACCACAATCCGTCTAAAGGGTATATACCCCCAATGTGTCCTGCCAAGGATAGAACCCCAGTCGTCCCTCAGTACCAGCACCACCATCTGACAATCTAATCCAGGTCTTCCAACACCTGGACTCTATTTCACAAAGCCAGGATTCTTGACAAGCGTCGAGAGAGGTGTCTGGTTTAGTCACGACACATTTCTAGTTGTTGTAAATTCTGTTTCTAGAAGAAATTTAGTTCACTAGTCAATCGTCACACCAAGAATGGTCAAGTCAACAAGTGTGGCGGCTGTTCAAGTAATGACTTTACCAAGTAGAGTGACGCCGTTACAAATATTTTAAGAAAATAAGAGTCTATTGCTTAGCGAATTTAGCATTAAGATTTCAATGCTAAATGAGCCAAACAATTCACTCTTATTGTCTTTATTTTTTAACAAACAATTAAAAGGGGAAAAGTGTTAATAAATGAAGGTGCTCTCCGATTCCTTAAGGCATTACAAGTAATAAACTACGAAAGTATATTAAATAACTTATGTGGTGCAATGTCCACAAAATAACGCTGGTAAATAATAAATGTTAATTTTAAAATTAATTTCTATATCCATGGTAGGTCTCATCTAGTAAATAAAGTATTAAAATATTTCGGATGTTGGTCAGAATCACAACGATGTTTGGTATAAATAGTAAATGTTCAAGATAATGTTCAAAGTAAGTATAATATTTTCCATTAATTACATCAAAATCCCAGAACTATATTGTTTAGTGTCGTTATCAAATATAACGTTCTTTAGTGGCCGTGTGGTCTAAGGCGTTACTCTCGTATTAGACTGGCCTACTGATGACCAGGAGGTCGGGGCTTGGACACCGGTCGGTTCTACTGAAGGATTTACCACTGCTTCTTTCCTCCCCATTAGTGTAACTATCATATAAGCATATAACCTAAACAGGTAGTGTGTCGTGATTATAAAAAATAAATAAAACAATAAATGGGATGTTTTATAATAATATACCTATATATTATTCCATCCAAGCGATCATTATATTCCATGTTTATTATGAGTCCACTGAATAATGGTCTGTACTTCTTTCAGAAGGGGTAAACTTTACAAAGATGACAAGTATTGTATTTTACAACGCCAGAAAAGTCAAGTGACTAAGGGAAAGTAGCAAACCATTTTGTAAAACCACCCTCAGTAGTCCCGATCAAGATTCGAACCTTGAACACCCCGTCTTCATCTGTATAATCTACTGCGAGTGTAGTGCGTTAGAACACGCGGCCACCAAAACGGGTCCAGTCTTTTAAACCTCGATTACAGAGGGTATGCTTCACAAAACTAAAGGCCTGACTTCTGACGAAAGTAAGGTAGAGTTGGTGGTCGACAAATTCGTGGATCTGTGTTTAATGTTACAATACTATACTTTTTTTGCTTTGCTTGAATAAAGCTCATTTTATTCTGATCTGACGTTGGTCTTCCATGTGGGAAATAGTTTGTCAAACTCTTGGGCATTATCGATTTTTACACTAAACAATAACAGCACCAATAACAATATCAAAAAACATATCAATAATCCCAATCTCAATAAAGTCAACCAATATCAACATAGCGATATATACCAACTCACCTGTGAATGCGACAGCGTATATATAGGTCAATCAGGACATCAGATTTCAACTAGATTTTTTGAACATATAAGTGATTTAAACACAATAGAAATAAATCCAAATTTTCCGAACATCTCAAATTATCCGGTCATCAACCCACTCCCATGGAAAAATGTATGAAACTTTTGTACAAATCTCCTAAATGTACAACTATGAACACTGCCGAAAATATATTTATTCAAACCGCTATATTCAACAACAGAAACGTTCTCAACGAACAAACCAACTTTGAAAATCAAACACTTATTAATACTCTAAGGAACCTACCCCAACACACTAAAATGAAATAACATCCCACTTGCTCCATGACCATCTTCATAGTTGTAAATTACCTGTTCGGGCCAGTGTCGAGAAGATTAAAACCTGTCTCCCGTCCCCTTTGCTTGTAATTTTCTTTTTCTCTCCCCTCATTTTTATAAACTTGTCACATAATATTTTTCAACATATCTATCTATCTATCTGTCTTACGCTCTAACATTATTAATCTCACATCACCGAATGGCTACTTTCAATATCCTTGACTTCTTATTTTCCTTCTAGAACATCTGAACCCAGTTCATATATACATGGTTGCTTATTACATTTTGTAAGTTCAGGTTCTGTTCTTCATAGCTGACGAACTCATATTATGAGGCGTTAACTGGTAAATATGCTATTTCATTATCTATGTCTAAGTCCTAATACAACTTTTGCAAATTTAATTTCTATAATTTAATATTTCACACTGGATTTGTGCCATAATTTGTTTTGATTTTTATTCCTTAGCCTGATGATGGTGTCGATGTAATACGCCGAAACATGTCGTAACCTTGGGCTGAAATATACCAGCTTTATGGAAGAGGAACAAGGGCATCAATCAGATAAGATAGAATTCAATATTTGAAAATTTACAATTCAATACCATTGTTCAATCTCAAACCTTTAATATTCCAAGAACCATACAATTTATCAATTTACGCTATCTTCACTTAAACTAAACTTGACTTAAACTATTATGTTTTAATTATTCATTTTTAATCTATACTAATATTATAAAGAAGAAAGATTTGATTTTTTTGTTTTTTTGTTTGTAATGGATAAACTCAAAAACTACTGGACCGATTTTAAAAATTCTTTCTCCAATATAAAGCTACATTATCAGCGAGTAACATAGGCTATATTTTATTTTGAAAATTTAATTTATTCTTCATAAAAATGTCGATAGTATATTATATAGTCGTTGTAAAAAAAAAGTTGTTGAAGGGAAAGTGTGGTTGGTGAAGGGGGGGAGGGGGGGAGGGATGAGGAAAGAGGAATCAGATGAAAATAGGAGGTAGGATAAAAAGAGGGAGGGGGCTATACAGTGATGGTAGGACTGTATTTTTTTTAAATAAATAAAAAAAAGTTTTGATTTTATATTGACATGATGGATTATTTGAAGCTTTGTTTTACAGGATTCTTTACAATATTTTTTTACGGGGAAGGAGGCTAGTATGTTATATGTATACGTATTGTATTTAAGATGGTCTTGTTGTTTTAATGTTATAATGAATGTTAATTTGTTCATTTAATTTAATCAATTTATGCTCAATCTAATCTACATATTACTTTTGTTATGTTATGATGGTTATATATCAGGGTTCTTAATCTAATCAATCTGCACTCAATGTAAAGTTCATGGTTTTATTCAGGTTGACCTTTGCGAATTTGTAACAATTCCAAACTTCAACTATACCTTTTTTATATTGAATTCTACGTTTATATTATAGATCGTTTCCTTACTAAAATATATTATGTTTTTCATGAATTTATATTTTTGTTATTTTATATCTATATAAAATATGGTATATTAACTGAGGTTTGGCATTTATTAATTTACGATGATAGCCTGAAATCTTGTTGTCCTGAACAACAATTGACATATTTTAATTCGTTGAAGGAGACTGAAAATGTGAAATAACATAGATTATTTTCTTCAAGGTGTGTTAAGGCCCGTTAAAGCTATACATATACATTAATTTACTCTAACGGGAAAAGGAAGAAGAAGTAATAGTTTTAGAAGAAATTTTCCAGCATTTTCATTGGAAATGAGTGGGAAACCATCTAGGAAAACCTCTCGGTACATACGGTGGGGATTTGAGCCGCGAGATTTGTTAATCAAAGTTCCTGTAGCTCAGACAGTCAAATTATATACCCTGACACTCAACCTCCAGGTTAAAATAGTTGCGCTGCTTTTAGCAGCTTGAATCCTTCAACACTAGGAGCGCTGCAGTAGTCCTATCATCACCCAGATGTGACAATAGCGGAACCCAGTGTTGCAAGACTAAAGCTGGAAAAAGGAGTGTAGGGAAACCCCCGTAAGTTTGAGAGTCTGTTTCTTAATTGTATGTGACCTAGGGCTACCAACCATATTCTTTTAAGCGTGAATGCACTCTTTTTGAGGTGGTAGAACAGCATACTCTTACTTTTCATCTATAGTGGCCAGACTTTTCATTATTAATAAGTGTTTTTACCAGAAAATATTGCCAGCTGGGTGGTATTATTATTTATCTGGGTTTGGGAGTGTAATACTTTGCAATATTTAATGATTTGTGCAACAAACATGGATTTTAGCTGGGTGGCCTGTAAAATCAGCCTGTTTAGAAGGTCTTGTGGAGAACACTCACATGGATATAAATTCAAAAAAATTGATAGCCCCCTCCCCTTGGTCATAATTTTTAGAATAATGTACTCCCTATGCAGGATCCGGAAATGGTATCCCTGACTATGCTGCAGAAAATAAGATACAGCCGTAGTATAGTCCATCATGGTAAAAATTGTGTGCGTAACCTGAGATTATCCTAGCTGAAATAAGCGGTTTGTTTGGAGAGCCCTTAAATTTGTTTATTTATAAAATCATTATACACTATTCAGTATTAATTATTATTTAAAATACTATGCGCATACTAATTTTAAACGAAATCATTAGAGCTATTTCAAAAATGTCAAATTCTTAAAAAATCAGTCATCAGTAAACTAATATACAATTTTTTTTTAAAAATAATAGTAAATTAAAAATACAGATGTACCCATTTTAAACCAAATAGTTATAAATTTTGTTTGAATATTCTAACTAAAAAATCATTAATCAGCACACTATCCTTAAACGAATTTTTCTCCTAAAAAGTATACAATTTATTTATCATCTCAAACACGGCCCAGATGTCAATTTTAAACAAATCGTTAAAGCCATTATAGAAAAAATTGGGACTAAAAAATAACTTATCAGAAAACTAACCTTAATTTGAAGGCTTAGGTAAAAAATAACTTATCAGAAAACTAACCTTAATTTGAAGGCTTAGGTAAAAAAAAATCATATTGTATAGCCCTATAAAATCCAAATATCAAATTTGAACAAAATCTATTCAAACAATTTGGATCTGTGGCCAGGGACAGACTGACAGGCAGACAAATAAACAGACATGGGCACAGAATTGAAAAATCAACTTTTTTGGTTTGGATTCACATAAAACATAAAGGTTCGCCATAATATCAAGGTTGATTTTTTCTCAAGATTGCTATACTTTTGTTTGAGATGAGAAAGTATAAACGAAAGGTCTGGGCTTTCGTACACACATTTGTAAGCCATAACTCAATGTGACTTTGGCACAATATTGAAAACTGACATTCAAAGCATAACTGCAAATAAATTGTTTTATTTTTCTGTTTGTTTTTCTGTTTCTGTTTTTATATAAACAAAATATTTTATTTTTGTAATAATTAGGTACTAAGATGGATTTATTTTTGCTTAAAAGTATATAAATATTGATACTTTTTTACAACTTGGTCTTCTTAGTAATTTCAATTTCCAATTTGTCCCTCTTATTAATTTCAATTTTAAATGTAACCCCCTTAGTAAATTCAATTGTCAATGTAGCTTATATGATCAAATGAGTTTAAACATGCGTCATTTCAGCCAGCAGCTTACTGGACTACTGATAACGTGGAGATATAGAATTATAATCCTGATAAGGTGTTCTGAACGTGGCTTTTCCTAAATGGTTTCTCACTCTTCTCCACGAAAATGAAGATACATTTCCTTAAAATTATACTTTACTCATTCCTACTCTAGTAGCATAATTTATATATATTATATATAGCCCGAATGGGTGGTGAAATGCGGTGAAATAAATAAATAAACTTAGAGCCTAGGAATTTAATAAAGATGCAAACATATATTATTATTAATAATTTCAAGGGTTGATGTTCGATACGGCTTTAGTCTCAAGTAGTGAGGGGAAGAGTCCTACTCCCTTCCTTCTGTGGTTAAAGTGACGCACGCTAAACGGACACATTCAACCCACCATTTGGAACATCGTTGGGATAAAGAGGCAATTACCACCCTACCCGTGATCGGCGTAAGGAACTTTCCACTTGTAATAGTATTGTTCTTTTCTAAAGATTATTTGACACTCTCAATGACCTCCTTGTTAATCTGTTTTTAAGCAAAATACAAACGTTCATGAACTTTAAAAAAAAAGGTAGTTACGTAAAGTGTTTACGTACCCATACGTGTTATGTTTCCTGAATCCGGTACGAGCTGAGCTTTTTATTTCTGTTGTTTTACAAGTTCTTACATTCGCATTGGAATGGAGACAACTGGTGTATTCCGAACTACTATTTTTGCTTTATAAAGTACTAGATTCACATAATAATTACCATCGTTGATATGGAGGTCTGGGTTTGAATTCCAGTCAGATGCATTTAGGGTGATTTTACCACCTGTAATTTACCATAGTTTTCCCATTTTATTTCCACGCTAACACAGGTTAATACCCACTAAGCCACCCTTAATATCCTTACTCCTCAGAGTAATTCATTAATAACACTTTTCTTAAGCTTACAAATTATAAAAACAACATTTTAGGTAGAGAACGTTTGTCCAAATAAACCAATTTAAGTGTTACTACTTTGTTTTATTAGCACTACGTAGTCTAATTCTGCTAGCGAGATAGATAGGAGCTGAAGGAGGGGGCAGAGGAGAGGGTGCAATTTTGGTCTAAGTTCACTGACCAAAGAAATAGACCTGCCCTAAGATAAAACAATATTAGTAATAATAATAATAATTGAGCTATTCAAAGAGAACAAAATAAGAAGCTACCGTCAAGTAAATGTGTCAGAATTTGCCCGAAAAGAGAATTACAAACGACATTTTTGAAACTGTCATCCTTTCACTCTAGCTCCAATACACCGTATCAGGGATTTTATCCTAAACTTCCGAATCATGATAAGGCAATCTAGTTCACACCTAAATCTGCCGGCACTTGCAGTTACAGATATGAACAGGTCAATTAATGAAATTTGTGAAATCTTAAGATACTAATAAGAAACTGTTCTGGAAGTGGGTATAAAAAGTGAAACTAGGAGTGCAAGGAAAGACCTGAGGCATTCAAAATGAACGTGGTGATATAATCTGGGATGAAAATGATATAAAAAATCGATGGAGAAAATATTTTGGCCAATTCTGTAGAGAAAATGTGGAGAAATAAGTAGAAAATAGAGAAAATGCTATAGGAGTGAAATAATTAACGAGGCTTAGGTTTTTAGAGCTATGAAAATGTTAAAGAATGGCAAAGCTGCATGTGTATATGGGATAACAAGGGAAATGCTTAAATGTGGGGGTACGGTATTACTTGTCAGATTGTGTGTGTTGTTCAATGTGTATGCTGGGATTGCGAACGCTCCTAATTACTGGAAGAATGCCGTCATTGTTCCTTTGTATTAAGACAAAGGCATTAAGAGAGACTGTAAGAATTATAGGGCAATTAGTTTGTTGAATATTCCAGGCAAAGTTTTTGGGAGAGTGCGTGAAAGAACTGCGGGCAAGATTTGAGGTGTGCAATGTGGTTTCATGCAAGGTAGAGCTTACATGGGCAGATATTTGCATTGCAACAAGGGATTGAGAAATGTATGGCAGTAAGAAAGAAAGTTTATTGTACATTTGTTGTTCTGGAGAAAGCTACGATCGGGTGAATAGGAGTATGTTATGGAATGTTCTTAGAGACTATGTTGTGGATCCATGGTTAGTAAATGCTAATAATTTGGTGTATGATGGAAGTAAAAAGTACGTTAGGGTCAATGGAGCCTTGAGCGAATGATTTGACATTGAACAGGGTGTGAGACAAGGTTATGTTTAATTTTTTCATGGATAAGTGTATGAAGGATGCTTGTGAGGACGTGGCTGGTTCACAATTGGACAATGTGAATGTTAAAGTGCTTATATGCAGATGATGCCGTATTAATAGTTGGAAAGGAAAGTAACTTCCACAATCCATAAAATTGTTTGAGTATGGCCTACAAACAGAATGTACCTTCGTTTAACTAAGTTATTGATAATTTCGATAAGGATGAAACAGGAAATCATTGTCAACTTAATATAAATAGAAAACTCTTAGTACAAGTAAATGATTTTGTGTATCTTGGTGAACTGTTCTATAAGAATGAAAGGGTAGATGGTGAAATCGACAGAAGAGTGAATGAATATTGTAGAGTAGTTAAATGTATGTGGACTATTGCAAAGAATGAGGTAGTATCAAAAGAAGCAAAGATGGCAGTTTGTCTGTTCACGTAGGAATTGATTTGAAGGCCTTTTTCCCTACCATAAATCTAAAGAGTAGGATATTGAGTAGGAAAAAAGACCTTTAAGAGAGTAATTTCTACCATGAATGAGTTTATATAAAATAGTGTTAACGCAAACGTTGATATACGAATGTGAAGCGTGGGTTTGTCAGGAGAAACACAAGAGCATAGTGAATGAGATTGGAATAAGATAACTAAGAAATGTATGTGGAATTTTTTTTATGGACAGTCATTAATGAATGGTTGCTGAAGGAGTCTGGTTTGAAAAAGAATCCAATAGGCCAACGTGAAAGAAGTGTACGGTGGCTTGGGAATATTGAGAGGATGAGTATGGATCGAGTGACGAAAAAATATATGAAGGTAAAGTGTATGAATTAAAAGGAAGGGGTAGGCCATGTTAGATGTGGCTAAATTTTGTAGATGAATATGTGAAAAAGAGAAACATTAAGAGTTTTAATAATAAAGTAGCATGTATGATTCGGTGTATGGATGTTGTTGATGCGAAGTAAATATGCAAGGATAGGGAAGTGTGCAGAAAGTTAGTGAGAATGGATTAAGTAAGAAGTTTTTTTAAAACTATATTCACCATTTATTGCCTACCCCGCAAGGGAATGGCGTGGTTAGGTATGTATGCATATTGATATTTTTCTTTTTTAAAGCATTAGCTTATGGTTATTTAAATAATACTATGGTTACGGAATAAGTCTGCTGTGTCAGATAATTATAATAATAAAACTAATTGGTGCAATAGGCTGAAAGAGAAATTCGAATATGGTAGATAGGGTTAAATTTAAAATATATTAGAAAATGATTCGAGAAAAACTAACAAAACCATAAAGTTTCGCCAAAAGTTTAATTAAAAAATCAACTTGTCGAGGTTTTACAAATATTTTAAACAAAAACAGAGCTGATTCTGGACACGCCAACAAAGGCATCAGTCTCGTCCTATATGATTTTATCTTGATGGGGAGGTAGGGGTTAGAATCACTGCTGAATGTACTGAGTTTTTTTTCCATATTTAATTGTTTCCCCCTCTTCCTCCATGAAAATTCGGCAACTCTTCCTTTAAATTCTGAAGGACTTGAAATATTTTCTCCCCAATATATTTTAAAGTAAATGTTACCACTCTAGCGATTGTTATTTATGTATAATTAAACTGATCGTACAACGCATTTGCCCTTACTCGAAGATGTGTCAATGTATCGCCTCACAAAACGCGGGTTGTTGGATGACAGCAACGTGAAAGATGGTGTAGGAGGAATAATATAGTGCAGGCCTAGGTGCCCTCAAAAACTTTCTGGGTATTTGTATCTGAGACTGGCTGGCTCTATTGAGAGTGGGAAAAGGAGGTATTTCGGAGTCTCCGATAGCCTCGGGCGGACTAGTGTTGGCAGTTTCAACCCCGCTTTGTACCCTGTCGATAGGGGGCTACGGAAAACGGGAGACGCGCGTATAACATCAGTGCATAAAGCCCGCAAGTCGTTATTGATTGCTTACATACATAAATATAATATGATCACATTGCACGCAAGATAAAGTAATATTCATACTTAGTGTCCTTGGAGTGATTTATTACGATAAGTTTACAAATGGGTGAATATCGTCGTATCCTTAATAAGAAAAACCTTGTCTGGTTTTTCCAAACCTTAATAAATCCACATAATTTTATATATTTGTATGCCAAGTCACGTGTTTCTGTCTAATTTGAACAAGGCTGAGAACTAAAAGATAAAAATGGTTACCATGTTTCAATAAACGAAGGTGGCTACATTATAAAATTGTTTCGTAAAAACTTTGTTTATATAAACTCTTTATGTACCAGAATTTCTAGAGATATATTATATTGATTTTTTTTTTTTTTCAAAATTGAGCTAGCATTGAAAACAATTCCAACAATTTTATCTCTTTTTTTTTTTGTAAGTATGGCTTGGATGATATGTGCTACTTTTTAGAAGTAAAAGATTACCTGTTAATTAAACTTTTAAAAAATCTTTGAACGTTAAAATGAAACGTAGGAATATAATTATCACATGTACATTAGTAACGAGCGATCAAGGTGTGTGTATCGAGTATAGCCTAATATAATATTTTTAATTCGACATACCTACGAATCCCTTTACAAACAATTACAAATTTAGAATTGTCTTTCAACATGCAACACGTACAAAGCTTAGCCAAGATAGCTCAAACAATTTAGCTATGTAACAAAACTTTTTTTAAAGATTTTTTAAAAATGCTTATTTTAATTACTATATTTAGTCTATACAACTACAGGGACACAATCTACTTTTAGAATAAAGGAAAATATATTTTAACTAAATATATTCAATCAAATTCTATTCACATTCTACCTAATATTGTGTAGTAACTAAATACATCTTCATAGCAAATTATCAAATTCAAAGTGGGATGGTAGGTATTTCAGGTTAAGGCATTATTTTTGCTGTTTTTATTATATTAAAAATATTTAATTTTTTGGGTCAAAATTAATCAAATATCTATCCAATAGAAACACATATGTTAATTTCCATCGCACATTAATCTCATCAGTTCTTGAATATCTGTCAAGGATGTCCTGGAATTTGATAATAGCATTTCCTCTTAATTTAAAGTTTCTTATCAAAAATTCTAATAATATAATCTTGTCAAATATTAAATAACTGTTGAGCTTACTATTTGTAGAGAATTAAATTCTCTCTATTGGAGCGATATTTTATTTATTTTCCCGAAAAAGAAAAAGGTTTGCCTTGAAAACTGTAAACAAACATTGCCGTTTTTCTCACATCTTCTTTCATCCCACCTTAAGTGACGCCTTACATATTTTGTGTTTTCTATCCCTCTCTTACCTTTAACATATTAAACATGCTACGTACTCAACAGGTGAAACATGGGGTACACCATCGTGAACCAAGGAGAACTCTCAAGAGTTGGAGGAAGCGGGCTGTCAAAGGTGTACCGCGTATTACAGTATGCTCCTTCTAATGTCCCTACCATGTCATTTAACAAATCCAAGGCAAGGGGAGGTTAATGTGTGCAAGAGCGAAGGCGGGATGCGGGGAAATCTCGAGAAGCCACCTGGGCCCACCTGCTAGAACTGATGTCTCTCCGTCCTGTTGCTTTTTAATAGGGGTAGAGGGAGACTGGTAAGGAGCTGGTACTGGAAGCAGGTAAAGTGAGATTGGGGTATCATATTGTACGGCTCAAACTAGTTTAGTTCCATTCCAAGTGTCAATATAGATATTGTATAACTTAGTTGTAGATCATTTTTAACATCCCGTACTAACTTAAAATATGAATTAAGATTTCTAGCACGCACTTACTAAACACAGTAGCAAGATTTAAAACCTACATTAATCTAGGAAAAGCAACACCCATACCATCATGGCTAGAACAAATATTTCGAAAAAAAACCCAACTAGTTTAGGAAATAAATAATGAAATCAAACCAGACACTTCAACAGCTGTAGTCGATCTCACCAATCACTCAAAAACTAAGAAAGAGTTAAACCATTGACATAGTTATGTAATCTAACTCATAAATAAATATTTCCTCACTTTAATAATCCTTATAATGGCTAAAAGTGGTTTATCTTAACTTAATTCTAGAACACTCACAACACCAAACCTGACACCGCCAATATCGCGTCGAGTATATGTACAGTACATTCTAATATTATAGTAACATAATGGATTTTTGTTTCGCCCCGAAAATTTAACAAGGTCCCACAGTTTATAATGGCTATCAAACTCTTATATTATTTAACTTAATGTACAAGATGAGAGGTGTGTATTTTAAGTATTTGTTACAGCGTTTATTTATTGGAAGGCAGGAATATCACACTGAGAAGAATACTTCCCTGGCGCATATGTTGAGTATTTAGCACTGGGTCAGAGCTAGGCGTGATATTCATTCACCTATGCCTGCCCCGTTTGTAAGAAACGCATCGAACCAAAGAGTTTTTATAGCAATATTTGTCACTTCGAAGATGTTTATAATTTTCCATTAATCTCTTTTATTTGGAACACATTATTTTCATAATCCAAAGGTTTTTTTTGTCCTCTATGTCATTTACTAATATACTTATTTTTCACCGACTCTGACTAATAATTCGAGTTATACGCATTAATTATATTAGTGATAATAATCTGTATGGTCTTGACACATCCAATGTTGTCACTTGCAATTTGAGCTCATCTCTGAATATAAAAATTAGAGGAGATGTACTCGCATATGTTTTGAGGTAGAGTGAGAAACAATTTAAGGAAGAAAACCCTCACTCTACCCGAAAGAGACCCGATCTCTGATATCACCATATTCACAAACACATTTATTGAGAGACTGATGCCTTGAATCACACGCGAACACTCATGTGATTTACTGAATAATTAATTGGCCACAAAATTCAGGAGTGTACAGCGTAAAGATCATATTGAGTCAGAATTTTATATCTGAGCTAACGTGGCTCACTCCGGCATAAGACGCAGTGATTTTACCCCCAACCATTTACATTGGTAGTTAATTTTTCCCGTGGCGTATCTACTTCTTGGTGAATGTTCTTGAATTATCATAAAGTTCAAGCTTATCATCTTGTTAACTTAGATTTATTAAGTTTTAAGTCACAAACAGCTAACATAATATTACGATAAATATAATATGACAAGCAACTCTTATTTTTGTTTTAATATTTAAATGAAAATGGGATTATTTTTCTATCATCGTTTACTGAAAAGACTTACATATGCAAAATACCTAATACTCACAAACATAGAGTTAAACTGCCATAAAAACAACCCTCTTGTTAATAAACTCAAATAAATGTTGCGTAGCTAATATTAACAATCTACTACTAAATTT